>JACYFF010019584.1:104160940-104184540 GCA_017589665.1 Selenicereus undatus
TATATATATATATATATATATATATATATATATATATATATATATTCATACACAACCTTATTATCTTCTGACAATTTATATTAAATAAGTTTAAATATAATTCCATTTCAAGGACTAGACTAGAAATTGATGGATTAGTACTCACAAAATCTAATTTGTCAGTATTCCAGCCCCAAAAAGAAAGAAAAGAAATATTAGAATTTCAAGAGCAATTTCAATTGTTCCAATTTGCAACATAAAATCCACAACTGCCACTTGAAAATAAAATAAAAAATCATCCACGTGCCAGTAACATCATTCATAAGCACACCAAATTAACAACCAAAGAAAATATCTAAGAAATTCACTCTACCCATAGGCCATGACCCAACAAATATACTATGCTTATGAGAGCCGATACTTTTAATGATCACATTAATAAATATATATTAAAAAATTAATATATAAAAAATACATATATAAAATATATATACATAAATAATGAAAATATATGCTCTTATAATCAGTAATAAATTGCTCCCACTTGAATATTTGCCACGCTGACAATCTTCCCACGTCACTACATGTTAATTCGATTTTCATATTTTCTCTCTCCGTTAAAATTAAGTGGCGCCAATTTTCCAAATTCGTCCATTCTCTCTCCTCACACCCTTTTTTGTTTTTGTGGTTGCCATAATTTTCGAGCTGCCAAAAAAAAATCCTATTTTTCTTTTTCCTAGTACAAACTCTCATCTTAAAAAAAAATAAAAAAATCGTATCTTCGTTTCTTCACTATGGCTCTCGCTTAAACCAACACCAAGATCAAATTTTTCAAAGCGGGCTGATCGAATAAACTCTGTCGTCTGTCTCTCTGTAAAATTCTTCAGTGTCGGAAGTTTTTTTCCTGTATTTTCCATCTGGGTATGTTTTCTATTTCTTTTTTCTTTCTGGGTCTCTGGTAAGTTCTAGATGTTTCTTGTTGAACTAGGGGTGAGAGGGGGGTTTGATCATTTTACTGTTTACAGTCTCCGCTTGATTTTGTTGCTGGGTGTTCTGTGATGAAAGATTAGGGATGAATTAGCAGGTTACTGAATATGTAGGTGATACTTTGTCAGGAATATGTTTTGTTTGATTATACTATCATGCAAGGGGGATTATACAACTGATCGATTGACAAGGCAGGGGTACTAGATTCTAAAGTTAAAAGAATGCTGATTTTGTATAAGTTAGAATGATTATGTTATGGTTGCTTAAGATTAGACTTTATGTTGTTTCACCACATTGCAAGTGTGCTGTGTATGTTACTGTCATATCTGCTTGCTTTTACCAATCAATGAATGAACTATCTTCAACAATACATCATGCATTTCTTTAATTGAAATTGCAGTGCTTTTCAACTTAGAATAGGTAAACCAATAGCTACTGATTTTCTACACCCAAGGCAGCCATGATGGAATGCAATGCATCGAATTTCATTCGATATGGAGTCGCTGCTTGTGGCTTAAACTCATTTTTCTCAAGATGATCTTACTTGTTGGGCTTTGAATGCGTGATATATTGATATGCTAGACCCTGAGCCTATCAATCGAAAACAATGATAGCAAGAGGGTTCCACTTAAGGGTGTGTTTGATAAATATCTTTTCGGAGCTAAAAAGCTCTTTTTGGGGCAATTAGCTATTTGCCTTTAGTCAAAAGGCTGTAGATTGGACTTTCTGAGTATCAAGAGGTTGCTCATATCAGTCATATTGCTGGGTCGTCATGTTGACTGAATTCATCCCATCTTGCAATGACTTACTGCAGGCTTAAGAGAAACTATATCCTATCTAGCTTCAATCAGCTGAATCTGCTAATAATTTATTGTCATACTGTCACTTTTGGTGATGCTGCAGGACCTGTATTGTAGTTAACCTGCCGTTGCTACTCTTTTGGTACAAAGGTTGATATGGGAGTTGTGACAGTTTCCACTTCAGCTTCTCGGGCATCATTGGGATTAAGCAAAAGATTAACTGCTCATCGATCTTCTTTGAAGAGGCCCCTGATTTTAGGTTTCAAAGCTGACAAACACAATGCTATTGCTTTAATTGCACCTCATAAGCATAACCATTCAGCTGTAGAAACCAGGAAGAATAATCAGAAGGGACGGAGATCACTCACTAAGCGTTCGAAAGAAGTCCAAGCTGCTAACACAGCTGAAGCTTCCCCATACACCCCTGAATTAGATTTCAGCGAAGCTGCAGCTAGGCTTGAAAATATTTATAAGCTGATTCCTGCAACAGATGGTTCTGATGCAGACAACACCAATGATGAGGCAAGGGAAAGCCGAGGAAGGGGAAGGAAGAGTACTGGAGTCGATGAGAATGAAGAGACAGGAAGTAGTAGCAATGTGGTGAGAAACAGAATGAGGAGAGCAAGAAGGTTGAGCCTTGATCAGAGAATTCAGCTGAAGAAGAGTAAGGAAGAAAATACTTCTCCTTTAAGGCGAAAGAAGAAAGTTATGGATGATGAAGAAGAGAAAATAGTGGAGCTTCTCCAGGAGTACACTGCCTCATCCGTTTCAGTTAGCTTGGATTGGAAGAAGACGAAGCTGCCACCCGTTCTTTCATCTTCTGAGCAAGCTTGGATGTTTAAACTGATGGAACCCATGAAGGTACGATCTTTTCTCCGCCTTGAAACTTATGCCTGTCGAATGGTGTATTGAGCAAGACTACAACCTGTTTAGAATCTCTCTGATTGAAATAATTCTTGGCTTATATTTGTATGTATTATATATATCGTGCAGATATTTCCCTGCAATTCTAAATTGTTGGATCCAATAATCGTGTTTTGTCTCTCACGTTTAGGCTGTCCTTCAAGTGAAAGAGAAACTGCAAAGGGAATTAGGAAGAGATCCAACAGACGCAGAAGTAGGAGTGGCGATGAACATGAGTGTACTTCAAGTTAGACGGCACGTGGAGGTTGGTCGTGCTGCAAGAAACAAGCTGATAAAGGTAAATTCTGAATTCTTTATCTCCTTTAGTATGTTTTTATTGTTATAATAAGATATTAAAAGCCAATTTATTACATTTGCGATTTACATATCAGGAATAAACCTCTTGAGACAGTTTCATGTATATGCCAGTGTTAGGAACATAATTGTTTGTCTCTTTGCCATATTTCTGAGGGAATATAAGGGCAGGCAGCCAGGCATTTTTTGTTTTGCAGCATCCACTTCATTCGATGCCCATGATCATGAATTTATCCCATGTACTAGATAAAAATGTTACTGATAATTTCCAAACCTGCAAGTATTATGAGTCCTGATTAGAGGTGATTTACTTATCTCAGCAGTCCTTGTAGAAGCAGAGATGTTAATAATGAAACTGTATGCTTTTGCAGCATAACCTGAGGCTAGTGCTGTTTGGAATGAATAAATATTTCCAAGACTACAAAGATGGACCAAAATTTCAAGACCTTTGTCAAGCAGGAGTTAGGGGTCTGATTACTGCTATTGATCGCTTTGAGCCAAAGAGAAACTTTCAGTTGTCCACTTATGCTCTTATTTGGATAAGAAATGCAATCATTCGTTCAATGACTGTCTCTAGCTTTCTTCGTGTTCCCTTTGGTTTGGAATCGGTATGTTCTCTCCTCTGAGTGCTCCCCCCAACACCCCCCCCCCCCCCAAAAGAAAAAAGTTTTCCCCCTGCTTTGCAGCATTCCTGTTTTTAGTTCTGCTGATGTTTTTGACTGTGTATTCCATATTTTCTGTTGTTCACCTACAAAAAAAAAATGGGTGTCAAGCTTGAATACATTGTAGTATGGATAAAAATGAGAAAAATAGTTGGGTTTCCATTCGTAAATGATGCATGAACTAGGCAAATCATGGTTGTTTCTGGGCTGAATCACCAATCCTTCTAATGCAGAAACTCCCACGGACCCGGGGGGAGGGGGGCCTCAGTGATTCTCTACTGCCTAAATTGAGATTGTTATGCGAAGATCAAAACTTTCCTTTGCAACTTAGAAATGTTCGAGAAGATACAACCAAATTTTATCAGCCCTCCCTGGTTATGAGGGCCAGGGCCCCTTCTCTTATAGATAATTGGACGAGCATGCTCTGCATGAGGTGTCACAACTCCCATTCAAACTGAGATTTCTAGCACTACTGGGACAGTCCTTGCTTGCTCCTGGTCCTATGAAGGCTCCGGTTGTGTGTGGAAATACATGCAAATTACATCAGTCTTGGCTCCTAGGGTCCCCTTATCTGATTGGTTTTGTCATGCTTTGATGTATACATAGAATTGTACATGAATATCCATTTAGGGGAATGGGACTATACGGTGCTGTGCAAATGTTCAAATGTGCAGTGCCAAGTATTTTATCCCCAAACCACGTGAAAGCGGGACCCACACCGGTCCTTGCTGTTGTTGTTATTGTTGTTGTTTTTAAAGTTCTAATGGTTAAATTAATATTTAAAACGAGTCCTGACAAATAATGATGATACTGCAGGTAAGAGCGCAAATCCGAAGAGCTAAACTAGAATTGATGTTTGAGCTCAATAGGATGCCTACAGATGAAGAGATATCGGAAAGGGTAGGAATTTCCCCTGAAAGATATCAAGATGTGGTGAAAGCAGCAAAACCTGTCTATTCTCTGCATTCTAAGCATAATGTCACACAAGAGGAGTTCATTGACGGAATTGCTGACACTGATGGTGTTGGGGATGACAAGCGCACCCACCCTGTCCTTCTTAGACTTGCACTTGATGATGTGGTGAGTAACCTTTCTGATTATCAATTATCCAGCATAATCCCCTGGGTCATGTTCAAAATGCTGTCCATTATGGGACCTGCTTACCCCATATGATGTGCTTACATATCTCATGATTTAGGAGGTTTGTTCGGATTTTGGAGAGTTTAATCCAATCACTTAATAGCCACAATTTGGATCATTTAATCTCAAACCTTGTCTCTTATTTTTCCTTTGCCAGCTTGACTCATTGAAGCCCAAGGAGAGTCTAGTGGTCAGGCAAAGATATGGACTGGATGGTAAAATAAACCGATCTATGGGAGAAATAGCCGGGAACCTGAATATTTCCAGAGAAATGGTCCGGAAATATGAGACCACAGCTCTGATGAAGCTTAAGCATCCAGCTCGAGTGGATTATCTTCGTCGTTATCTAAACTAAAACCCAAGGTAGCATCAATGGCTTTTATCCCAGATTCCCATTACATATTATCCATGCATAATCCTCCATCTCAGTGTACCACCCTCCTATATATTCAATATGTACCCAAAAATGTGCAGTATAAGTATTGTATATTGTCACCCACCTGAAAACACAGATTACCAATGTATAGTTCCTAATGCAGCAGTATAGAATAGGAGTGAATGTCACAAATCTACCCCCCCCCCCCAAAATCGTAAATACCACATGTAATCTTTCAACCCATCATTTTGTCATCTTCGATCTTTTGTAAGTGGATACTCATACAAGACAGTGCCTTGTACAGTCCTATTAGTGATTTTTATACTGTTGTCCTTTAATCGTTTCTCGAATATGAGTTGGTTTAGCTCGTCGTGAAGGTTAAGCTAAACCTCTATTTAACCGATTAATAAAGTTCAATGATGCCCATCCAAAAATAAAGATGTTAGATGGAAATTCAGAGAGGAACAACTGAACGAGGGCGTAAGAAACAGAATATTGAGGGAAGAATTTGCTGATATTCATTTGAACCCAACTATCATATTTACTACATTTAGTTGACACAATATGTTGTGCTTCTTTGTACAAATAGGAATACCAACAAGCAAAAGCATGCATGATTTAGCTTAGAACATTGGGGGATGATAGTTTTTATCCATTGTTTTTGCCGGATCCTTGGCCCTGTCTCACTCTCCAAAAGCGTTCAATGTCTTCAGGTGTTCTGCCTGGAATCCTCCCTGCGATTAGATCCCACCTGACATTCATTCACCATTTTGGACCAAAATCAATGTGCAGCAATTCTGATTACTAGAATGCTAATACACAACAAGTCTTCTGAAAGTGTTCCTTATACTGTAATCTGTCCGGGTGCACTGGCTATGTTTTGTGTCTTTGTGCAGTTCATCTAGTACAGTTATATACATCGAAGCATTAGAACGCTACGTATGAATACGTTTCAAGACGAACTAGAACTTAATTTGATCAAGATAGAGGCAATACTAGCATATGCATGGATGTAAATCAACATACATAATCCGCCACCATAGAACATTTGGATAGATGAAACTCCCAAGTACACAGGCCCTATGTGGCAAAATTAGCTGTTTAGGTAGCATGTAGATAATGGTTTAGGTAACGGATCGTAGTTTAGATAGTATATAGTGGTTCTAATTTAGCTGTCAGCAATAATTATTTAAATGAGCGGTTGAAACAAATGTGTTCGGTAAATTTAGCTGTCGGAGTTAGCTACTTAATGTAAATTGACATACAAGACATAAATAATTTTCAAAGATAAACTTTCCAAAGATGTTTTTTGCCAAAAAATACAAAATGTTACTTTCTAATGCCAAATATTAATATTATAAGCTTTTCAAAAATATTGCTTGAAATGCTAAACGTCACTTAAAAATGCTAGTCCAAACACTAAGTTACCGAACACTAAAAATTAACTAATTAATTTATTGACTTATCAAAATTTCAAACGATACTCAAAACATTATTGTTGAACACGACCACAATACATTTTTCCTATATATCGTTCTTGCCGCCTTGTCGTTTTTATAAAAACAACATATACTATATCACGTAACGTATCATTTAACGTTCTAATTAATTATTGTCTGCTTGAACCTTTTAGAAGGTTGGAATGCTCCTCAAAGTAGGATGAAGTGGGAATGACGTTAACATTAGTAACAGAAGCAATTATATGACAATTCAGAAAACCTTTTACTTTACCTAAGTATTATCCAAGTTTGAAAGATTACTAAAAAAGTTTTTTTTTTTTTTCCCCATTTATCTGAAAAATGGATATGCTATGATTCCCGTAGACAAGTAGGGTCATCAAAAGTTGAAAACAGGGTTAGTACGTAAAAGCATATGCAATGGTGATTCATAATTTTTATCATAAGTGGGGGCACATACTCTTTACATCATTATCCAAGTCAATTTTTTCTTTCTTCTCTATATCCTATGGAACACTAACTTGGATCACCAAATAAATAATGCTTTGTGGATCCCATTACTAACATATTATTCATCAAACTTTTTCAAAAAAAAGTTCAAAGCTTATTTAGCAAAAAAAAGAAGAAGTAATGAGCGGATCATAGCCACGAGCTGGACCATGGGGCAAGCTGGAACGATCAACATTACATGCCATTTTATGGACCCCGAACAGAAATGTTGAACCACGATCCTAGCATTGTAAATGCTTTAATCTTCCTCTATACATCACAGTACGAAACAAAAACTATGTATATAATATCATTAAACAGAAATATGAATGTATAATGTGAGATTGGCACCAATTTTATGATATATATTTCCCTTACCTTTTTCCTACTAACCTATACATTCTGTAAATGAGATCCTCTTCTTGCTCATTCATGTTTATAGCCTCTCCTTTGCTGCTTTCATCTTACCACATATATCAAGGAATAATTAAAATTTTAAAACAGAATTGCCTAATCATTGAAATTTCTCAACCAAAAAAAAAAAAAACTTCTATATATATTTTCTTAACTTTTTTTACACCAAAAAAAGAAAGAAAATCCATTTTTAGAAGGTAAAGTTTACCTTGATTAACCCTTGAGATTGCTGCATTTCCGTGTTTTGTTTCATGCTTATCCATGCCAATGTGTGTCTGATGGGATCTTGTGTGTGTTTGTGTGTGTGTGTGTGTGAGAGAGAGAGAGAGAGAGAGAGAGAGAAATAAAAGGGAGAGAGGAGAAGGTAGGTAGGCTTATGATATGATATAGATTGGATGGTAATCCTAATGGAAGAAGAAGAAGAGTCGTCATGTGAGAATATATTGAAGGGCATGCAAATTTTCCCAACCAACCGATGGTTGCATTTGCTCTTATATTCAATCCTCTGACTTTTGGACTTGTAGTTGACCCACTTTTCTATTATTTCATTCTCTTCTCCTACTTTCAATATTTATACATATAGGTCTTATTTGGTAAACAACTGGTAGCTGTTAAATATTAACTATTAGTTGTTTGTATTAACTATTTAAATTAGTTATACGTTTGTAGAAAAACTGTTTGGTGAAATTAATTGTTTCTAACAAAGTTGTGAGACAAAAAACTAATTATCGAAAAAATTATTACAGAAAGTTAATCAAATTAGTTTTTTCAAATTCGTTTTTTGGACCCAAAAAGCTATTTCAAAAAGATATTCTACCAAACACCTAAATTAGCTTTTTTGTTAGGTCAAAAAGTTGCTTTTAATCCAAAAAGCTCTTTTTAGTTTAAAAGCTATCCAAAAAGTTATTTACAAAACAACCCCATAATCTATCCTCCATTTCTTCTTCTTTTTCTTCTTCTTTTAAAAAAAACGTAGAATTTAAATAATAATTATCATATTTAAAAGTTAACTCACTCAAGATCTTTAATATCAACTAGTGCTGATACCAAAAGTTAAACTTTTGGATCTCTGCGGCTTTAATTTTGACATCTATGTGATCATAATTAATTATCTAAGATATTAAACGATTTCAATATATAATCCTACATATTATAATATCCCCTACAAATGTCATTATTTTTTTATTTATACCATCGTTCATATATATATATATATATATAAATTATCAAATAGAGATTAATCTATAAAATCTCTTATCCAAATTACAACAACTTTCAGTATAAACTCTGCTTTCGCAGGATTTTGAAAGATTCAAATATGGTCAATCTTAACTTTTCAACATCTCTATCTTGAGAGAGGCAATTCCAAGAGACCTCACATTTGTCAAGATTGATTAAAAACAAAAATAGAATAAGTCTTGGCCTTCTTAAATCTTTTTTTTTTAGGGGCTCAAATGAGCCATGAATGCAGTACAATACTATAAAAAATGAAGAAATATACTCAGGACCTCAATTAAAATACATGTAGTTTGTTAGAAACAAGTTATCAAGGCCATGCTAGATAAAGTGACATATCTATGCATTCGACCCAAAGTTACCAAAACTTGTATGAAGGCAAAGAACTTGGGAAAGTCTAGGGTGGCTCTATTTTCCCCCCCTCTTAAGTGGCGTATATCGCGTCTACGCATAGGCCTGTAACTAATGTTATATCTCGAGAATTGCAGGAATATTCGCCATATACTGCTATATAATAAAATTAATTTATATTTTTTAAGCATAAGCTAATGTGGACGTATCAATTAGGCACATATTCAACTAACAGTTATGTGGGCACATACCTAGATTCAATTAGCCATTCCTAATATAGTATAGTACAATGATTAGTGATCACAAAATTTAAAATAAATAGGAAAATAATTTTAACAAATAATTATATACTCTCTATACTTATTGTAGTAAGTATATTTTTAAGTTCAAATGGTAACAATGTGGTAAGTATCATGTCATATGGGATTGAGGTTGACGAATCATTATACTAATATATTAATATCATGCCGCTATGTTATAATTTCTTAATTTACTTTACGTTTTAACAGGTTTTTTAATTGAGCTTATTCATGTTCCCCTTCTTGCTTATGCTTGCTCAATATCATATAAATTTATTTATAAAAATAAAAAACATATCATTATAAAATCTTTAAAAAGATCGATGAAAAATAAAATATACATGATTCCTATTGTTTAAATTGATATTATAAAGGTATTTGTGTCTGACATAAAATTTAGTCTAACTAATTGTATGTATAAGAAGGTACATGGACTGAAATCCTCATATAAAAGGATTAGCTATAATCTTCATACTTAATTTGTGTATATCATATTAAATTAGTCTAACGTTAGAATTAACGTTAGAATGAAAATCATATATAGTAGCCCCCAAAACAGCCTTCAATACATACATGATGATAATTAGGATTGCTCTATTTACATCAAGTCAGTTCATAACAAAGATACATTGTCAAGTCGTAAATGTCCTCTTCTCTTTTTTTCGTCATCTGGAGCGGAACAAGGGGGGGCCACTGCCCGAAATTTTTTTTTTATTAACGGGGTGAAATTTTAAGTTTGGATCAAATTAGGGTCGGATAAATTGAATAATATTAAAATTTGGATAAAAAATTAATGTTTGATACCCGATTTTTTCTGATTGGACAATTTAGATAAGGCTAAATTTGGGTCAAAATAGGGTTTAGACAATAGAAATATAAAAAAATATTATGTTCGAATTTAAAATTCGGACGAAAAATTCATGACCGTACCTGATTTTTTCTTAGTCAAACAAATTCGAGTATTCAAATCGGACACATTTTTGCCATCACTAGTTTTTATTCATAATAAATATAGCCAAAATACATCAAAGCCATTTACTTAATTTAAAATAAAATAGTTGAAAAAATGTGGACTATAAAAATAAGAGTAAATTCTAAAAAACTAAAACAAATTTTCAAATATAATAACATTAATATGGGCATGTTTTATTTCGTGATAAGATATAGCTATAAACTATAAGAAAATGTAATGAGCTATAACGAGTTGTAAGAAGATGTAATGAGCTTATTTATGAGTTGTATGGAGCTGTAAGGATAGATGTAAGAAATTGTTAAATTATTGAAGAGTTTTATAGTATAATTTGTGACAAGTATGATATATTAGTCATATTTACGACTAAAGTTTGATACCATCAGTAAACAAAATATTTCTTAATATAATTGGAATGAAATATGTTTGTTTTGGATTAGATTCCGAATGAGGAAGAAGGGTAGCACCATCTCGGACAATGTTTTGGATGAGAAACAATAATATTAAAATAATAAACTTATTGAAAATAAACCATTAACTAAGTTAGTTACATAACAATAAAATATGTTAAAACCCCTAAATTTTGTCAAGAAAATTTCGTACACTTGAGCACTACTTAAACCATTAACTAAGTTATTTACAAAAATTAAATATTACCTTCCAAAACCAAAAAAAAAATTAAAACAAAAGATGAGAACTTAAACGGGCAGGCAGGAGGCCGTACAAATTTTAATGCCCAGCACTTGGATATTTAGCTCCGTACATAGAAAAGAAAACTCGTCGTCATATCCAACAGTTTAGAAAATATGGCCCACCTAAAGGAATGAAGGAACGGTTCAACCATCGGCACTCATCTTTACGAATGACAGTTGAGAGAACTTTTGGACTCTTGAAGGGGAGATGGAAAATATTGGCCGACAGAATGCCGCAAATAAAACAGGGGGAGCAGTAGCACAACAAGCACATATCAATCTCAGCAAGGAAACCAAATTTGGAACGACCACCAAATGTTCAATTGTATAATAATAACAACAAAATTGCTATGGATAAACTTAGGGATGAAATAGCTGTAATGCTTTCGTCGCATATAGTTTGATAGTTTTCATATATGCTTCAGGCTTAAACATAAACAAAAGGTTTGTATTATAATTTTAAAAGTACGGTCACTTATTCCATCTGTAATAACATATATTGTTTATGTCGAAACTCAAATATAACGTCGTTATATTATGTTTTTATATCTATGTAAATGTTGTGTTCATAAGATAATTACAAATTGGGTATATTGGTAGCATAATTAAAAAAATATACATATTTTTGTAATTAAAATAAATGAATGTTATAGAAAATCTATATGGGATGTAAGAAGCTGTAAGAAGATATAAGGAGATGTAAGAAGATGTAAGGGGATATAAGAAGATGTAAGGATTATGTTAATGGTGTAAGGAGCTGTAAGGAGATATAAACTCTTAACTAAATTCTAAAAAACGTGAAATGGAACAGGGCCTATTTGAATTCGATATTATTATATAATTTGTAGGAAAGACTTGAAATGGGCTTGTGCATTGTGCTTATGTTGAAAATACATTGAAATGCGTTCATGGATGGCTTGTCAGCTACGGCCTTTAATGTTGGTTGGTTTACTAACCTCAAACTTATTAATGGGTTTCTCATGAGTACCTCTTAATGGGTTTCAATGGCAATGCCCATGAGGTTGGAGATATGAGCTAAGTGGCTTCGCTAAATGAAAAGAATGAGCATGAGAGTTTAGGCCTTCATGGGTTTTTTTTTTTTTTTGGGGGGGGGGGGGGGGGATTATTGTTTTGGTGTACAATGAGCATGAGAGGTTAATATGGATAGAATTTAAACCTAAATTATTTTTATCAACTTCATAAAATTTTATCAACCATACTAATTGGTATCCACATGTATCTGAGGAATTAGTGTCCACGCAAATATAAGATATCCTAAATTGAATAAGAATAAGTACAATACCCTAGTCTGACATCAATTAAGCTCATCCATAAAAAGATCATTAACTTTAAAGAGTTTTTAATAAAATGTAGCCATGCAAAATAATCTTTTTTAGAAAAAAAAAAATAATGTCACCATATGAAATTGAAAATTAAAAACTTTGATTTATTTTCCATAAATTTGAAAAAAAGAAATCCATAGATAAATATGTGTGCTTGTAAATATATACATACATATTTTGTAATTCAATTTTATTTTGGGATTTTGGATGTCAATAATCTAGCCACTTGGAATGTTGAATGATAGTATAATGATCTTTTTCCTTAGATCTTAATAAACTGGCCTTTTAGGATAGTCTTTTTAAAGATACTACTATTGAGTTTTGGATGTTGTGACTCTTACATAGCAACCGTTTGTAATTAACATGTGTATGTTGGTGGTCATAAATAACTGATTCCGTTGTTATTTATTTTTTTTCATGCATATGTAACCAACTTAAACTTGATCACTACCTCTTTATAATTTTTCATCAGTTTAAGTCGTATAGATGTACAAAAAGAAAATATGGATACGTTATTATAACTAGCACTATTTGCTTGTTAAAAAGACGGGACACGTAAGCTTTTCGATGACTCACAACTTCAAGAAATCAGGAGTAGAAAATCGAAAATAACAACCCTAAAAGACCAAGCTGTTGAAATTCAAGGGGAAAAAAAAAGAAAAGAAATTGGTATGTCACCGTCTAATATCCCAAAAATTGAAATACTAACCTTCCAAAATTCTTTTATTTTATGTAGCACATCGATACATGAAAAATAATTTAACTACAAATATATGCTTTTTTCATTAGAAGAGAAAAGTGAGAGATAAATTTAAAGAAGTTGATGGAAAGTTTTTTTTTTTCTTTTGCATACCTTTCCCTTTCAAATATATCTAGTCTTATCGTACACACTCTAAATTTCCTATTTCTCTACCAATTGGAAATGAAAATACACCGTGAACTTTGGCTGACATGAATGTCTTGTTATAGATATTTACTCTTTTTGAGAATGATATTTTTAAGATTTTAACCATAAATAAAAGAAAATTCACCATACCATAACGTTTAGAGCAGTAGCAGCCAGGTGACTCGCGTGTCATGGGTGGGGTTCGCGAGTGACACGCGTGGCAGCGTGGGAGGGGTGTGTTGCCAGCTAGGGAAACGTTGGGAGGCAACGCGTGGCAGAACGCATGTGCGTTTTGCCTTGCGTTGCTTTTTTTTTTTTGTCCGTATCTGGGATGAAATGTTGCGTTTTGATGAGACAAGCAATATGAGGCGCTGCGTTTTGATCCGTGGAAAAAAAAAGAAAAAGAAAGGAAGCTGACCATTGGGGCTGGGCTCCTGTTCTCGGTTTTTTGGGCCAAAAGTAGCTGTTGGACTTTGGGGAAGGTGTCCAATGGCTATTTTGGCCTGGGAACTTTTCTTTTTGGGATCATTTTGTTCATCTATAAATACTTGTGGGTAGTCTTCAAAAATTTATCTCAATTTCACTCTCTCTCCCATTTCTAATTTTCCATTCCTGAATTAATTTTGAGTTGTGTGAGTATTGAAAGAAGTTAAGGTTCCAAGAGGAAAAAAATTGTGTAAGTAATTGTTATTATGTAATTATATGTAGTTGTTTTAAGTAAATATTTTGAATTATAAATTTGAACTAATAAATTTTAGTTTGTGGCTTTTTGTAGAACTTGTTTGGAGCTACTCACAAAGTTGAAGAATCAAGATTGAAGTGAAGTGAAGAAAATTGTAAGAAAATTTTAGCGTGTGATTTTTTTTTTTGAAATTAAGTGTGTAATTGAAAGTATTCATATGTTTCACAAAAGTAAAATTAGATATGTATGGAAGTTTAATATTCTAGAAATTAGAGGAAGATGTTTAGAATTAAAATTTAAATATAAATTAGAGATTACAATATTGGATACTTTTTGTCCGACAGTATTTATCTAAAATAGGCAACATTTATGAAGACTATCCCTTTTCCCCAAAGACCTCCCTTCTAAAAAATTTGATTTTTCCGACAGATATTCCGATCGAAAAAATAATTTTTTCCGTCGGAAAAATGATTTTCCGACGGAAATCAGCTGTTGGAATAATGCTGGTCGGGACCATGTTCTGACGAAATATTGTATTCCGTCGACAGGGTTCCGACGAAAAATTCATGCCGTCGGAGGAAGCTTCCAACAGAACGCAGGCGGAAAAACTTGCATCCGACGGCAAGCAAATCCTTTGCCTCCTATCTTCCAGAATTTTTTCCAAAAAAAAACAAAAAGTGCCATTTTTCCGTCGGTATTCCGTTGGACTTTGTCGAAAATCCGTCGCCTTTCGTCGGCATTCCGTCGCCGTTTGTCGGAGTTTCCGTTGCAATTTTTGAAAACTTTTTATAAAAAAAATGGGCACCTTGGGCTAGCCCAAAATACAATTTACACAAAACATGCAAATTGAAACCTTACAACCACCACACGTAGTATATGAATCAAAACGAGATAACCACAACACGTGATTACATTCATTCAACTCAACCAGTATAAGTACTCATTTCCACATGAAAGCATCGACATTCCACCTAATTCTAAAAGTAACTATCACACATGGTTACTTTCATTCAACATCACAATTACAAAAATGTTAAAAGATCCAGATAATCGTATCACACACAAACCCAAACCATTGAACCCAATATACATAACATAACATAACATGAAATTTGCTAAATGTTAGAAGTTCTAATAGTTGAAATAGTTATAAATAGAGTACGGATCATACCTATGGTCATTACCATCTCCATCACCATTACCATCATCATCACCATCATCATCACCATCACCATTATCATCATCATTTTGACATTCAGGTTGAGGAGGAGGTGGAGCAGCAACAGTTGCATAAGTAGAGCGGCGGTGTTGTCGAGGGCGCGAAGAAGACCGTGGACGTGATCCAGAACCTGATACTTGTTGAGATCTAATAAACTCACTCAGTGTGTTTTGCACCCCACTAAGTTGTTCACTCAACATGATCACTTTCTCTTCTAAATGACGGTTCCTCTCTTCAGTGTAGCGATTTAACTCTGCCATTGAACTTAACTCATTGTTCAATTGAGTGACCGTCTCTCGTACATCTGGCTCGTGGCTGCCCCTGGATGTTGCTGTGGACTTGAACAGGTGCTTCTGTTTCACCCCTTCTGAACCTAGTCCATACATGCACCCGTTTTTGTTTAAGTTGCCTTGCACCCATAGCTCCGTCTCATATGGGATTTCAGATGGCTCGGAGCTAGAATTTGTCGACGATTAAGAATTCTTGATATGTTCCTATTTCCATTGATGCTCCGTCTACAAAATAATTAGTTCAAAAATATTAAATGTTGCAGATCTAGTAACGCCGACGAAGTAAAAATATTTTAAACACGTAAAAAATACATGTTACTTACATATGCTTTTTCAAATTTTTTATCAACCCATATATTGTCCCGCTCGTGTTGATGAATGTCTTTGAATAGCTTTATTGCAGTCAGGTCCCTTTGAAGCTTCTTAGCCTATACAATATGTAAATAAGTTGAAATATGTGAGACTTCTTCGTACACTGCAAAGTAAAACACATACAAAGTACAGAATGCAATAAGTTGAAATGAGTGAGAGTTGTTTGTACTTACCAAACGTCTCTTTTGCTCACTGAATGGGAATGAACCACATGTATGCAAAGAAGGACCTAAGTCATCCTGATCAGTGTTCCAGTTTTTCTTCGCTTATGCACTCACCTTTTGAAATTTTTCGGAAGCCCAGTACTCTTGAAATGACTTCCAAGTGCTGTCAGACAACCACAGAGGTTGCTTGCCCCTTTTCCTTAGCTCTCCAAATGTGTCATTCAGTCTACTAGCTCCCTTCTCCTCAAAGTTCCTCCTAATCTGGGAGTCATGCTCTGGAGCCTAATAAAAATGCTTCTGTAAAATAAAAGTGAGCAAAACATAAACAATATGTTAGGGAACAATGTATTTATAAATATAGTGAATTTATAAATTTATTTTATCTTGAACTCGCTAAACCATAGATCCCGTTGTGAAGTAGGGACTTTACCCCATGTTGGTCAAGGCTCGAGAAATTTGCTCACAAATATCTTCGTTATTTCAAACACCACATCATATGGAAAGAAGCTGCAAGTAAGAAATACAGTTACAAATTTGCGTTCACAACAAACATATTTATATGTATGTTTGGGTTCTGAATATACAAAAGTGGAAATGTATAATCACTGACTCTTTACCATCTGCCTAATAAGCACCCTGTTGGACGTGCTCTCATGGCTTGAAGCACCTTTACTATGATCCCGACTCCTTTGTTCATTGTGTTGTGGAATGACATGTGGTACAGAGATGGATGAGTTAAATTGGTTACCCATAAATGCTCCTTGCGTCTGAGTGTTAGGAGGTCTTTGTGACTGGAAGAAGCACATGTCAGCTTGAGGGAACGTAGCATTTTGACGTACGTGTTGGGTGAATTGCATGTTTTGGACGCTGTTGGGATCAGGAAAAGCATTCTGAGGGATGTCTTGGTAGTTTTGTCATCCTTGGAACTCTTCTTCTGGTTGGCCACTTTGGTTGTTATGACCTCTTCCCCGAGTTCTACCACGTCCACCACCGCGTCCACGTTGCATACCTGACATCTTTAAGACAAACCGTAGTGATCAAATAACATAAAATACAAGAATTAAACAATATTAATAACTCATACAATAACAATTGTGTCATTAATTATTCAACAAAGACTACATGCATACGATGACCAAGTGCACATCCATACAACGAAAAAGTTACATCAATTCAACAAAGACTAGTCATCATCTTCAATTTCATTGTCTTCATCACAATCTTCATGGTCGACAACGATTTCTTCTTCAATATATTCATAACCATCATCCCACTCTGCCTCCGCACCTCCCTTGTTTGCACTTTCCTCATTAACAACTTCAATATCTTCCTCATGACTCAACAAAGTTATAAAAATTGTGTTATTCACCGGTGTCACGTGAGATACATGTTCCTCTTGGAATGCAACTGGTAAAATGAATTCGCTATTTACTTCATGTCTGGGCTTGTTTGGTACAACAGTCCACCAGTTAGACTTATCTCTTATTCCATTTGGGTATTTCATGTACACCACTTGCGTTGCAGAACTAGCAAATATGAATGAATCATATTTTCTATATCTTCGAGTAGAATTCACCTCTACAAATGGACATAGTTTGGAACAACGTGTTCCTCGAGGGGTGTTATCAAACCAATCACATTTGAACAACATACATTGTTTGAGCGGCTTTCCAAGATATTCAATGCGAATAATCTCTTGGAGGATTCCATAATAATCATTCTCATATCCACCTTCCCCGCTCTCTTTAACGCAAATACCACAGTTGAAAGTCTCTTTCCCTTCACACCTTTTCTGTGTGTGAAATAGAAACCCATTAACTCTGAATGCAGACCAAGATATAACTTTCCTTAAAAGCAATTGAGCCAAGTGGTATATGTGTACTTGGCGTTCGTCATTGAAGATTTGTACAATTTCAACATACATTAATTTTTACAAACTTGATCAACATGGGAACCATATTGTGTAGGTTGTGCTCAAGGAGATGAATATATAACATAAGAGGCAAGTTTACACTCTTACTGCTTTTTTGAACCACCAACTAAATTGAGCTTCAATCAGGACATCTATCTCCACGTCCGTTAAAGTGGGATTTTCTTGTAATTGTTGTTGTTTGAATAAATTGTGAGAATGATATTCATCAACACTAAGTTCCAATTAACTTCATTACAATACAAAAATGTGCATGTTGGACTTACTCGATAGAAGGATACACTTCATTACAATTCAACAAAATGTGAAGGTGTGTAGCGTGCAACTCTTCATCAGTTAGGTACCTCTATGTACGACTTCCCACTGGAGTTCCTTGGGTTTGAAAAATCGATATAGTAGGTTGCATTTGTGGCTCGTCATTGTCATCCTCATTACATCAACATCTTGTGCGCATTGAAAGGACATCATCGCCGAAGTAATACAAAGAAAACTGCGATATCTCAAACACCAAGTATGCTTCAGCCATTGATCCCTCATTATGTATTTTGTTTTTTTATCCTCTTCTTAAGCCATCCAAAATACCTAAAATACAACAACTTATATAAGTATTTCAATATAACACTACTGCTGAATTTAGTGCTCTATGATATTTGGATAACTATTTACCTTTCAAATGGATACATCGATCGATATTGCACTGGACCCCCTAGGTATGCTTCTTCTGCCAAGTGTATAGGCAAGTGCTCAATGACATTAAAGAATCCCAATGGAAAAATTCTCTCCAATTTATAAAGTATGATGCTTATATTGTGTTGCATTTCTTATAGCTTATCAACCCTTAATATTATTGAGCAAAGATTTTTGAAAAATTTACTTAACTGAACGAGTGGTTCTAATACATCATCTGAAAGGGCACGAAATGCTATTGGCATAAGCATTTGCAAAAACACATGACAATCATGACTCTTAATGTTTTGAAATTTTGCAAACTTTATATCTACGCAGTTTGCAAAGTTGGAGCAATATCAATCAGGCATTGTTAGTTGTTGTGCCCACTCACACACTTCCTTTTGTTTGTCCAAAGAAAGGGCGTACGTAGCCTTCGACTTTAGTGTTCGGCTATTAACACCGTGTCTGACGTTCAGCTCACTTCGATCACACATCTCCGCCATATCTAACATTGCCTTAACATCATCTTTTGTTTTATCAGGTACATCCATGACAGTGTTGATGATGTTATCACAAAAGTTATTCTCTATGTGCATTACGTCCAAATTGTGATGTAGTAGTTGGTCTCTCCAATAAGGTAACTCCCAAAAGATGCTTTGCTTTGTCCAATTATGATAATTCTCCTTGAAACTGGGGATGATGAAATCTCCATCAGTGGTTACTTTAGGAAGACTCCGAACATCATCGTATAGTTCCTCCCCATTTTTTCTAGATGGAGGACCATCGTTCACAACTTTCCCTCTACGAAATGCAGTTCGATTTCTTCGAAATGCATGATGTCTGGGCAAGAATCGACGGTGACAGTCAAACCAGTATGCTTTGCCCCCATGTTTCAAATGTGTTGCTTTCAACTTCTCCATACAAACAGGGCAACTTAAAACACCATGAGTGCTCCATCTAGATAACATTCCAAGGGCTGGGAAGTCATTTACTATCCACATTAATGCAACTCTCATAACGAAGTTCTACCTCATTGAAATGTCATAAGTTTGAATACCATCCCATAACATTTTCAACACATCAATCAAAGGTTGTAAGTACACATTTATTTTGTTCTTCGGATTTATAGGCCCAGGTATAATGCAAGTTAACCATTTTCACATATGGTTTTGGTTTCCCATTGTCACCTGACTTCTTTGACTTTCATCTTGGTGCTTCACAAAACTTACATTTCTCAACTGCTGAATCCTCCTTAAAGTACAACATATAACCATTGCGACAACAATCAATAGTTTGTACATCTAAACCCAAACTTCGAACCTTCTTTTTCAACTCTGAGTAATTTTTGGGGACACGATTGTCTGCCGGACAACTCTCATGCATTAATTGCATCACCTTGTGCAAACAATTTTGAGGCATATTATAATCAAATTTGATACTTATAAATCTGACCGCATTTGACCACTCAGTTTGGTTAGAACACCCATCCCATAAAGGTCTCTGCGCAACTTGAAGCATATTATAGAATGCCTGAGCTTCTGCATTCGGTTGCTCATTGTCACTAACTTCATTAGTAATTATTACATCATTCATCATTACTTCAACATTATCCACAAATGGTTCAGTATTATCAACGTCTATAGGACTTGAAACCATGTTGTCATATAAGTTTTGTGCGTTGCTACTTCTAACATTGTCATAGGAGATTAGTTCTACTTTCCCATAAGATGTCCAGTACCAATAACCTTTAACAAAACCATTTTGGTACAAGTGTAATCTGACGTCATCAGGTTCTCTATAAGCTCTATTTTTGCATTTGACACAAGGACATCTATAATATCCATTATTTATGAATTCCACTTGACTTCTTGCAAATTGATCAAACAATTCAACTCCATCTAAAGATTCTTGTCTATACCCTTTTCTACCTCGTAATAATCTTTTATACATCCACCTCCGTTGGGGTAGTCCATCAATATTATCCAATGTACAGCATTACAAATATATACGCTAATTCCTTATTTATAATAATAATAGATATAATGATTACACTTTTCTTCATACATAGTTACAACAATAATTTACATATGATTGTACTACTTCGTCATGCACTATGTTCAATATGCGATGCACAAAAATAAGACAGTACGACAATTAGGTCAGGATGTAAACCTGTTTGAATGTCTGAAATTGCAGTCCAAACTTGTGATATTTATACCGACAATAACGACATTCACAGCAACAATAACGTATTTTTTTCCCTTTCGTAATATGTTTTCTCTTATGACCCATATCCTTTATATTAATTATCCACACAAATTAAACTTCAAATATTTACGTTATATTTATTATTTACTCTACGTACATAACAATAAATAATATTTACACATTTACAAAATGATACAATTTCATCATCCAACTTCCAATTATTATCCAACATACCTTCATTTAATTTATTATATTTTAGGTACAACATACGAAATAATCTACTAATTACAAATATTATCTAAATTTTGAAAGTAATATATTACAAGTACTTGTACAATACTAAATAACATGTACACATATTATCCAAATAATACATCATAATATTTCACCTTCCCACATTTTCTATATACTACCATCCTAATTTTTCTAAATATTCACTATTAATTTGTAACTATCATAAATTCTACAAGTTAGCCACACCAACATCCACTTCCAATATCAAATTCTCTAAAGTTACAAATTCAAAACTCCCAATAAAAAGTTCCAAAAATAACATTCAATTAAATTTTTATATCATCCACACAATTACTAATAATACTCAATAATTACTTTCACATTCACATCAACACAACCACATTTCAAATCCAAAATCCATCAGTCATTGAACAAAATTTCTACAACTAACACAAATTACCATATAATTGATAAATTATAACTTCAATTTCACAATTTCATCAACATATCTACTACAACTTACACAAACAACATTTACATATTAAACTTTCATATTCACATGAACATAACCAAATTCAAAACCCAAAATCTACAAATAACTCAATAAAATTTCAACAACAAACACAAATTATCACATAATTGTTAAATTCTAGCTCAAATTTGTCAAATTCATAAAAAAATTTACTATAAATTATATAAACATCACTTACTTGAATTTAGAAAAGAGAAGTGGTGGTGGAATTAGGGTGGCCGGCGAGGGCTTCACACGGCGACGGCGACAGCGATGCTCTTCTCTTCTCTCTCTACGTCGCCCTCTCTTTCTCTTTAGTGTGGGGTGCCGAAAATGAAACTCGAAACACGGTTTTTGGGTTATGAATATTGTCTGATGGAATATTCCGTCGGACGGTCCGTCGGATTGTGATGTTCGGCAGAATCTCCGACGGAATATTCCGTCAGACAAGAGAATCTTTGTTTTAAAATTTCCCCCCTTTTCTGCAGAGAACTGGTCAATTTTGACCTGAGTTCCGACGGATATTCCGTCGGATGTTCGTCGGAATTCTGATGGAACCGTTGGATTCCGTCAGAAGTTCCGATGGAATAGTCGTCTGTCGGAATGTCCGTCTTCCCTTTTTGCTTTTTCCGTTCCTCTGTCGCCATGTCCGCCGGCCTATCCGACGGTCTCTTTTTTTGTCGGCATTTTTCGTCGGAAAAAACAGATTTTTTAGTAGTGACGGCAAGATTGTCCACCGAACGTCAGGAGTCGGTTAAAAAGGATGTGGAAAGAGCATTTGGGGTTCTACAAGCCCGCTTCGCTATCATTCGCGATCCTGCTCGAAACATGGACAAAGTTGAGTCGAGTATGATAATGAAGACAAGTATTATACTCCATAACATGATTGTCGAGGCCGAACGAGATTCGTATGACCGTGCTTTCGACTACGATGATGTGGAGGACGACACCCTACAACCAAATGTCCAACATGACCATCATCTGTGCTATGCTGGCTACCTCCGTAGAGTAGCAGAAATTCATGACCCAACACTACATTCACGTCTCCAATCAGACCTTGTCGAGGAAATATGGAATCGACATAGGGTGTGACAAAACTCACAACCATAGGTGTCAAGGGTTATTCGTCATTCACTTGTGTTGTATTTTTTTTAAAATGTTCAACCTTCATCATCTAAATTAGTGTTTTAAATATCGAACAATCGGGTTGTAATTTTCTTCAATGTCAATCCTCATATTTGCATTTGTATCAATTGAATATTCCATATGCTTTCAATTGTTCAACCAATACAATTTAAATCATCAACTTTTAGAGACTTTAAAATAAATTAATACATTTTTCGGAAGCATAAATTACATATTCTTTCATTCGGAAAATAAAAATTATTTTTAACTTATACAAAACCCAATATGCAAAAACAAATTGATAACATAAAATAAATAAAATATGTTTAGCGGTGGGCTCCATCAACAAATATTAAATCATTGGTCCTGAAATGAGTTCCACTAATTGGGAGAATGAAAGACTGCAAGTTCCAGAACTATGGAACTTTTGCTAATACGGCATGCCAGAGTTCCACAATGGCTGGGAATGCTTTTATACTATCATTCTTGCACAATTTTGTAAAATAGAATTTTTTTTATTATTATTAAAAATCCGACAAAACATCTATTTTTAATACTGACATAGTCGTTTAAAAAACAAAGATGGACTCAACTTATTTTTTAGATTATGTGGAACTTAATTAAAAGATCACAATATAGCTTATGCATAAAAAAGAGCAAATGGCACAAAATAGGAATATCAATCTTGCAAGAACTAGTTGGAGCGTGTGGTGATGGGCCGGAAGTATATTGCTTGAGTTTAGTTGCAAATTTCCACTTTGGAAGAAGATATGACTTGATCTAAAGGCAATGCCACCAATCAAGCCTAAGGATCCACCAAGAATTGCATAAAGGCAATGCCACCAACAATTCTATAAAGGATTCCACTCAAGACTCACCACCTTTGCAAAAAGGATA
>JACYFF010019584.1:104184550-104214570 GCA_017589665.1 Selenicereus undatus
AAATGAAAGCATAAGCTTCTTACATCAATATTCAACAACCTCTTCCACATCCTAAGGCTCCTCCTTATATAGGAGAGCTTCACAAGGCTTCAAATCAGCAAAAACAAGGCCTTGGTCGACCATAAAGCAATGAAGGGAACCAAAAAGCAAGAAACAAAAGCTGAAAGTGCTTTTTACTTTATGTCAGCACTTTTCAGTTTACATGGTTCAACTTTAAAAGGCTATATCTCCTAGGTTTGTTGGCCAAAGGAGCTGCAAAAGTACTTGTTGGAAAGGTCTTGAAGTAAGCTTTCCAGAGCCTCCTCTTTCAGGCAATTTGGATTACTCGTTTGGGAGATATCATGCAAAACGTGCAGACATATCAGGCTGGGGCAGATTCTGCTGCTTGTGGAAAAAACCTCCTCTTGACCTATGCCCTAATGCCTTCACCTAGAACTCTCTTTATGCCCTTTTAGATGACATATGAAGGTTCCTAGAAAGTGGATTTGCAGCAAGTTAAACCCATTCTAAGCTTGGTTAATTAAGCTCACAAAACCGGGTAAAAACCGGGTAACTTTGCCATGAAAATACAACTTGCTGTTTTGGCTTCTTTTATTATTTCCGAGGGTTTGACTTCATTTTTGATGGACCAAACCCTTTAGAAGGCCTCTCGACCTTCCCAAAATAGGCACGGCACGCATCCCAATGATTCGAGATGAGGTTGGAATTGGAGTTCCAAAACCGCACGCGGGCCAAGTTCCCGTTGATGGAGCTCGTGAGCATTAAGGAGGACTTGAGAGCTCTCTTGGACTTGTATGGACATGGCATCCGCTTCACTAGTATTTTGCTTTTAGGAAGACTCCTGGTTTGCATTGCTTTATGTACAACACCGAGGCCCCAATGTTATAAAAATATCTTCCTCGCCGAAAGTAGGGATTGCAGTGCAGTATGAATCTGATGCAAATTTGATAATATCTAAGTCAAAAAAATTTCGAATTGAGAATTTCGACAAAAAAATAAATCTAATTTGAATCCTATGAAAAATAATCTGACTTTGACTTCGATCCAATCGAATTTTGAAAAGGGTTCATCCCTTCCAATTACCATTATGCTCTGATAGTTATTTTTAGCAGTTTCACCTTTTTTAAAATTTAGAAAAATCCTAATATCCCACTCTAAAAGAATCTGCATAAGGCCAGTACTCTGTGTGCTACACCCTATTCTTTGTTAATTATCATCCTCTTCCTTCCCAGTGTCTCTCGCAACATTTACTTTTTGTCAACCAAAATTGTATATTATTCTCTTATTGACATGGTGTATGCTATTTGCAGATGACATTTTTCTTATTGATGAGACCAGATAGAGAGTTAATGACAAGTTGGCATACGCTGAAAGCTAGAAGTTTTAGAGTTAGTAGATCAAAAACAGAATACATTCATTGTTGTTTCAGTAGAAGGGTAGATGCGGGGAGAGAAGTCTCCCTGTTTGAGAGGTCGATAAGTTTAAGTATCTTGGCTCGATCATTCAACAGAATTAGGATATTAACGAGGATATTAATCAGCGAATAAAAGTGGGCTGGCAAAAACCTCAGGTGTGCTGTGTGATAAGCGGGTGCCGCTAAGATTGAAAGGCAAGCTCTATCGAATGGTAGTTAAACCGACTGTTTTTTATGGATCAGAATGTTGGTCTCTAAAAAAGACGCAGGTTCAAAGGTTGATGGTAGCAGAGATGAGGATGATTATGTGGATGTGTGGTTTTACGAGAGTAAGCCGTATTAGGAATAGAGTAATTAGGAACTTAGCTAAAGTAGCTCACATCGAAGATAAGATGAGAGAAACAAGACTTCGATGGTTTGGCCATGTGAAAAGGAGAAGTGTGGACGCTCCAGTGAGGAGATGTGAGATGATCGACATATCCGAAGGTAAAAGAGGGAGGGGTCGACCAAAGAAGAGTTTGGACGAGGTGATTAGAAAGGACTTGAAAGTTGTGGGTTTGACGAAGGACCTAGTTCAGGATAGGAGGCTGTGGCGGGATAGGATTAAGATCTTAAATCGCAGAGAGTCGACTCCGTAGTTGTTTTTTGGCTGCAGTGGCTTAGTGCTAGTAGGGGTTTGTCGGACTCGTATGTAGGTTGTACTTTCTTCTGGGAAGAGATAGTGTTTGCTTACCTCTGATTGTTAAGGTATGTTACTGTCATCTATTATATTGTTCTTGCGTTTTGTCCCTTTAATTTATCTTAGTCATTCCTTGCTATGTAGCCCTAATTTTTCCCATTAAATGTTTTCATAAAAGCTTTCTCTTATAAAACATTTTCACCAAATCATTTTTTGTGGGTCTCTTGAAATCAATCTCTTTACAGGTAGGAATGCCGGTAGAGATAAGGTTGCCTACAGTTGGATATCTTCAGACCCCGCGAAAGCGGAACCCACACTGGGAGGTGTTGTTTGTTTGTTATTCTCTTATTTTTCAACTGTGCTACTACTATCTATCCATTTCCCTCTAGGGCGACCTTGGTTGTCTTTCCCTAAAACCTTATTACTTTAACATATTGAAATACATGATATGAAAAAGTGTTTTTTAACGTTGAAAAACTGTTAACATTGCATTTACAAGTGAGCAAACACAAGGTTTGAAAGAAAAGATTGTGCAAATATATTGAATGAGAATGCATAATTGGATTATAATATGTCTGGAATTAATCCAATCTGAATTGGATTTAGTATCTAATATGATTGGGTCAAATTTGGATCAAATTTCCAAATCCAATTGCTAATTGGATTGGATTTAAATGTCCAAACATTCAATCTGATCCAAATCCGGCCCATTGTCATTCCTAACTAGAAGCATTATCTAAATTTTTCCTTCTTTCTTTCTTCATACAAGATCCTAACGTGAACATTTTTCACAACAATCTTTTATTGAAAGAAAAATAAACTCATCCCTACTCCTAGACTCCTAACACTGGCTGAACACTCGTAAATAATATACGATAAATTGAAGCTTGTCATCTCAGTTGCCTTCACCTTTATGCTTCAACTAAAAGAACACACAATGCTTTCCAATAGTCGCCTCATCAGCAAAAGTCAGAATTCCGCTGCTAATTAAACACCAATAATTTAGAAGATTAGCTAATCAATCACTACTAATATTATGTGGGTAATATGGGGATTGCTTTAGGCACATCAGCTAGCACTTGACATGCATATCAACACCAAATTGCCCCCCAAAAAATCAATCATTGGACTAAAAAACATAAAGAAAGACTGTTGTTTTCTAGCTCATAATACAGCACCATCACATAATTAGCACACAAGAGATTAAAGAAAACTATGGATAATGTTTTGTTTTTTTTTTTTGGTTTCTCGCCTAATCCAGCACTAGCCAGAGGATAAAAAGTCCTTCTAGAAGTCTCCTATTCCTAAACCATGCATATATCTCATGGTTACATTTCGGCCTGAAAAGGTATCAACCCAGAATTCTATCTAACTACAATTTAAAGATGGAATTTTAATAATCCTCAAATTCTGGCACCCACTTAGATCCCACCATAGAAAAATTTATAGGATGGAGGGGAAGGAAGATGGGATTAATAGGCGAAAGTGGCTTCAATGCCTACAGAAACGACAGAGCAAGTCATGAAAATGATATCCATTCACCTGGAAGTGAAGGAATGAGGTTTTCCATTCATCCCGATTGCATTACCTCAACAATGGCCCTCAACCGAGACAGGTGTTGTCCTTTTGACACAGAGCTGACTATGCTTCAATCCACTATTTTAAACAAAGAGATATTTGCATCGTCTACTCAGGAGTTCCCTTTTCCCTAGCTTCCCCCCTAGTCTGAGTCTCCCATTTCGTCCCATTTGTCTCATTTGAATCTAGAAAAAGTAATATCCAAATCCATAGGCTGGTTCTTTTAAATCCTAGATAAAAAAAATGATTGACTTGCTGTTACTCCTACATAGGAGGCACAAGGTAGGACTTTTGTGACCCAATGATATCTGATTTATCACCCTATGCTTTGTTGCATGACAGGATAACGCTTTCAGACAATCATCTTGACAAACATGACTGTCTAAAATGGATGGTTGGACATTGACTTGACGTAAAGCTTTGTGGGTTGATTGTGACACCTCAATCAGAAGTCTCGAATGCTCCTGGATATAGTACTGAATCATTACCATATGCTTTAAACTTTGCACAGATTCAGATTGTAAGTTTTCCCAAGTATCCACATCAAGAGAAGCACACCATATTCTCACAGTCAAGAGGTGCATGATTTTAACCGTAACACAGCTGGAAGAATATCTTATGTGCATATTGAATACTTTAAAATATTTAAAGTCAAGCAAATGACTTACAAAGTTTGTCCCGAATTGCCAAAGTGAGTGATTCTCCAGAAAGCACTTGGCCTGTCGGATTGGTAACCCTTTGATGTCCGAGAATATTTTTACCATAAAGTGCTTTTTTTGATGCTTCAGTTAAGGGATTACCAAGAAGAGTCATCCCAAGGAATTAGAAACAATGACAGCAACCTAATGCTATGTGAACGCAATTTCATCATTACAGGACACAGTAAAATAGCATCTCCTCGTTTAAAAATTCCGCTTGCTCATAATGCTGTTAAGTATCTTAACTCTCTGGATGCAACTAAGGATATATTTATATATATGAATAGATCGAGATGTTGATTGCCAACCCAAGGAGCTCAACATTTTTATGTCAAGAGTACACGAATTGTACTGCACGGCATGGTTTCTGATGATAGAGGCTTGGTTGATTTCTGGAGCAGATGAAAGACCACTAGAGCAGATGCTGACATGACGAGCACCAATGCATTTTCTTCCTTCGCTAATATGTTAACATAAGTAAAACTAATCTGCCACCTCTGATATTAGTGGTCTATTCTTTTATACTCATTTGAAGACCTGTTTCATTTCTTCTATAGGCAGTTAAGTTGGACCCCAAAACCAATCCTCTTTACTGCATAAGGCTAAGAGACTATTGAGTAATATGGGGGAGCTAAGGCCTCAACCAGTCAGTAAGACCCGTATGACAGGGGTAGATGCAAATCAAACTCCACTAATGCTTACATGGAATGCTAAAAATCCCAGCAGTCTGCATTTCCCCTTTGGACACCCATGCCCCCCCCCCCCCAAAAAGGCAAAACCGAACCTAAAAGCCTAAACTAGACAATCAATATAACTAAGCAAATAATCCCACTCTCATATTCATATTGCATGTACCCCTCTGGTAATTCTGCTCCAATCCATATAGGTATGAGAACTACCCCTAGTTTTCATTAGCCTTTTCTGAGTAGTTACTTACCCTTTACAGTCTAGCAGATAGAGGCTGACACATGAAGTTAAAAGGTCCACAACAGGTTAGATGCAACTTCCTAGAGTCCTTTCTTCCATACTCCAGTAAGTTATGGAGCCCAAATTGCAATTTCTGAGTACTGCATCCACTAAGAGGTAAGAATTGTGGAGCAAACTATGACATCATTTCAAATGTTTGCTCCATTCAAACATTGTGAAATATTCATAATTGGAACCAGTTATCTGAAGTGAAGAAAGCATGAAGAGATTTCAACCAGTATTCTTATGAAAAAAGAGATTTCAAAATGTACATTCAGATATCTCTTCAAAGGCTCAACTACAACCCAATTGCCAAAAGAAATGATTACTCCTAGTGGCGGATCCAGACATTTGGAATAGGGGTGTCCATAAATTAACATCGTTACTAATATGCACTATTTTTTTTTAGGAGTGTTCATTAATCAATATTGTTACTAAATTAACCACTTTTTAAATAGATTTTTTTGGGGGGGGGGGGGGCTAGGGGTGTCCATGGACACCCCTAGCTATAACATGGATCCGCCCATGACTCCAAAACATTATCTAAGCAGAAAAACAAAAAAGGTGAATACAACATGTGGCCTTCAGATATGACTCAAAACTATATTTTCATCACCAAAAGAATGCTCTAAAATGAGCAAAATGCTAGTGCACCATTTTCATGTTGTGTGGCTCCTACTTCCTGCACCAATCTGACTGCCTAAATGCACAACTGCCACCATAGAAACATGCAGCATGGTTCTATCATCAAAAACTGCATTTAGGGTAAAAAACAGGGACATCCATGCAAACTCCCTTGAAGTTAACAACAAACAGCACAGCATTAGGCCTCTGAATTCTATTATGCAACTATGCCCTGTATGTTGGTCCTCTGCTATCTTTATTTGTTTTCTTGTGTACTATTCTATAAGTTTAAGTCAACTATATAAAAGCAGCCAAAAAATGTGCCAGAAAAAACCAGAGTATTTTGCATCCACATGTTTCAGCACCATAGACAAGATCTCTTTTCTCCCACAATTTTATATTGCCCACTTTTTTATTAAACAGAACCCCAGCTATATATAGCCACCAAGGATGCTAACCAATTCATGGTGAACTCGCAATACATAAAGTTGCGATTCGAACACCCTCTTTATTCTAGGACCAGGACCATTAGCCTGATAACATGGGAGACAAACTGCGCATAGCTACCGGAGTGATGGGTACACTCCTAACTCTGCTTAACTGTGTCGATAATGACTGCTGAAATAGTTGATGCTGTAACCATTGCATCTCTTATTTTGCAGGGAATGCAGCTTCTATGTTACTTTTTGCAGCACCCATGTACTGTCTGACTCCTAGTTCTTGTATCTTGAATTTGTTTTGTTCCACTTCCCCAGTAGAGGAAAGGTGGCCTTGCCATATAACAAATAGAATTTAATGTGTTCCCAGGTTAACTTTTTCAAGAGTCATAAAGAAGAGGAGCACTCAGGAGTTTTCATGTGTTCCTTACATTGGTGCACTACTGAACTGTCTCATTTACGCTTGGTATGGATTACCAATCGTTAGTTGTGGATGGGAAAATTTTCCCCTCATCCCCATTAATGGATTAGGTATCCTACTGGAGTCTTCTTTCATCGTCATCTACCTTTGGTTTGCTTCTCCAAGGGGAAAGGTGCACCTTCTTGTTTATCCTAGAATTATTTAATATTAGAGGATCCAAAACTCTTCATTCGATCTGGTGTCATTGTGTCACAGAGAATGCCTGTGAATCATGCTACATTACATTTCATGCAGCGTATATCTTATCCATCAATAAGATTAAACATTTGGTGCAAAACCACAAAAAGAAAGAAAATGGTCATGACCACCAGCAAAAAGATTACTAAATATTTGCATTACATGATGATGCAGGTGAAAGTTGCAGCAACGACACTACCTGTTATAGTTCTGTTCTGCATGACTGCATTAATTTCTGCCTTTCTGTTTCATGATCGTCATCATCGAAAAGTCTTTGTCGGGAGTGTAGGGCTGGTCGCTTCAAGCGCAATGTACGGTTCCCCACTTGTGGCTGTGGTAAGTCCATCACATTTTACTCTATAAACCCGATCATGGTGCCTTCAAGTCAATGATCAAAAATCCAGCAAAGAATAGCCAAAAGAAAAGAATAACATAGTACAAAAGTCAATGAGTTCCATCCAATTGCATCAATTAACAAAAAGCACATAATATTACATAATTTACTTCTATTATTGCAGCTCTATCCTGTCTGTGGTGTTATTTTTCCTGAACAGAAATCTGATCATTAGACCTACGGGAAGAGGTTAATATCTTGTCTGATTATCTTACTGCAGAAGAAGGTTATAAAAACAAAAAGTGTGGAGTACATGCCATTTAGTCTGTCTTTTTTCTCATTCCTTGCAAGTTCCCTCTGGATGGCTTATGGACTACTGAGTCATGATCTCTTCTTAGCGGTTTGTGAACAAGCTATTTAAGACTCATCATTGTCTTATATTTTTCTTTTTTTTGGAGGATGTATATTAGTTTTCTTGTGGATCCAAAAGTTTGATTAGGATTCTCTGTTTCGCAAACTTTAATTCTCCTGACCCAGATATTAACATGTTGGCAGTCTCCTAATATGGTTGGTTGTCCCCTTGGCATTCTCCAACTGGTGCTCTATTGCAAATATAGAAGAGAAAAGGGGGAAGAAAATGACTGGGACTTGGAGAAAAACACAGAAGAACCAAAGCAGGTCCAGCTTGTCACTGATGGCAACATAAATGGCAAAAGTTGAACTACATATTCAGATTCCTTTCCAAAAGTGACTAATTTGGATATCATGCATTGTAATTGTATGGAGAATTGGAGATGAACCCAAGGAAGAAATCTGTAATTGTACTCCCCAAGCCATGCCCCCTGTCCCTTTTTGAATATGGGAAGCGGAAAAAGGAAAAGAAATAAATTAGGTTTCTTACCTGTATTTGCAAGAGAATAGCAGTATCTAATGCCTGTCCCTGGAAAAGAAAAGGTTCTTCCTGTTGCCTTCGCATGTTCACGAGTGTTTCTTTAACTGCTTCATCCCACATTTTATTGCTCAAGATAACAACCTATTTGTGTCAATTGGATCATTACCTTTTCATTTCATCTTTTCTAAAGAACTTCAGATCAAACATAATTGTGAATACCTGCATATGTGTCAGTATCACATTGCAAAGCCCAGTGAGCTTGACGATCCTTACCATCTGATATTGAGAGGTATTGAATGATGACATCAAGAAAGCTAAGTCACACATAAGCAAAAAAGAATGATAAATTAAAAAAAAAAAGAAAGACACAATGACCAATTATTTTTCATGCTGGAGAGTTTTTGGTAAATAACCTGAACCGCTGGTTTCTAGAAGAACTGTGCATCTGATATCAAACAAACATAGGTACGATAATCAATAAATAAAAGGGGCGAGGAGATTCATTGTTAAAGTGCTTCTGAATGCAAGTATGCAACTCTGAGATAAGCTCAACAATCATATCACCGTACAATATTATCTAATGCATATGGAATGCAAACCTGTATAACTTCTATCAGCTATCTAAACACAAGGCAGAAGACTCGTAAGCTTCTGTTATTAGAGAAAAAGCATCATGATGATGGAAACATTGTTTTACATTTTGCATCAGGTTATTCAAGGTCATATAAATTAAGTTACTATGTGTATGGAATCTATCTTCAACAGAAAATGAGTGAATTCTATTGTCAAGTTCAAGCCAACTATATCCAGGATCCTTATTTACTTCCAAGCCTGTCAAAATCTTCCTTAACCTCATTTTGTCATCCCATCTCTCATCTCTAGCATACATATTTGACATAATTACGTAAGCATATGAAGATTTTGGGTCCAGGGTAAATACTTTCTCAGATACCCTCTGACCAACATCTACATTCATCCAAAACCAGCAAGCATTAAGCAAAGCACCCCATATAACAGCATCTGCTTCCATCGGCATGTCTCTAATGAGTTGCTCAGCTTCAAGCAGATGACCTGCTTGGCCAAGAAGATCCACCACACAGGCATAGTGCTCTAAAGTTGGAGCTAAACCATAGCAGTTTTTCATTGAGTGGAAAATCCGCATCCCCTCATCCACCATCCCAGCGCGTCCACAAGCCGACAGTATTGCAACAAAAGTAGCTCCATTTGGGTTTACTCCCTGCTGCAACATGTGTTCAAAATGTACAAATGCCTCAGAGCCAAGCCCATGGTGTGCATAACCATTAATCAAAGCAGTCCAAGCAGCAACATTGGGTAAAGAGATGCCATCAAATGCTGTTTGAGCATCGGAAATGCTTCCACATTTAGCATACATGTCTACCAGAGATGTTCCAACGTAAACATTTGACTGGAATGGTGTTCTGGTTAATTGAGCATGAATCAAATTCCCCAGTTGAAGAGATCCAAGTGAAGAACAAGCACGAAATAGGGAAGAGAATGTAGATCTAGTTTTTTCTATTGACAATCCATGCATAACCACATACAGTTTTATAGCCTCTTCATGTTGATCATTTTGTATATGACCCGAAATCATTGAATTCCACGTGACGGAGTTTCTATCACCCATTCTAGATTCAAAAAGTTTCAGAGCATTGTCAACCTCACCCATATCACAGTACGCTGAGATCATAGTATTGACTGAAACAATAGTTTTCAAAGGCATTTGATCAAACAGTTCTTTTGAAGCGTCCATCCTGCCATACACGGCATAGCCTTTAATCATCAGATTATATGATACCGGATCAATCTCCGGCAATCTATTAAATAGTAGCGCAGCATCTTCAAGCCTTCCCATAGAGATGTATCCTCCAATAAGTGAATTTGAAATATCTAAGGACGGATCTCTTAGTTCAGTGTAAAACCTCTCACCATCATCAATGGCTTGACAAGTGCTGTATAAATCAATGAGTGCACTGCAAATGGATTGATCACGCTCAAACCCACATTTAATCACAAGCCCATGAATACCCTGCCCTTGGCATAAAACACCAAGTCTCGCACACGCCCTCAAAACACAATCTAAAGTATATTCATTCGGCTGCACTTCAGCAATCCCCCTCATCTTCTGAAACAGCTGCAATGCCTTCTTAGAACCACCATCCTTTTTCGAACAACCCGAAATCAATGTGGTCCAAGAAAGAACATCATGAGAAGGCATTCTCATAAAAAGCTCCAGAGCATCATCCATCATATTACATTGAACATAACCCACGAGCAACGAACTCCAAACCATAGGATTACGTCCACACAGACCATCAAACACGACCCGGGCTTCATCAATTCGGGCACAACTTGCATAAAAATATATCAACGTACTTCCTAGCAGCTCATAACACTCAAACCCGGATTTCGAAACAAGCCCATGAATCTGTTTCCCAACACATAAGGACTGAGAACGAGCACAAGCGCTTAATGTAGTCAAGAAAGTTGACTCGTTAAACTTTATGGAGCTGCTATGCATCGCATTGACTAGGTTCAGGGCTTCACTATACAAACCCCATTTGGAGTACCCAGCAAGCATAGTATTCCAGGAGACAACAGTTCGTTTAGGCATTTCGTCGAACAGCTGGCGGGCAATCTCCAAGCTGCCATCTTTAGCATATCTGGTAATTTCAGCGTTGATAGTAACTATACTACGCAGTTGGGTTGGTGGGCTTCGTTGAAGGGTTGAGAAATACTTCCAGCGTTTGTACTTCCAGATTCCCAGGTTACGAGTTTTCGCAAACATCTCAAGTTTGTGCGTCGTGAGACCCAACTACCAGTTTACCTACGGCCAACCCAGTTACCCTTTGTACAAAGCGACCCAGGGAATAGGGATTCAGCTCATCGCTCTTCTTTTTTCTTTGTTTTTTTTTAACGTTTTTTCGATTGTGAATGCAAATTTAAAGATCAATTTCAATGAATACAAATCTAATACATTGTTTGAATTGAGATTGAGAGAATGAAGAAAGGGGAAGAGAGGGAAAGATAATGGAAGGAAATTGAGGGAAAAGAATATAATTTGTACTTACTTTGTTTGGATATATTACAATAGGAGATGGAGGAAAAGGAGGAAGAACTATTAAAAAAATTTCTTTCCCCCTCTTTCCTTCTTCATTTTGGGGATGAATAAAAATGATGGGAATGGAAGGAGCATAAGGGTAAAATGTTCCTCTCAACTCCTCTTTCTTTCCTCTCATTTAATATTTTCAAACAAGGGAAATAAGTGTCCATTAACTTTCATTTCTCTCTACTCCCATTCTCTCCTTTCAATTCAAATAGATTGTAAATCTCTTACCCACTACTTGGTAGAGCGAGGAAGGTAATGAAATGAAAGTGATTTATACTTGTCATGTTTGGATATGTTATTGAGAAGGGGTGGAGGGTGAAGGGGCAAATTATTACGTATTCTCGGTAATTTGTACTCTCATTGTTACATATATATATATATATATATATATATATATATATATTTTCAACATGTAGTATAAATATGAATGGCTATTAATAGTTATGTCACTCATATGGCTTCTGAAAGTACATAATCTTTAGTATATGATATATGCTTTGGGGTGAAGGGGCATAACTATTAAAGTTTTCAATCTTCCCTTCTTTCCCTCTTCATTTTAAGCGTGAATAAAAATGTAGCGAATGAGAGTGAAATGTTCTTCTCTATTTATCTTCCATCCTCCTAATTTAATATTCTTGAATAAGGGGAATAAAAGTTAATAACCTTCTTTTTCCTCCCCTCCCATTCTCTCTTCTTTATCCAAACAAACTGTTAATGAAAATATTGAATCATTAAAACAGGTCACCAATTGACCGATTCGCTTAGACCTGCCAACATATCCTAACTAATCCAACTTGTTATTAATTTTATCCATTGTTACTTTTGACCTGATTTTAAATAGGATGACATGTTCAATCTAATAAATTTACAATTTGTTTCCAAACAAATAGAAGTAGGGCACAGTTTTTATTCTAATCCTACGTCTCGAACAAAGAAAGAACACAAATTTCGTCCAAGGTGTTAGCATAGGAAGATCTTTCTTTTAACCACTGGACATTGATTGATCTATTTTCCACTTATCACTGGAACCTTAAAATGAAAGACTCTATCTTAAAAGTTGGCTTTTTTTGTTTTTTCTCTTCTCAGTTATCAGAGAATTTTGTCTAGATAAAACAATAAGTACTAAGGAGATCTTTCAATGGCAAGTAGGATCTCATACACCGCCGTGAACATATATATGAAGTTTGACATTGCCTTTGAATCATAATCGACATTAAAGTCAAATCAATCCTGAATCTTATATAGGTGTTCTTTTCATATCCCTAATTAACATGTGAATTGATAATTATTCCCATTTGAGTCAGCTCATAGCTGAACTTGATCAATATAAGCACACCACCATCCCTTCATTGAAACTAAGAATTAAAACACCAAGTAAGTCAAATGAGAATAATCGATGTATCTTTAATTCGAGTCTCCCACAAATACAATACCAACATTCTATATGAACAGCCCACGAATATTATAATTATACAATTTATAATTAATAGTAATTGTTGAAAATTGATATTTTATTTATCATAAAATACAGTAATTTAACTCGAGGCAAGACATTTGAAAAGTGTCCACTACAGAAAAGCGCGCAGTTAGCGATGAAAATTATTCGTCGCTAAATTTTATTTTTTCGTCACTAAATAATTTAGCGACGAAACAGAGACGAAAAACCATTCGTTTCAAAACCCACTGTCGCAGATGAAATTAGCGATGGCGTGTCTTTTTCGTCTCTATTAGAGACGAAAATTGCCACAAAAATTCTTTCATCTCTGATAGAGACGAATATAATGCGGTTGCCAATTCACTTAAATTCGTCTATGCTAGAGACGAATTTTGAGACGAAACAGTATTCATCTCTACTAGAGACGAAAAAATATTAGTTGCGATTTCACAATAATGCGTCTCTGTTAGAGACAAACATTGCTACAATAGTCTTTTCATCTCTATCTGCGACGAATGTAGTTGGTTGCCATTAGAAAATATTTGTCTCTATTAGAGACGAAACTTGCTACGAAATTGTTTTTCATCTCTATCAGATACGGAAACAACTTTTGCTTTCGAGATGGTTTTCCTCTCTACGATAGTGAAAATGTATTTGTATCGATTTTTACTAATTTGCATCACGGACGAGGACGAGTTGTTTTCATCTCTAATTGAGACGAAGCTGTTTTGTAGCTATATTGAACGATATGGAACTTGTGCCCTGCACCCTTGTTAATGTATTCCTATATTAAGCAAATATATAACTAAAAGAAGAATATATAATCAACTACAAGTTTCACATGTAGGGACAAGTGAAACTACACGATCAAAAAGTATCAAGTTTCGTCCAGCATATCTTCAACCCTAGTTCTATGTCCCCCTAAATATATAAAGTCTAAACATGTCAAACTACAATTAATTGGAGGTACTAACTAAACCCATTGCTAATGAGTCTCAATTTCAACAAATAATTGAGTCCTCATCCAAAAAGGCAATTTGTAACCCTACAAACTGCACAAACATAAACTAAGAGCTAGCTAGGGGGTGGGAGCGAATGGGAAGAGGAGGGACCCTCAAGCCAAGCAAGTAGGCTACCTTGACGACCAGACCTTGGGTAGTAAGCTTCTGACTCTGTTTCGAGTCCGTAAATAGTTCATTTCTTGTTCTTGCCTCCAACAGCTTACAGAAAAAGCTCATCATCATCTACTTTAGTTCATACTTGAGAAGTCAGTGCCTTTAAACGCTCAAACTCATCCTGCAATAGGATAGGTGAAAAAAAAAGTGAGGGATAAATGAACATAAAAAGACTAAAATGAGGCAATTACGCCCCTAACCCTTAGGGTAGGAGTGTTAACGATTTCATAAGTCTTTCCCAAATTCTCGGGCAAAACGGACAGAGTCCTATCTAAAATTGAGCTAAATAATGAGGTTCCTGCATTCAAGAGTCTCACAATGTATATTCATTACTCAACGGCTACACACCGGAGACTACAACTCTACGGGCCACATGTCCGGAGTATACCGAGAATAAAATACAATAATATGGGAAAAAAAGAGTTGAAAAAGAGAGAGTGACAGGGGCAGTCAACATCAATCTTTGTGACTACAAGCCATTCCATTAATTTAGGCTATTGACCCGGAGGAGGGGGGGAGGATCCAAGGGCTGCATTAACAAATTAACATCAATCTAGCTACTTAGCTACAACAAATTAAAAGAAAGTAGATAGTAATAAGAATCATATTTCATAATCAAACTTCCAACACTGCAAATTAGGACAACTTGGCCAATAATCCAACAATGATCCCCAAATTCTAAAAAATTAACAAGACCAACCTAAAAAATTAAGACGAACCATTCGAAAACAACAGTTCAGTTTTCTTCTTCCAAAGTGACCAACTGATAGCTAGTTAGCTACAATAAGCCCTAGTTTACTTCCAATTTTGCATAAGCAACATTCCTATATTCTCTTGCACAAACAAAATCAATTCATTTTGTACAAGCAGTATAGCCAATTAGTTCGAATAAAACCTAGGACATAAACACACGTCAACAACTTACTGCATAAAATTGCCTTCAAATGAACATGCCATTCGAATAATGCTTCATTCCCAGCTAAATGTCTGTAACTGTGAATTCATCTCTTCACCTAAAAGCATGGACCATGGGTGGTTTGTGGTATGCCGCAGAGATGATAGATTATAGGGGCTAGATCTGTTTTGGGTAAGACAACCCAATTGGCCAATCTCATTGGTTGTGTGCATTTCCGATGAAGGCGATTTAAAGCAAGCTATTTGCATTTGATCTTGCCTGATTACCAGAGTTTGGCTCAAAACCCATAAATTAAACAACCCTGAAAGCCAACATTCACACCCATTATTCAAAATTCCCAGAATTATCCACATAATTGAGGGCTTGATTCAGCGAAAGATGAATGAAAACATGACAGAACAGCAGAAACCTCAATTGCCCACTCAAGTTTCAGACACTTACCCTGCTGATTTCGCCAAAGAGAGATGAGGAAGGGAAGAAAGAGGCCTGAGGGTTTTGTTGATGACCGAGATCTCCAAAACTGCTACAAATCAACTAGAACACACAGGGTCTCTATTAGACACACAAGGAGAGAGAAAGAGAGAACTAGATAGAGAAGCACCATAATTTCATACGCTTACTTCTTCAATTTTCCACCTAAGCCCTACAAATCTCGGCCAACAATGGAGCTAGGTTTTCACCAGAAAGAGAGAGGAGGGAAGGAAAACAGGCCGAGCGCGAAATGAAACCCACTAAGGGAGTGATTTTGTCATCAGCTTGTGACGAATCTGCTACGATTAAATACAATCTTTTCTATTAGCAATGAAATTTGATTTTCGTCTCTGATAGAGACGAAATAAGACATTCGTCTTTGATTTCGTCTCTGATAGAGACGCTTACTGCTTTCGTAGCTAGACTAGAATATTTTGTTGTAGATTTTATTTTGAGACGAAAAATATTTTTCATAGCTCAGATTTTATCTTAGACTGGCCGCTTTTTTGTAGTGGTCTTGTTGTGGAAAAAAATAATATACAATCTTGTTACTAGACACTTTTTAAGTGTATTGTCATAACTTAAAACTTAAAAATCATGTAACTTATTTATTTATATTGTGACGAGATATTCAAGAGTCTTTTACTAAGATATAAAACATTACCATTTATATTATTATGTACTAAACAGAAGAAAGATCATATGATTGAAGAGTAAAAGGATATTATAGCTTACCAATTATATTATTTTTCATAATTTTTCATAATTATAAAGTTACTCATATCATATATATTTGCAGATAAAAAATATACTTATAAATATAACCCACTAATATTAAATATTCATAATTATGGACTAGTTACAACTACTGAGATTTTGTTGTTTTACAATAGAAATATAATTTTGTCATAACAAAAATTTAGTTTAAACTAAATTAGTATCTATGTATAATCGTCCCACATGCATGTACCAATATGTATATCATACTCCTGGGAGCACATACTCCCACAAGCCACATCATCAAATATATATTAAAAAATTAATATATGACAAATACACGCGTAAAAAATATATATTCGTAGACAATGAGAGTATGTGCTCCCAGGAGCACATAATAAATTGCCTGCATGTAGCAACCATCACTTATATGTCATTTATGAGATCGAATCAAACAGAGCAACGTGTCACAAAGCTCAAAGCCTTTCACAATCTCACTTGCATGCATGAAGACACGAATGCATCTCCAAACCCCCCCCCCCCCCCCCCCCCCCCCCAAAATTCTGACTATTTCCTCATCTCTCTCATCGTTCATCAATCATTCTTTCAAAATATATATGTGAAAATTCATTCTCATCATCTCTCCCTGAATTTCAGCAACTAACCAACGCAACACATCCCACATTCAATTCCAATCCTCAAGATTATGCGAGTGCCCAACTCACACAAATTGAAGTAATTAAGTTTATTACCTTTGGATTCAATTTGGGAGGAACTAAGAGATCGATCATGGTGAAGCTAGCGAGTGCAAGAGAGATGAGACAATACGGGCCATGGCGGGTACGACAGCGATCGGAATACATGAATGCCGGCCTTTACGTGTTCTCCACGGTTGTCCTTGAGATGGGTTTTTTGGCCCAGCTCTCTAAGGAGCCCAAATCGGGCCTTGTCCTCCTCCTCATCGCCTTCGCCCTCATCGCCGCCGTCAATCTCCATGATCTTGTCGCCCACCTCGCCGGAATCGATTACAGGCTGCCGTTGATAGAGTACGATGCTCAGCTTGCTCTTGTTGAGTTTGCTGTCCCTGTTGTCCAAGCATTGGGCTCTCTCCTCTCCTTCGTGGGCATTCTTTTCATCTTCATTCAGGTTTGACATGTTTATCTTTCCCAAATCTTTCCCAATCCATATTGATTCTCCGTTAATTGGAGTTGAGCTAACTGTTGGACCATATAAGAATAGAATCGAGCTAATTAATGATCAACTCATATAAGGGCCACTCAGTTGGGAACATTATATCATTGCCCTGGTGTACCTCAAAACCCCTTTTTTGTCTAAATCGACAAAATCCCATATTTTTATTTGTTCTACGTCCAAAAACAATTCTAAACTTGTAGGGTAGGCCAAAGCCTATCATATATGCAATGCTAGCAAAAATAACTCCTAGCGTGGGTTTCGTTTTCGTGGGGTTAGGAAGATTCAGATATGGACAACCTTACCTTTACCGATAGTTGATTCCGTATATGATATGGTAATGAGCTTTAATTATATGTGGTTGAACGTTTGACGTATGGAGTGTTTACTGGAATTAATGAAACAATGCAGGTAGAAAAAGGGGTTGGATACCACAAACTAGAAACTCATGCCTTGAACATGCTAGTTGCGGGACCAGTGTTTTGGATGCTTGGCTCAATACATAATTCGTGCCAATTTTACGAGAGAGCGGATGGACATGTTCAAGTGTTGCAAGAGAGCGTCCACCTCCCCTTCTTGATGGGAAGCTTGTTGTTTCTCGTAGGGGGGATTCTCAACAGCCGCGAGTTATCAGGATGGTCCCACTCCCATCACCATGGTCTCCTTTTGCTTGTAAGCTCATCTTTTTTGCAGCTTATTTCAACTGAACTAAACTCATCTTTGGACCGAAAGAGTCTACTAAAACTAACTCATCTGAAATAATCTAAACTGAATTAATCTTAACTGAATATATGGACTGAATTTCAAAACAAAAAGTTTAAAAAAAGCTCACGAGTCGATTCTTTTGCTCAACTGAGATGGCATTATTGTGTTCGTCTCTTGGTATCTATCTATTTGGATTACCATAGATGATTTTATGTTTGTATCTTTCTTCCCAAGGGTTAATATAAAGTGGTGATGGAATGTTAAACGCATTTTCTCACAAGAGTATGTACATACAATTATGTCATTTGCAGAGTAATACGTTTGTGTGGTTGGGTATATTTGGGAGCGTATTACTATTCGTGGGAGGGTTGATGAATGTGGTGAAAGTGTTCAAGATGCAGCAACCCAATGAACTACGTTTAGAGAAGCTACGAGGAGGGGCTCAAGAAAGGCTGGTTCGAGAGAGAGAAGGGCAATTGCCTCTAATCTCAGACGAAAATCTAACCACTCGAAAGTTACCAGTGGCTGAGCCGAAGTTACCCGTTGTATCGACGCCTTATAAGGATGTTCTTCTTGGCAGAAATTAAACCCCATAATAAAAACAGAACAATGTTCATTGATGTAGCCCTCTTCAATGATGATTGGATTGTGATTTTGATATTCTGCATTCCTGTGTGCTCTTATTGGCATTGTTCATTTTGTCTCTAACTGTTACTTATGTTGAAATCACTTGATTGTCGTGGTAACTCTACGGAATCTTTACAATTTATGACTTCTAGGTGCCCTAAGTTTTAGGACAATTATTTTTAGGCCTTTGTTTTTTTGAAACTAATTTGGGGTATCGAGCTTATACTTTTTTACAATAGCTTTTTAGATCCTTTTAATATAATTTTGCCAGAAACTTTCTGAAATTTTCAACTTTGGCCTAAATTAACTACTTTCAATAATTTTGTTATTTTTTGGGCTTTTTCAGGAAATATGCTTGCTTTAAATTATTAACTTCTTATAATGACTTAACTGGTGCTAATTATCACAATCTACTATTTCTATCATAAATATCATATTTTTTATGATTATAAACTTACTATGCTTAGCAAAATAATAAAACTTAATTAGAGAGTTTTGACTATTACATGAACTTAGTTGGCTCTGGATCTTGGTGTTCCTCTAACTTCTATTTTACAGAGATTGTTAGTCTCAACTGCACGTCTCTTAGATCGGGCACATCACATAGTTGTTTTGTTTCTTACCTCAAATAGTAGCTGCTAATCAAATTTTATAATTTAAAGGATAGTGAGACTTTAATCAAGAAATTATAATATTTAAGACATAAGGTTCGATTGAATAATGTTTCTAACTGGAGAACTTTTATTGAAAGGTTAAAAGTGGCAATGTTATAATGGAAGTATTGAAGGAGGGCTTAAGCTATTAAGATCGTCTGAGAAGCTTGTTCATAGAAAAATGGAGATACCCCACTTTTCTTTTGCTCAAGTATGTTTAAATGACTGTGTGCATTCTCAACACTCAACTTGTAAGTTTATAGAGGAGATTGACTATATAGGATGCCCTAATTGTTACAGTACACACATTGATACAAATGCTTTCACGCGGCTATAGTACACTAAATTATTTTATATACTTGACCCTCGATAAGACAATACATAATAATACAACAACTTGTGAGAGCATTTAGTGTTGACAAGACTAATCATCTATGTTGAGATTCTGCATATCTTCATTTCTAACAATGTCTTCTAGTCTATCATTATTCAGATAATCATCAAAATTTTCATCCAGTTAAAGATGCTCTGTATCTAATTTTTCAAATAATTCATGTAGATTTTGCTTTCCTTTTTTCTAACAAAAATTTTCGTGCTTCAATATTAAAGAAATAATCAAGGACATCTTGTGAAGTAACTACTTCTACCTTCATATATTTGTTGAACTCATTATGTACATGAAAGTAGCATTCCCGCAATACATTAGTATTTTTTCTTGTTCAATCAATACCCACATTTGATGATAAATATTATAAAAATCAATAGTTTTTGCTAAAGCAAGATCACTAACTACTTCTTGTAATTCTGGAAACCATTCTTATCGTTAATCACTAGGATTGTCTAAAATCTAAATTAACTAATTGAAAACGATAATGGAATGGTTTGGCTTTTCCATTTTCATACTTAGCTACTACATAATTTACTACAACAAACATGATTCTATAGTATAGGATTTTTGTTGGACCATTGATGAATCTCTATTTGTCCCATTTTTTAGCCTCTATTTGACTAATTTTCTCATGCGTTTTCACGTTCGATTGTGCCAAGGAAGAGTCAAATTGACCTCCTTTAGCGCATTTTCAACTCATATAACATCTTTCGATATTTTCAGGAACTCTACTGAAGAACCGAAAATATGAACAACGTTTAGCATAAAGGAGTGCCAAGAAGGCGAGAAAAACCGCGAAAAAGCGTTGCATGGAAGTCCCATGAAACCGGACCCACAAAACACGGCCGACCCACTCGAATCGGCACACTTGGCCGGGTTGCCAAGTGGCACGACCATGCCATGTGGCACGGTTTGGCCGTGCCAAGTGGCACACCCGTGCCACTTGTGCAGTTCTGGGGTGGTTCGGGCAGACTTTTTGGCACGGTGCCACCGTGCCTCGAGGCACGACCGTGCCGCCCCCGTTGCCGCGTCGCGACTTAAATTTTCTTCGGGGCTATTTGGAAGGGGATTCAGTTTTCGTTCAGTTTTCTCTCCTTTCACAGACGTTCTTAGGCGATTTTTAGGTTTTACATTCAGGCTTTTAATTTCCATTGCTTTGTATTGAATTCATCGACATTGAAGTTCGATCTACCTTTCAGCAGAATCAATTCAAGTTCGTTTTCCCGATTCCTTCTCTTCTCTTTATTGTTATTTTAGGTTTTTGTGAATTGAATGTTGTTTGGTAGAATTGAGATTATGGTTGTTGATTGTGAAGTGATGTGTGGCTAAATCCTTCAACTTAGGTTGGGATTGATGCCGAATATGTGTAGTTGAATCTTGTACTGGCTCAATCCCTTCTCTCCCTTTGTTTTGCAATTATGAATTCTACTATGCACGCCACATGCTCGATGAAATTCTCTAAAGAACATTCATCCTTTTTATTGGGGTTTAGGGGAGCGTTGAGAGACGAAACCTTTACCTAGTGCGCCTTAGTAGACGATTACGGTTTTAACATGAAAATAGTTAAGATTCTAACTGGGATTTGAGATTGTAAATCTTGTAATCCTTCGACTTTTAGTCTCATGAAAATAGGCGACTATAATTCTAGGATTAGTCTTCGACCCTTGAGAGAGGGAGGAAATGGGCTTAGTTGACAATCTATTCATTCATGATGCATGCCTGGGAGATGTTTGGTAGGGTTAGTAACTGATTCAATAGCATAATCGTGCTGTTAATTCCAACTTAGGTGTTTTCTATTCTGCTGTTTATTACACTTTTTAGTTGCTATCGTTTCTCCTAGTTTAATCTCCAACCCACAACTGTGATTGCCTAGCTTGAGTAATTTAATCAGTTCTGGTAGTTGAAACCAAGTTCCTCGTGGACACGACCCGTAGTTGCCGATTGCTAGCTACAGCTACGTCGTGCACTTGTTGTATATTTATAACTCAACAACCATCAGGAGATGTGAGAATTGAATGGATCCTTTGAAACATACATTGTTGAATTTTGGTTAGTCTTAAGAAGATTGAATATGGATTTCCATGAGGTAAGCAATCATTCCATATTCTTAGACTTTCATGATGGGGTCATCTGGAGAGCTTGAGTTTGTTGGGGATCTAACACCGCCAACTACAAATTTATCAGGGAAGAAAATTGTACTAATCCATGACTCCTAAATATCATAGGAATAATTATGTTAGTAGTCGATGCAAGTTGCATACCAGTTGTTGAACTATTTTTCTTGGACATGGGAACTTAACTTTTCTTGAATATCACAATGACACCATAGGTAATTCATTTGAAAGTCTAAAAAGTTGAACCTATGTACTATTAGGTAGGGAGAAGATAGTAGATCAAAGCATGATCTACTCTTTTTTTATGGAATTTCAAAATATCCCTAAGGATTCTACTAAAAGGAGAAACTCATTTTAGTAGTAATGGGCCAATGGCATTTTATTTTGGACTTCCTCCTTTTCCAGCAAGAGTTCTGCTTTGATGATCACCATTGACAAGCTCACGAGTTAAACTATCTGCCAGAGAATTCTTCGATCTTTGTATGTATTCAATGGAGAAAGAAAACTGGTTAAACCATAATTGCCACGCAAGAATCACCCTTGCGCTTACTTATTTGATAAATTCTTTTTCAGAAAACCAAGTATTCCTTTGCAATCATTACGTATAAGAAAATATTTTGGGAATAAAAATATTAAGAGTTTTTCAATTCCCCTTACGACAGTAAGGATTTCTTTTGCCATCATGGAGACTTGTTAGTCTTAAAATATACCGCAAGTGCACGACGTAGCTGTAGTTAACAACCGGCAAGTACGGGTCGTGTCCACGAGGAACTTGGTTTCAACTACCAGAACTGATTAAATTACTCAAGTTAGGCAATTGCAGTTGTGGGTTGGAGACTAAACTAGGATAAACGATAGTAACTAAAAAAGCGTAATAACCAGCAGAATAGAAAACACCTATGTTGGAATTAACAGCACGATTATGCTAGTGAATCAGTTACTAACCCAATCAAACACTCCCAAACATGCATCACAAATGGATAGATTGTCAATTAAGCCCATCTCCTCCCTCTTTCAAGGGTCAAAGACTAATCCTGGAACTATCGTCGCCTATTCTCATGGGACTAAAGGTCGAAGGATTACAAGATTCACAATCTCAAATCCCAATTAGAATCCTAACTATTTTCATGTTAAAATCCTAATCATCTACTAAGGCGCACTAGGTAAAGGTTTCGTCTCTCAACGCTCCCCTAAACCCCAATAAAAAGGATGAATGTTCTTTCGAGCATTTTATCGAGCATGTGGTGTGCATAGTAAAATCCATAATTGCAAAACAAAGGGGGAGAAGGGATTGAGTCAGTACAAGATTCAACTACACATACTCGGCGTCAATTCCAACATAAGTTGAAGGATTTAGCCTACAATCATGTTTCTAACAACAACCATGACATTTAATTCCACAACCATTACAAACCTTAAAACAACCAAGAACAAGAGAGAAGAGAGAATTAAGAACCTGAAATTGATTGAATGAATTCAAAGTAGTATCAACTTCAATTCAATAGCCAAATCCCAAAATCAAAATTAAACTCTGTAATGAAACCTAAAAATCGCCTAGAAGCGTTTTGGGGCGAGAGAAACTGAAACTAAAACTGAATATTCTTCAAAATAGCCCTCGAAGGAACTTTAAGTCGCGACGCGGAAACGGGGGCGGCACGGTCGTGCCTCAAGGCACGGGCCCATCGTGCCAAAACACTGTCAGAGTCACGCCAGGACCGCGCAAGTGGCACGGGTGTGCCACTTGGCACGGTCGGGCCATGCCACTTGGCTGCCCGGCCAAGTGTGCTGGTTCGAGCGGGTCGGTCGTGCTACGCAGGTTCGGTTCCGTGGGTCTTCCGTGCAATGCTCATTCGCAGCTTTTCTTGCCTTCTTGGCACTCCTTTCTGCTAAATGTTATTCATCTTTCCGTTTCTTCAATAAAATTCCTGAAAATATTGAAACATGTTATATGAGCTAAACGTGCGCTAAAGGAGGCTGATTTGACTCTTCTTAAGCATGATCGAACGTGAAAACGAGGAAGAAAAGGAGTCAAATAGGGGCTAAAAATAGGACTAAATAGAGATTCATCAGTAGTTGCACTATGTTTTATTAAAACTTTCACTGCAATATTTGCCGAGTTTTTTTTCTTCTTTGATATGATTTTCAATATTGCACTTCAGTGTTCATTGCTAACATTTGTCTCAAGAATTAAATCATCTCCCTCATTAGGCAGATCAAGAACAGTAAGATTTTTACACATTTTTTTGAAATTTTGAACAATTTTTAAATTACTAGAGTTCCATGTCCAACTCACTTATTTCTTGAGTTTCTGCTTTAATGATTTTCTCAATTTAGCTAAATCTTTAATGAAATCTAAAGTATAAGTGAAACATCCAAGCAATCTTTCTAATTGCTTTCTATCTTCAATCTTTTTAGGAATTTTTTTTATTTTTTTGTAAAATATGCTTTTGTAGGATAATTTGTCTATCTTCTATTTCTAGGCGTAAGAACTTGATTTTTTGTTCAACATAAATGCATTTATTTTTACCAAGCATAGTGTCATGATGAATGCGTCTTTTGGTGATGGCAAGAACATAATCTTTCTGTTGTTAAATGATGTTAGAAAAGACAAGCATATCATCTATGTAGACTAGACATCAGTGATTAAAATCTTTGAAGATATTATCCATTCTATTTTGGCATATTGGAGGTACATTTTTTAAGGCCAAATGACATTATTATCCACTTGTAATACCTTGAGGGGCACTAAAAGCAGTTAAATAGATGTTTTCTCCATCCATTTTTATCTATCAGTATCTACTTTTGCAATCTATTCTTCTGGGTTTTCCTATTTTTCAAACATATCTAATTTCTCCATATTATACAACTTCTACTCCATCTTTTTCTTCTTTCTTTGCCTTTTTAGATGATTTTTTAGTTAATTGTTTAGTTGATTCTTTTCCCTTTTTTTTGAATTTGTATATCTTGAAAAGGAAATGAGTTGTTTTTCAGGTTTTGGAAAGGATATTTATACTGAAATGGAGTACTAATACTTAAACAAGATTTCCCATTATGTCTAATTTCATGAATTAAAGAAAAATAGATTACTGACAATTTCTTTTTTATCTCCTTAATTTTAGTCTTAATTTTCGCTAATTCTGCTTTTAATTCTAAAACTATATATATCAATGATATAGTTTGATAGCGGCCGAAGTGGTTCTTTTTTGTTAGTGTACAATATGTGAATAATTAGGAGCAGAACAAGTAGATTACAATTCAAACATTAAATACAGTTAATTAGCTTAATTAATTATCAAGTAGCTTATTTATCTCAATTGTTTTTGGTCACCGGACTTTGAAACCAATTGAAGTAGGGACTCAAGTAGTACTTATGAGAGAAATTACACATACACAAAATTAAAACTTTTGAAAGTAAACGTTTAAGGATTAGGTTAAAATATACAAATATGAAAAGTTATCAGCATTACATGTGAATTAAAATAGTACAATTAGACCTAAAAATAGTTTGCTTAAACTTTGAGGGTCCTTTTTGTTAGTTACCTCATAAGTTAAGATATCTTATTAGTTTTAAAAACAAAGGATCCTTAAAATAACTTATACAAAACTGAAGGTACTTTTGTGTAATTTTTTAGAATCTCTACAATGCTTAACAATTAGCAACATGTCTTGATCTGATCATGATTAATTGCTCCCTTCATCCTAAAAGAATGTTTAAGTAATGATTGTTCCAAGGGCATGCAATTAATTTTAAGTTAAGAGATAAGCTTCTGGCCGAATTTCGATTTTATTGTACAAGTGGAGGAATCATTAGTTGTTAAATGATTGTTTGTAGTTTGCTTTGATAGTTAATTTTACGAGTTACATTCAACTAATGATAGGAAAAAATTAAACGAAAAAGAAACAAGTTTTTAGTAAAGTTTTTTTTTTAATCAATAAGGGGGCTTATTATTAATCAAATATGAAAGAAGAACATAAGTCATCTAACGCCATATCAAAGATACAATTTAGGCCATCTTTGTGCCAAACTCGAGGGCTCGAGACATAGGGTTGAAAATGGGTAAGAGGATGAGCTACTTTGTTACCCACTCTGCGTACAAAATTTAAAGCACAAAAATCAAAGTTACTACTAATTTTAATTATGTCGTCCACCAAGAGCCCGATTTCTGATGCAAGCTTCTGCTTCTTCCTTGCTTTCGTTATCAGAGACAAAGCAATCACCTTCGAATAGTACGTGCATAAGACCATGTTGATGGGCCAATTTCATCGCATATATGCATGCCCGAGCTTCCTCCAGTTCCGGGCCCAAAAAACCTGCTTCTTGTGCCACAGCAGCAAGCAAGACATCCCCTCCATTATCCCTAGCTAGTAGCTACCACTCCCCGTCCATGACTCCACTCCCCAAGCTTCGTAGCATCAAAATTTACCTTACATATTCCAACATCAGGACATTGCCAACCAGAATCCCCTCATTGATTTCCTTCTCCTCAGTCATTTGCACTCCAATAGCTATGCAAGAATTTGATAGCCTTCACCCATGCACAAGTGTCAATATTCACCTCACTCTCAAATAGATATTTGTTTCTCACACCCCAAACACACCAAGATATTGTCATAAATGCAGCCCACTCTTTTTCCTCCAGCACATCTTTTGCATGGAGAAAAATATCCCAAACATTAGCAAAATACCCATGCCCCACCATGGAAGAATATGATGTATTTTCCCATATTGATAATGCCAAAGGACACTCAAAAAGAGCGTGTAGATCAGTATCCTCCACTTCACCATAGATACCACATCGCATAGAGAAATTTGGGATTCATTTAGCTAACCTCGCTGCAGTGGGAAACGCATATGCACAGCACTGCCAGACAAAAAATTTGATCCTCGGTAGCGCCTTGAGTTTTCAGATGGCCTTCCATGATCCCCTTCTACCATCAACGTTGCTCCCTGCTTCACAACCCCTGCTCTGTGACCGAATGAAGTGGTAAGTGCTACGCACGATAAGCTCGCTGCTAGTCAAAAAGTGACACATTACCCGATCAGGTGGTCTATGAATGCTCAATAGTGTGGTCTTAATAATATCCGCATCAACCGGTAAAAAGATCACATCTATCACATCCTCCCTCCACCTTCAATTCACATTATCAATCACGTCCCCATTCTTACAAGGGAGAATTGGGGTTTTTGAGGGGTTGTTAACTTAAAAGTATTAGTTCTAGGAATCCATCTAGATTCCCATATACTCAATGAAAAACCATTTCCAACTCTCCCTCTGGACCCTTGCTGGACAATCCACCTCACGCCTCACAAACTCCTCCAGGTAAAACTTGGATATCCCAAAGGAGCCTCCATCATGCTACAAACTGGGAAGTACACAGCCTTCAAAAGACGAAATACGAGGGAGCTCTCATTAGAAGACAAACGCCAAAGTTGTCTTGCTAGCAAGGCACTATAAAACGCCTCCAAGTCCCGGAACCCTAACCCGCCATCCACCTTATTCCTGCACAGTCTGTCCCTACCCACCAAATAAATTTTCCTCGAATCCTTCGCATGCCCCCACCAGAATCTATTTATCAACACATGGATTTCATGACAACTCACTTGGGAATTTAAAGATACTCATTGTATACGTCGGGATTGCTTGAGCAACTGCTTTAATAAGTACTTCCCGACCCTCCCAAGAGAAATGTTTGTTCATCCAGCCCTCAAGCCTACTACTAATCCGGTCCTTGATGGACATAAAGGGTCGCTTCTTAGATCTGCCAACACGCGTAGGGCGCCCAAAGTATTTTTCATGCGCAAGAACCTCCCTTATGTCAAGCGTGATCAAAATATTGTCTCTTCAGCTCTGCGGTGTACGCTTGCTAAAAACAACTTGTGACTTATCAAAATTAATTTGTTGTCTAGAGGTGCCTTCATAAATAGCCAAAATATGCTTTACTTCCACTACAACATGCCGCTCAGTTAGAGACCGAAACAATTCGGTCTCCAAACTGGGAAATTCGATCTCTATTTAATTTTAGAGACCGAACAGAGACCGAAAATTATCGGTCTCTAAATTTTTGGTAGCAATTCAAATTTGGAGATCGAATTTGGACACATCAGTCTCTGTTTAAGACCAAAATGGGTCGGTCTCTAATTGAGATCAAAATTTTTGGTCTCTATTAAAGACCAGGATGGACCGGTCTCGAATTGAGACCAATATTTTTGGTCTCAATTAGAGACCAAACTTTTCTGGTCTCTATCTGAGACCAGAATGGACGGTCTCCATTTGAGACCATTATTCTTGGTCTCAAACAGAGACCGAAGTCCCTTTTAAGCTAAATTAGAGACCGAACTTCAATTTCAGTCTCAGACAGAGACCGAAATTTCAATTTCGGTCTCTAACCTACCCATATTTTTTGCAATATCTCTACCCATTTGAACAAACCACCTAAATTTACATGTTCGGGCCACAGTTGCCTCTAAATAAAATATATAAAAATACGTGCCACACATTTCACATCCGAAATTACACCAAAATATCCACAATTTCGCATTCCAGAAATACAACAACCGCGTTCAACAATTCCATATCCACCATACATGAAGTATCAAGGCCAATGTTCCACGTTAAAGTGTTCAAGTAATTACAACTACGCATCCAACTATACATACCTACATCTACGAGGACGCCTGAGAGTGGTCGGCACGGGTGGGTGGCCAAGTAGCGCCGAGAAGCTATCAAATCGGGCATTAAGCTCCAATAGCCCAATTCGTTGCTCATCCAACTGCTTCCTTGTAGCTTCCAACTCCTCCCTAGTACTCCTCAACTCCTCCTCTGTCGAATGAAGTCGAGATTGAGTCGTCTATAGCTCATTCTGTGTCGCTTTCAATTGATCCGGGAGTTAGGTAACTATCGGGGAGGAGTACGCCGACGAAGTGCTGCCACCACTACGCCTAGACGTGCTCAGTCTCTCAAACATGGTTGGACCCTCTCTTCCAAGTTTGTACACAGTGCCCTTATCACTCCAGCCACCACTTGCCTTAAAGAACAAGTGATCATCTGCTGTTGAACAAACTTGCACATTAGTTCCTACTTTCAGTTGCTCATATTTTTCCTGCACTATTGCAATGAGTTGAAAAGGTCAAACAAAAAGCTTGTGTACAGATTTCGATCGTCTACCTTCAAAACGAAGTATTGCTATAGTACTTACATAGACACTCTGTGCGTAAGCATAACACCAAATCCGTTTATCACTCTCATCAACCTTTGAATGAGTGGTGGCAAACAATTCAGCAGCCGAAGGTCATCAGTTTCCCTCTTGGTCTTCAATGATGTGCGAAGATCATCCGTCATCCAAGGGATGATCTCTTCCGGAGGGTCCTTCGTGGCCTTGTTCACTACATCTTTCAGCCTTACATGCACCTTTTGTTGTCGTTCTCTTCTGACTAACTCCTCATGCTCGGGATCCCATGTGAATCGTTCCTGTACGTACAATTCCAAAGAATGGAACATTTGATTGCATTGTGTTAGTTAGCAACAAAACTCATAAGTGCTCATAAGTGTGGGGGTTTGTGTGTATATATGTAAAATTGACCATATCCCAGGTATAAAGCCTCACATTACTTCCCTGTAATAAATAAAAGTACAAAAGACGGTCTCACACTTAACGGACCACACGCCTGGTATACACCAAGTATACATCTCAATAGATCACACATCCGGATCATTAGAGTTTACAATCACACACCACCAAGTATACATTAAGCCTTCATATATCTCTCTCTATGTGGGGGGGGGGTTTGTGTGTGTGTGTGTGTGTGTGTGTACACACACACACACACACACACACACACATATATATATATATATACACACACACACACACATCTATATACATATATATATGTACATATATATATATATGGAAAGAAACAGACAGAGTTTCACCTAAAAATTAACCATATCTCAGGCATAAAGCCTCACATTACTTCCCTACAATAAATAAAAGTACAAAAGACAGTCACACACTCAACGGGCCACATGCCCAGAGTACACCAAGTATATATCTTAACAGATCACACATCCGGATCATTAGAGTTTACATTCACACACCACCAAGTATACATAAAGCCTTCATATATCTCTTTGGGGGGCGGTTGTATGTGCATGTGTGTGTGTGTGTGTGTGTATATATATATATATATATATATATATATATATATATATATATATAT
>JACYFF010019584.1:104214970-104286849 GCA_017589665.1 Selenicereus undatus
TACTATCAAGAGCAATAGTGTGGTTATTGTTTCTAGCTCAATACATTTTGATAAGAGAGATTAAACACTTCCAAGGATGCTGCAGTAGCTGAGTTAATCAAAAATTAAAGATGAAAGTCTAGATTAGACATTGGAAAACCCATATCAGAATACGCTTGAAAGTAGAACAACCCACAAAAGGGAATTAACATCAAACCCACATATTCTTTTCATCATTAATCTTCTTTGCAAGTTCAGAACAAGTTCTTTGCAATTAGGCAGAAGTGAATTACGGTGGGTAGCATGGTTGCATTGAAGGTGAAGACAAATTACATTAAGTCAGGCACCCAATTGCAAAGAATCAGAGAGCTTGCCTCAAACAACCGCAGATTTAGGGGCTTAGGTCGCCGGAAGCCAAGCCCTCGCCGGAATTCGAAACCCTAACTTCTTCAGACCGTGCGGCACCTGAACAATCTGGGCGTGCGTGATATGATGGCAGAGACACGATGAGGGCGCGAAGTCGATTCAGAGCCGGCGGCGTCACACAGGGGACGGCGGAAGTCGACGTCCACGCACATGAAGTCGCCAGCGTCGACGCAGAGAGGACAGGGCGCGAATTTCGGAGAATTTGAAATGGAGATGGACAAGGAGAAGTTAGAAGAGAGATGAGGATCGAGGACTTTGAGACTAGCTTCGAAGTTGAATCAAGTCAGAGCTGAATTTAGAAAGCTAACAGTTGGAGATCGAATTTAGAAGCCGAAAATATCTTTGGTCTCTAAGTGGAAACCGCCTATCTATTTCAGTCTCTGAATTGATTAGAGACCGAGAATTTTGGTCTTCAATGAAAACCGACCTACAATCTGGTCTCTAAATCTGAAACCGAAAAAAACTTTGGTCTTTAAAGTAATTGGAGACTGGGGATTTTGATCTCTAAGTTAAACCAAAATTGAGACCAACATATTTTTTTGGTCTCCAATGGAAACCAACCTTTAATGTGGTCTCTAAATCTGAGACCAGAATCCACTTCGGTCTCTGAACTGATTAGAGACCGAGCATTTTGGTCTCTAAATGATACCCTTCTAGAAGTCTCCTCAAAAAAATCGAGACCGAAGACTCTTTTGGTCTCCAATGGAAACCGGCATCGAGTTTGGTCTCTAAATCTAAGACCGAAAACCATTTTGGTCTCTACTGACTCTAAATCCGAGACCAAAATTTTTCTCCGTGGTCTCCAAGTGTATCCAAAATTTGAGACCGAAAAGCATGTTGGTCTCCAATTGAGACCGTATACTGATTTCGGTCTCCAAAATCGGAGACCGAAAATCATGTTGGTCTCCAATTGAGACCGTATACTGATTTCAGTCTCCAAAATCGGAGACCGAAATTTGTATTGGTCTCCAGTGGAGACCGTATAGTAATTTTCGGTCTCTAAATTGATTTTAATTTGATACCAGAGTTTTCGGTCTCTGAATTCGATCTCCAAATTTAATTAGAGACCGATTTTGGATCCGGTCTCAATAGGACCGGATTCTTATAGTGTTCATTCTCCTGTTGCTCATCCGCCTTACAAAAAATTATCGTGTCATCCACGAACAAAAGATGAGAAATAATAGGTGCCCCAGGGCATATTCTTTGCCCCTTAATTTCCCATCTTCCATCGCCTTGAGAATTAGGTATGAAAGACTTTCTGCAGAAAATAAGAATAAATAAGGAGAAATATGGTCACCTTGATGAAGTCCTCTCGTAGGCTTCAGAAAACCCCGAGGCTCACCATTAATCAAGAAAGAAAATGTTGCCGATGCCACACATCTCATGACCAAGTTAACCCAATTTGCACTAAAATCCAATTTCAGCATCACCTTTCTCAGAAAAATCCATTCAACTCGGTCATATGCTTTAGACATATCTAACTTAATTGTTATACTCCCGTTTACTCCTAAATGACAGTGCATCAAATGAAACACTTATGGCTTGTTTGGTTCTATGTAATCGAAGTGGTAATGCAATCAAAATGGTAATGGTGATTTCATTGCCATGTTTGGTTACCATTAAAGGAATGTAATCAAGATTGCATTGTAATTACATTTACCTCAATTTATGCAATTACAATTACTTGACTTTTCCTAAATAATTTTGATTGCATACCTTTGAATCAAAATCTATCCAATTATAAGTTATTATATTTAGAAACTTTCTCTCTCTTACCTCCATTGTCTCTCCTCTAATTCCCCTCTCTTATTACTTTGGCACCATTTTTTTAAAGGTTTGAAGCCCCACTCACCCCTCTCTCTCTCCTCTCCATATTAGATAAAGTTTAACCTAGACCATGATCGTATTATTGTAACTGCATTTTTGTACGTTCTAGACATCATCATCTCTTTCTTTCTTTCTCTCTCTCTCTCTCTCTCTCTCTCTCTCTCACGTCATCATCATCATCTTTTCTCTACTTGGTAAACTTGAATAATATTACATTATTGTAATATATAAGAAATAGAGTGATGTAAGTCTCATGTAAAATATCATAATCATAATGATAAGATATTTGATGATATTTATCAAGGAAGTTACAAATAATTAAAATAGGTAAAAACAAAATGCGAATTGAATTATAAATACTTCACGTCACATGTAAAATTAAGTATTGTTTGTAAATGAATTCATTCCATTACACTTGTAAAAACTTTGTAACCAAACATTGTAAAGCAATTATTATCCTATTCTATTACACTAACAATTGCATAGTGATTGCATTACTTTCAACCAAACGCTACATTAGAAGACAATCAATACATTATCCGTAATCAAGCGACCTGAGGTAAAAGCACTTTGATTGTCGGAGACAATAAGGGGTAGCAACTCTTTTAATCTATTAGAGATAACTTTAGTCACAAGTTTATACATTGCATTACATAAACTTATGGGCCCAAGGTCACTCACTTCCGCCGATTTATGTTTCTTTGGAATTAGAGTCACGTACATATGATTAAACCCCTTCGGCATAGGGCCCCCATTCAATACTGTCAAAATTGCGTCACACATCGTCCCCAACCGTTTCCCAATAATGTTGGAAGAAGAAAGGATTCATACCAGCGGGACCCAGGGCTCTTCCTGGTTTCATCTGTTTTAATGCTTCTTCTACTTCCTCCTTGGTGTATGGCCTCTCCAAATTAGACTTCATGCTGACCGTGACTTTAATTGGAATTAGATTTAACTGAATCAAAATCAGAGAGATTCGACGTGCTAAAAATCCCGGCAAAATAATCAACAATAATTTGTTCGACACTTGAGTGAAGCATCCCATCAGCACCCTTCAATTTTGAAATCATATTTACTGCCTTGCGGACACACGCTTTGTTGTGGAACCAACTAGTATTCTTATCCCTATAATGCAAAAAATCCACTCGGGACCTCTGCCAACAAGACTTCCTCACGCCTTCTCCATTCACACAACTCGTTCATAGTCACCGCACGCCCATGTATATCCACAACTCTTTAACCACCGAATCACGTCACCCACATCATTTCAAAGCGTCTTCGTTTCACCTTACCGTGTCCAATCTCCACAGGCCTAGTCTGAATAAGGATTGGTAGATGATCAGAAACATTTTCATCCAAATGAGTTACCTTATCATAAGGGAATAAAGCAACCCTTCGATATCACCGCAAAACCAATCAAGTCTTTCCTCTACGGATGCGACACCTCCTCTCCTATTCCACCACGTATATTGTCTCCTATTAAAACCCAAATCAAGTAATCCGCAATCGTCCAATGTCTGTTGAAACGCTTCAAGCACTGGTTGAGGTTTCGGAGGTCCACCCCAGTTTTTCGTGGTTATATATAATCTCGTTTAAGTCCCCGCCAATTAACCACAGCAAAGAAGACTGAATCTTGAGGTCACGCAACAGCTCACACGTTCTGAGCTTATTCTGGTTCTACAGCCACCCGTATACTCCAGTGAAGTGCCAATCCGACTCCAGTCCCCGACCCGGATAGTCATAACATCAATATGGTCAAAAGATTGTGACAACAGTGAAGTTTGCACTTCCTTCTCCCATAGAAAAGCTAAGCCCCCTGCTCTTCCTCTCGCATCCACAAACACACCTTTCATTCCTCGACCTTGAAGCAGCCTCATCTCTACACCAGTCAATTTGGTCTCCAAAAGAAAGACCACATTCGACTTCACTCTCTATAGCAAGCTACAAAGGTCCTTTCCTGCCTGGCGCTCTCCAAGCCCCCGGCAGTTTAAACACGGGATGTTCATGACCCTTGGTGGGGTTGTTCTGCAACCTCTGCCATTTGGATAATGTCATTGGCTCCCTTCGAGGTACCGGACCTCCCACGGTCCCACCCTGCATTTCACGAACCATCTCGGTTAAGGGTGAGAAAAAAAAAAACTGAAACTGAAAAACCGAACTGGAAAATCGAAAAACCGAATCGAAACATCGGTTAACCGATTTGATTTTTCTAAAAAATTCGATTTTGTTAACAGAACAGAAAAATTTTTATAGTTTTAGTTTCGATTTTGGTTCTTCCATTTAAGATTCCATTAACCGCATAGTTATGGTTAACCGAAACAAAAACTTACTCTTTTATTTTAAAAAAACTAAATTTTATATTGGTCAAATGTAGATTTTATAATTATTAAAGATAAGACTAAACATACAATAATGTGTAAATTAATATTTAGTGTATTAAATAGAATTAATTAAAAAAAGGAGTGAAAGTTGAAAATTAACAATTTAAATTAACGGTTAACTGATAATCGAATCGAAATCCAGTTAACCGAGTTTTTCGGTTCAGTTATGGTTCACATTTTTACTGAACCGAAAAATTCAGTTAATTGATTTTCTGTTAACCGAAAGTTTAGCTTCGGTTTTCAGTTCATAATTTTTACGAACTGACTTTTTCCGGTTAACCAGTTTTGATCAACCCTAGTCTCAGTCAGTGGCTCCTGTTTTTTCCTCTCAAAATTCTCATTGCTAACCCTCACTGTTGCATAATCCACCATCATATTTTCTCCTCCCTGCCCACCTCTGGACACATTACTCTGATTGCTATTATTGGTTGCATTGGACCCGTCAAACTTCAGCTTCAACTGGGCCTTGCTCACCTCTCTACTCTTCTGGAAAGCAAGGTACAATTTCCTCTCTTATACGCGATCATTCCCAGAATTTGGTTTCTTTGGCTTAACCGAGGATGCTCGTATCCACTCCCCGTATTGGAGCTCGGACTCATTAACATCCGCTCCCACCACATCACATCCCTTAAGAACATGTCCAAGCCGGCCACAGCCGTAGCAAAAATCTGGTAGCTTGACATATCCAAGGTTAATTCATAAAGACTTTCCCCTAATCACCATACGGATGGCCCTTCTCAGTGGTTTTGTTACGTCAATTTCGACCTGAAAATTTACTGATTTATCTGCCTCACAATATAGGTTTGCCTCGTTACAGCGATAAAACGTCCCAAGCTGAGAACCCAATACCTTAGCGAACTCAGGAGTTTGCTTCAATGGGGGTACAGAGTACGCTTTCACCTAGAACCTAGCTGAAGTTAATCTCAGCGGGTTGTTCAAGACCTGTGAACTCTTTCGACAATAGCAGATGACGGTCGAAGGCCCATGGCCCCTTCGTTTAACGCAAAATCTTTATCAGCACTCGAAAAAAAAAAAAACTGAAACGAGAACAAATTCTTGTACATATCCCTGATGACAACCCCTCTAGCAAGTTTCCAAATATTCTTCAATACGGCCTTTATCGCACCCGGATTGAAATAATTCTTCGTGAATAGCTTCCCCCATAAACCCAGCGAAATCTGCTCAATTCTCTCATCCTTCTCATCCTCTTCACAGACAATAACCTTCTCCTCATCCTCCGTCAATCTGCCCCAAGCATGCTCCAAACCAGAAGCCATTGATATGGGCGTTTCTTTATCAACAACAAAGCAAGAAGAAAAACCCTAATGTTATCGCGCTTAAAACGAGATTCAACGCTAGGTTTCTACCCACACAAAGAAATTATAATCCACAAATCAGCAACAATACACCTACAGCGACGTGAATCACAAACGCCACCAGCATCCTGAATCGAATCGAATCGAATTGAAGGCACAAACTCCCACGCTCTAGGGTTTATGCGCCTAGAAACGAGAGATAATCTTCATTTCATCTTCTATCTTTACGCAAAAGGAAAGTTTTTGTCATTATCAATGCAATGTACCATTTTGAGAACGTCTTTCCATCAATAATTTAAGAATGCAAAAAACAAATTGAAATTTCCATCCGCAGAGAAAAAATGTCACTTAGCTAGATTAGCCCAAAGTGTCCTCTTTTTTCTCAATTCCCAATCGTCTCCCCTTGCCACAATATTTCTCACTCTCTCTCCAAGAACCCTCTAAGTTTTTAGTAAAGTTGAACAGGAAAATGAATTAAAAAAAAGAAACGAGTTTTTAGTACTATTTTATTTATTTTGGGTTTTCCACAAAAAAAGGGGTTAATTGTTCTAGGATGAGAAAGTCATTATTAGGTCCAATTGTCGTACACCAGTGGTGTAATGGTATGTTTTGGGATTTGATATGTAGGGAATGAAATATGACCTCATTTCTTGATAGTGATTGGTTCAACTAATGATATTGATGATGACGACAACAATCATAAGGGTGATGATTGCCTTAAATTCATCTAAATTCATCTAAATTATTGGGCAAATATATAAAATAATTTAAATTATACTACTTATGTGATATATACTAAATTTTCAAACAATTATGTAATGTTTGATTGAAAGTAATGTAATGCAATCAAGCTTGTAATGAAATCATGATTACGTAGTTTGTGGCAACTATGATTACGTAGTTTGCGGCAACTATGATTACAAGATAGTTGTTATTTGTAATATTCTCTTGCAACCAAACAAAATAATGAAAACATAATTACAAAATTATTTACATTATAATTAAGATTATTTACATCCAACCAAATGTTACTTTAATACATGTACATTGTGCCATAATCTCATTAAAAAAAAAAAAAACGCATTGGCATGGCGCATGTATCAACACTTAAGAATATAATTTAAAATATTTCAACTTTACTTTAAACCGACATTTAAAGAAAGTGAAGAATTTGTTTACCATTGTGATAAAATAAAATAACCTCTCAAATAAAACCTAATATCTATCAATATTTCAATATACTAGCCATATTACTACTTTTAATGACACAAAAATTCAAGCTTTGTTAGAATAGACATGTAATGTCCATCACACAAATAAGGTGAAAGCAACGTATATACTATGCCAATGCCATAATAGTATGCAGCGATACTATCTTTTAAATATAGATTAATGAAATTCAACAGTAAGGATTAATTATTGGCATTAAAAATCACATTAAAACAAAAAGCACATCCAAAAACAAAAATCTTTTCCCCACTCGGGACAAGGGAAAAGGGGTGAGAGAGGAGCTTCGTAAGTTGGATGTGTTACGGATTCGTTGGAGGCGGGGTGAGGGTGGAATTCATATCTCTGAGGCCATCGTTCCTATTTTGGTTGACAACAGTAGATCGGACAATGAGGTTGGTCCTTCTACTTGTAGGGATTCTTTCAGTCGTCCAGTTCTTCCATTTTCGGGGGAGGGGGGGGCATGCCCCTGAATCAACCCAGAGCCGCCATGATCATTTTGGTCTGGAATTGTAAGGGATTAGGATCTACATCGGGCAACTCTACAATTCCTTTTTTGCCTACTCTGGTACATCATTTGAATGTAAATATACTTGTTTGCTTAAAACTAAGGCCTCGGGGATGTTGGGTCTCAAAATTGACATCCCGCAGTTTGGAACCTTATCTCATCCCATGTTAAAAAACTTGATGCGCCTTATTTATTGATTTGAGACTTTAATCAGGCTGAACTCTCACAAGCTAAATTTGGTAGACAATTTAACATTAAGAGATAGGCTGAGTTCATAGAGTGGAAAAATGGCGTTGGGAGTGCATGACATTTCTTTTTTTGGTCCTCGCTTCACATGGACTAATAACCAAGAGGGTATTAATTCCATTCATGAACGATTGGATTGAGCTTATGCTAATGAGAGGTGGTTCGATATTTACTCACACGCTTATCTTCAATATATGTTGATTTTATGTTCTGAGCATGCCACTATTATACTTCACGCCCAGCGGCCTGGTTCAACACTTCGCATGTCCTATAAGTTGGAGGCCTGGTGTTTACAGTACACTGATGTTGAAAACTATATTCAACAGTCATGGCAAACTCAAGTCAGTAGGGTGCCCCATATTTAGAATAACAAGAAAATTTAAAGCTAGTACACTTGCACGTAAGAAGTGGTGATTTGGATCAAATACTGGGCTTCTTGGAATTCCAACCTCCATAATCTCTTGAATTTGCAAGCTCAGAGCACTGAGTCTGTGCTTTTTTTCTTTTTTTTTTTGTGGGTTAGACGACTCCTCCGTAGCTCGGATAAGTTGAGGAAGCTCACCAGCGACTGAAGCAACACCTCATTGACCTGGGAATATTGGTGACAAATAAGTAAAATAAAGTGGAATGCTTAGGGTGATAACTATACTGAATTATTTGTCAACCCTCACAAAAATAGCGCACACTATTCACGGCTCAAAGGTATAATGACGGTGGAGGGTTAATGGATTATAGACACAAACGTGCTTCAAACCATGGCGAATCATATCTTCAAGGACCTCCATAAAAGCATCGTGAATAGGATCTATGTCCTATTGCATACAGCTCATGGCCAATACGTTGGCAGCTTATCCCAGGCATCTTTTAGTGGAAGATCTTCAATTCGTACTCCAACCATCCACTTGCTCCGAGGTGAAGCGAGCCTTCTTTAGCTTAGATCCATTCAAATCCTCAGGGGCTAATGGTATTTTAGCGGCTTTCTTCCAGAAATTCTGGCACATCTTAGATGATGAGGTCGTGGATGTAGTTATTGGCTCCACACAACTGATCATGAGACGAATTCTTTCTCAGGTTAATCACACTTTCAATGCTCGTATCCCAAAGAAAGAAAATCCCCAATCACTTGTTGATTTTAGTCGGGCTCTATCAAAATGCGCTTATCCTAGGTCAAAACATTGGGGATAATTGTCTTATATATTCCTCGTGAAAAAATGAAGACTATTATTTGAAGCATATGGGAGTTGCATTAGCCGCTGTTAAGGTCGATATGAGTAAGGCTTATGGCAGAAGTGAGTGGGACTTTCTTGAGGTTGTATTACGCTATTTTGATTTCCCAGAGTTATAAATGGATCAGAATTATCATAGAGTGTGTTGCTTCAATCTCATACTTGGTACTCATTAATAGGATTCCCTCTACCGCATTCCGACCTGGTGCCGGAATTCGACAGGGAGATCCACTATCACCGTACTTATTTATTCTTCGCATGAAGGTTCTATCAGACAAGCTAATCTGAGCTAATGATCACAAGATGGTACCGAGTATCAGAGTTGCTCGTCAAGCATCGCTGATAAACTATCTTTTCTTTGCAGATGGTGCAATCTTTTTTACACCATTGAAAGCGTGTTATTGTTGGTCTCTTAAATCCATGCTTGATACATTCAGCCTAATTATCTGAAAAAGTTATTAATTGACAAAGTACACAACTTTCGTGCCCCCAAATGCATCCACAAATGATAGGAATCTTTTGCAGTGCACCTTCAAATTTTCGATTGAGAAAACCTTTGGTTCACATATAGGAGTGCCCATAGTTCTGTCAAGGTTCAAAAGCTCCCAGTTTGCTTTCTTGATAAACCATGTGCAGAGAAGGCCCCAGGAGTGGAAGTCACATTTCCTATTATGGGCAGGCAGACTCACACTCGTCAATGTTGTATTGGTCACGTTAAGGAATCATGTTATATTGTTATGTCCATTTTTAAGTTGCTGAAATGTTGAACAAGATCATTATTATTATTATTTTTTGGCCAGAAGACCAGGAAAGCAGTCGATTCACTGGACATAAATGTTTTGAGACTACCCAAGGGACTGGGCGACTTGGGAATATGAGATATAACGTTATTCAATGATTCCTTACTGATGCGTCAGGCTTGGCGGATATATACTAAGGGGCATTGCCTTATCTCTAGGCTCTATTCGGCTAAATAGTAGGTGGCTTTGCCTATTGAGGTGGCTGTATTGGATATGCCAACCAAGCCATATGCCTGGGGGACATTAGGTCTGCTACAAGTTGTGAGAAAATTCTGAGCTGGATTTTGATGGAATATAGATAAAGGTGACTGTATCCGAATTGGGGCTGATAGATGGTTACTACACATACCAATCGGGTTTCATCATCAATGGGAGGCAATAAAGTGGCAGAATTGTACAGTTAATTGTCTCATAGACTATACTCGGCAGATGAAACTTTTTTCTTGTACGAAGGCTCTTTTCACATGACGCGACAACCCATAGTTTAGCCATTTCGATGTAACTAGCAATAGCTAAAGATGCTATTATATGGGATCACACAGAAACATGAGACTATACGGTGAATCCTGGCTACGCTTGGTTGACTCAAAACGGTATGGAGCAGGATAGTCCTCAAGTATTTAGCCGCACGTAGGAGATCATCTAGTACCTTCAGATTCCCAGTAAATGGAAATTGTTATTCTGACGAGTCTTTCACAGTGGATTACCTATAGGGGCCAACTACCAATGTAAGGGCTTGAGTCAGGAGGCGCAATGTTCATTATGCAATGCCAAAGTTGAAACTAGCTACAAAACACCTGTTTCGCGATTGCCCAATAATCCAGTACCTTTGGGCTTTTTGTAGCTTAGGAATCAGGATCGAATCTATCCAAATGGCATAGTTTTGAGTGTTGGCTATGGTACTGGCTAGTCTATCTTTATTTATAAGATAAGCACGCGTAGTATTTGGCTCGCCACTTCCTTTGCATACTCTAGAGTATTTGGATCATAAGGAATCGAGCTCACTATGAGAATCAAGAGCTCTTACCAATAAGCATGTTTCAAACATACATGGCTGAGTGGTCCTAGCACATATGAGCACTTACCGTTAGGACATTGAGTTATGAGAGGGTGCATCATTTATGAGCCCAGCCAATGGGGCCATCGTCAGTATGTTCACTCCTCTGTCCTGACCCTCTCAATAACCCAAATTATGGACGGGGCATGGAAACACAAAAAACTGCAAGAAGTGTAGGGTTGGTCGCCTATAATGGGTCAATCCGTCTTTTGTCCATCGCCCAACTGCTTCTATTTGAGAGTGCTTTTATCGCCGAACTCATGACCTTTGAATATGCCATGGTGACAACACAAGGCGAGTGTTAGGTGGAGATTGCCGTATGGATTGATTTATGGGAAATTGTACTAGCGCTATGAGGATGGTCAATTGTTCCAGCTCAAGCAGGAACGTTGTTCATTGATTGTACATGCCTAGGTCAACAGTTTAATGTTTTAAGAGTCTCTACGATTAATAGATGATTAGTCAAGGAAGCTCATAAGTTAGCACTTAACAGTTTTAGCTCGTAAGACACATATCCGTTCAAACTTAGGTAATGTTGTATCTTATCCTTTCATATATTACCTGTTGACCCCAAAAACTAATCAATGTTATTATTATTCGTTAGGACTTGGGATGGTATTCAATGACTCTACTATCCAACTTGTTTTAAAGTTCAATTTGGTACAATTTTTTTTTTTAATTTTCTTATAGATCTTTTAAAATTGATATATCTACTTGTAGAAATATTTATAAAGTTAAGACTATCTATATTTCAATACTTCTAACTCCTGCATACGTTAATACATAGGATTAATACTGAAAGCGGTTGCAATTATTGTTCCCCAAAAACAAGCTTTAAAGCAAATGTATATCATACACCTAAGAGTGTGTACTCCTACATGTTATGTATATATATTTTTTCAATGTGTATTTGTCATATAGATAATTTTATATATGTAACACTGATGTGATTTGTGAAAGTATGCAATCTAAGGTATAGGTTTGAGCTTTAAAAAATAAAAAGGAAAAGCAGACGAATACATCGCGTTATTAGGCTCGTGGTGGTAACTGGCCTGCTCATCCTATCCGTAGGCCCTCTCTCTCTGGCCGTCGCTTCTCACCCAAATCGATTGTCGCCACCGCAGATCTCCACCGTCGAACCGGCCGCCGCTGAGATTTACACCGCTCCTATCTTGTCGCCTGAGTCTGTTATCTTCTACCTCAGCCGGAGACCCAGAGGTAAGATTTGGCTTTGTTTTCCTTAGTTTTCATCTTCTTCTCTTTTGCTTCAGTTTAGCTGCAAATTCGGTATGTAGTCGTTGAATTCTGTCTCTTTTCGTCGAATCGATACCTCGTATTAGGGTTTGGTTACTACGGATTGGTAGTTATATGCATGAATTGCCATGAATTTTGAGCTAGTCCGTGTTTATTCTGTTTGATTGAGATTAGGATTTGTTCCTATTCAAATTTGCGTTGGCTTTGAAAGATCTGCTGGTGGTTTATGATTTTCTACGACTTTAGGCTTGGATTGCATCTTTCTGATTAAGATAATCTGCTGTGTACATGGAAATTGTTATTAAGGGCCAGTAGGATTTAAACAAAGGTGGGAATCGTAACTGGTTTGAGCTAGCATTTTCCGGATTGAAATCTGGGTTACCCTGCTGGAAAATAAATTTTCATTGATAGAGAATCATTTGCATGATATAACTCAGATATCTGAAATAAAAATGTTGCAATTAGGTTGGCGTCTGTTCGAGTTGATTCTGTTGACCTGTAATGCTTCAAATATTGAACTGTTGCTGCTTTATGTTTCAGGAACTTTGAGGTCCCTCCAGTTTTGTAGTCTTACGGGTTTGGGCTACTTTCACAATGTCATCTGTGTCCAGTCAACCGCAGTTCCGTTATACCCAACCTCCATCCAAGGTTCTCCATTTGCGGAACCTGCCATGGGAATGCGCTGAGGAGGAGCTGATTGAATTGGGAAAGCCTTTTGGTAAAGTCGTCAACACAAAATGCAATGTCGGAGCCAATAAGAATCAAGCTTTCATTGAATTTGTAAGGGCAGATAACTATGTAGTCTCTTTATGTTTTTATTTATTTCTTTTGAACTTAAGTAAAATAAACTGCAAAAGAAATGAGGTAGAAACAAAGCGGTCATTTGAAATATTAGTTATCATAAAAATACTCCGGGGGTTGGGGGGGTTTGAAGCAGAATTTTAATATGATATAATTTATAGGAACTGAAATTTGACAGTTGAGGTGAGATTCCAGGGACTCTTGCTTGCTTAGTTTAAGTTTTCTGACAGTACCTTGCATAATTATGCTACTTGTGGCCTTAGATTAAAAAAGCCCAAGGCGCAAAAAAGCACAAAGGGTCCTGGAGCCCGGGGCGCGGGCTTTGAGGCGAAGGCGCGGGCTTTTTAGACGCGAGGCGCACTTTGGCTATAAAATGTTCCAAAATAATTCCCAAACCATATTTCTTTGAAAATCCTCCATTTAAGTAATTCAACCCAAAAATCAACACCTCAAATGAGTTCACTACAATTTTCAACGGAAAAAAAAAACCAATTAAACAAAGCAAACAATAATTAAAGTTTAGAAATTAACACATAAACGTTTCAGGTTAAATTTAAGGCATGCTGCCTGTGGAATTACACAGAGGGGAGGGGGGTATTTAGACAGGGGGTCTTCGAGAGAGAGAAAGAAGACAGAAGAAGAGAAAGAGGGGTCTGGGCAGGTGGGCCCTGTAGCAGCATGCCAGCACCCTTAGATTAAAGAAGCCCGAGGCGCAAAAAAGCGCAAAGGGTCCTGGAGCCCGGGCCGCGGGCTTCGAGGCGAAGGCGCGGGCTTTTCTGACGCGAGGCGCACTTTGGCTATAAAATGCTCCAAAATCATTTCCAAACCATATTTCTTTGAAAATAAAGTAGATAATGACATTAAGTAGGGGAATAAACATGAAGATAACCATGAATAACATTGCAAATAGTCATAAAATACGAGAACATAACATTGTAGTGTCTCTAAGCACACACCATGAGATAGTAGAAGTCTTAAAAGGCACTAACTAGCATAGCCATAGAAAGAAAGCATAAAACATATAGCAAACAAAGCAAAATAACTCATAAAAGGTGAACTAAGCATCCTCATCATCATCTAACACCACATGCTCTGCTTCTTCATCATCATCCACCAACTCAACATCATCCCCAATATCATCTTCCTCCTTCTCTTCCTCTTCCTCTTCAAATTCCTCTTCCTCATCTTCATCAAACAATTGAGTACGAGCTCGAGAGGATTTAGAACCAGAGGCATGAGCGGGAGCTTTTCCTTTGTCCCTTGCCGAAGTTTTTAGCGGTGCTAGTGCTTGTTGATCCTCTGCGCCTGGTGCTATAGCGGGACTCATTAGCGCCGCAAGCTTGAGCAACAACTGCCTAAGTCAAAATATCCCCCTCAAACACAAGATCATCATCATCTGAATCATCTTCCATTCTCCCAAGCAACCACTCATTACTTTCATCAATTTCTTTTAAGAGAATAGGATCTCTAGAGCTACTCTCTTCTCGTCTGCACCTCAATGCACGGTTTGATTTGACAAATACCAAATCGTTTAGTCGGGATTGTGCTAGCCTATTTTTCTTCTTGGTGTGAAGCTGTTAACAAAAGTAAGTAGGTTTAATTAGTTACTAATAAATTAAAACAATTATGAGTGGATAGTTTTTGTAAGTTGCAACTTACATGTTGAAATACACCCCAATTCCTCTCACATCCTGTTGCACTACAAGTAAGGCTAAGGATTCTTATGGCAAACTTCCTCAAGTTGGGTGCCGAAGATCCATATAAACTCCACCATTGAGCTATTAAAAAAAAAATTAGAATAAGCATTTAGTTAAAACAAAAAAAAAGAGAGACCTTTGAAAGTTTTTTATGAATATTCAATATTCTTACCGGGAGCTAATGACTTTCTTTGCCTTATTGCCATGGGCATTCCAAACAAACCTTGAGAAGTTTTGTATGAATTCAATTCGGCAAGAATCTTGTCTTGAGTCTCCAAATTCGGAACCATTCTTGCAATGCAATCAAACAAACCCTTCATCACTTCGCTACAATCTTCAATAGATGGGTTTGAATAGTAGATTTTCGGATTCAAATAATGTCCCGCCGCATGTAAAGGTTGGTGAAGTTGGCATTCCCATCTTTTGTCAATATAGTTGAATGCCTCCTCATAATTCTCCTCCTTGTTTGAAAAGCTCTGAGCAATAACCTCCTTAGCTCTATCCATAGCCTCATAGATATAACCCATAGGTGGTTTTTTGTCTCCATCAATCATGCGAAGAACTTTGACGAGGGGACTTGTCAATTTAAGAGAATAGAGAATATTCTTCCAATAACTCTCTTGCAAGATATAGGATGCCATCTTCTTGCCCCCCGCATCCTTTGACCATTTGCTATTACTCCATTCTTGAGAAGTCACCATCTTTCTCAAATTGTTTTTTTGTTTGTGAATGGAGGAAAGAGTGATGAATGATGTAGCAAATCTAGTCACGGCAGGCCTATGCAAGTTCCTTTGATTAGTGAATCGCCTCATCAAGTTCACAAGTGCAACGGAGCTATGGATATAAGCATTGATAGCCATGCTCTTCTTTAGAGCAATCTTGACTTTCGGAATATTTTTTCCAATGTCTTCCAACATAAGATCAATGCAATGCGCGGCACATGGAGTCCAAAAGAGGTGTTGCCTCTTAGCCATTAATAATTTTCCTACATAAACATTTTTATAAAAATTAAATTAGAAATTGCAATTTATGGAATAGGAATAGAAAAATATGTAGCTAACATATGAAGAATGTAGATAAATAGATGATTCTTAGTTTCTTACCAACTTTAACGTAGTTAGATGCATTGTCGGTCACCACTTGGATCACATTTTCCTCTCCAACTTCCTCCACCATATCATCAAGAACCTTGAATAAAAGGTTTGCATCCTTTATAACTTCAGAGACATCCATTGATCTAATAAAGACTGAGCCTTTTGGAGAGTTGATAAGAAAGTTAATAATATCCTTTTGAACGGTAGTATCACGCCATCCATCAGATAATATAGAACAACCTATATCAGCCCATTCTTTTTTATGCTCCACTATTGCCTTCTCCGTATCTTCAACTTCTTTTTTGAGGAAAGGGACTCTCAACTCATACATCGAAGGCGGTTTCAATCCCGGGCCAAATTGACCAATAGATTCACAAGCAATAGCAAAACTATCATAAGTAGCGGCATGAAAAGGAATCCCGGCATCATAAAACCACCTTGCTAGGTCTCTACAAGCCTTTTCTCTTAACTCTTTCCTACATAGCTCATTTAGTGTTTTTTGCCTCCCTTGGTCCTTTCGAGCCTTGACAACATTTGCGGGATTAGGAGTATAGTACATATCCAATGGACCTTTTTGCCTAGGTTTCTTAGAAGGAACATTATTACTTCCCTTTGTTCCACTTCCGCCACTTGCATGTTTTCCGCTTCTAGGATTCATTTCAACACATTCATCATCTTCATCTTCATCAACAAAGTAGCCTTGTGGCATTTGTCTAAACATGTCATATGCTTCCTTTGTTGATTTTTTTAGCTCCATATAGTCTTGGATTTCTTTTCTAACATGCTCCGGCACTTTTTTACAACCTAGAGTATTACGATATCCTCCCGCTAAATGTTGCTTAAGCCGGAAGACTCCTCCCATGGTCCTCACTCCACAAAAGTTGCAATAGAAATTATTTTTATTATTTTCATCTTGCCTACCATACTTTCTTCCTGGATCTAAAGGTTTAGAAGAGACCGAACCCGTAGGAGTACCGGATGTATCCTCCATTCAATTCAATTCAAGTATTCAACCCAAAAATCAACACCACAAATGAGTTCACTACAATTTTCAACCAAAAAAAAAACACACACACAATCAATTACACAAGAAAATATATAATTAAAAAATTAAAACTGAGTTGCTGACTAAATTTAATGACAAAGCAAGGGAACAGGAATGGAGCTATTAAAAAAGGAGCATCCGTGTATTTACAAAGAGCAGGCAGTGATTTTAATTTTTAAGCAAATGGAACTGCCCTGCCCCATGCCTGTGGCCATTTTAATTAAAAGCAGGAAGTCTGGCTTTGGTTGGGGGGGGGGGGTATTCGAGAATCCAGTCAGGCAGAAGCGAAAAGAAGAGGAGAACGGTCGGGTACTGTAGCAGGGCCATTGTTTGGGACCATTTCATGCCCAAAAAAAAAAAAAGGAAAGAAAAGCTCAAAACCACTGCTATGGTGGTCGAGACACAGAGAAGAAGGAGGAGGAAGAGGGGGAAGATGAAAAATTGAAAGGAGAAAGGAGTAGAAGCACTTACATGGCCCGGTGGAGTCTAGGGTTTTGCTGAACAAACAGAGAGCAGAAGAAGACTTGACTTCAATATTTGCCAGCCCAGATGCAACCAGAAAGCACGAAAGAGCAAGGTGAGTCACGGTGGAGGGCCTCAAGCTCCTGAAATTAGCCTTTGTATTTGTTTTTTCCAATTTTTTCTCAAACGGCACAGTTAAGATCAATGAAGCCCAGAAAGCGCGCGCCCCGAGCCTCACCCCGAAGCCCAGAAAAGCCCCAAAAAGCCCGCGCTTAAAGAATGGGCTGCGCCTGACCCCCTTCAAGGCTCAACAGTGTGCGCCTCGGGCTTCTGTGCGCCTAGGGGCGCGCTTTTTTAAACACAGCCAGCACCATGCCTGGAACCTATCAAGCTTTAAAAAAAAAAGAAAAGAAGAGAGCTCGAATCCCCTTCCATGGGGTTCGACTGACAGAGAAGGAGGATGAGGAGGATGATGGAAAATTGAAAGCACAAAGGAGAAGAGAACACTTACATGGCTGCAAAGATTAGGGTTTGCGCTGGAGTGGCCGCACTGAAGGAGTACAAAGCAGAGAAGGCTCGAATGATGAATGTCTGAAGCAGTCGGGCGTTGTAAAGTATGATTTGCTTTTTTCCCCCCCTTTTTTTCAAACAGAACCTTAAGATCTAATAAGCCCCAAAAGCGCGCGCCCTGCGCTTAGGAAAAAAGCCCAAAAAAGCCCCAAAAGCGCACGCCTAATGAATGGGCTGCGCTTGACCCTCTCCAAGGCTCAAAGGTAGGGGCTCTGGGCTTTTCTGCGCGGGCGCACTTTTTTAAACTAAGCTTGCGGCTCGTGTGAAGAAGGCTATAGCCTCCTGTGAGCCTTTTGCTTATCTAGGTTTGTTGCAAAAGTGGCTCTGTAACCATAGAGCCGTAGAGGGATTGTGAAGAAAGAAGAGGGGCTGATTGATGAGCCTTTGTTTCGAGTGTGCGGCTAAAAAAGATCCTTACTCTGGTGGCTGTATTGTGCAAATAAATTCTCTGTGGTTAATTTACAGACATTATAATTTACACAAGGTCTAATAAATGTGAGCCTGCTGTTAGCTATCTTTACTGGTTTCCAAAGCTAAATGTCTACTATTATTAGGGTCTTTTCCTGTTAGATAGACACTAGATGGGAGCTCGGGCAAGAAGTCTGGGATCAAAGAAATCCTTTTCATTTTATTGATTGTATTCTTGTCTTCCATTTAATTATTGGCTTTACTTTCTTGATGTTGTGCTAAGTGTTGTTCATTTTGCTCTAGGCGGACCTGAATCAAGCCATTGCAATGATATCCTACTATGCTTCCTCCTCAGAACCTGCTCAAATACGGGGGAAAACTGTTTACTTGCAGTATTCAAACAGGCAAGAGATTGTAAACAATAAGACTACTGCTGATACTGCTGGAAATGTGCTACTGGTAACGATTGAGGGAAATGAAGCTCGTCAAGTCAGCATTGATGTTTTGCACTTGGTAGGTATTCCACATGGTTCTCGCAGTGTTACAAGATCTGTTGCAATAGCCAATAAGCATGCTTGGGTTAGTTTTCCAGACTAGGCTATAGTTGGTCAAGCTTGATAAGGCATTTTATTTGACATGAGTGTAATGAATCAGCAGGCCATTGTCAAGGATATGTCTTCGTTGGCAGCTTACTGCATCATGAGAAAGAGCACATGTGTGTTTGTCTTCTTTCTCCTTTCCCTAACACTTCCTCTTTCTTCCCTGCTCTTCTTCCTTTTCCTCTCTACCCATACCAGTCTTGGAGTTGTAAGTGCTTGTGTGCATCTTCTCTTCCAGTGCCTGTCCTGCCTGCATTGTGCGCTTCGTGTTAGGTTGTCTTCGTGTTGCTTGAAGAGGAACACATGAATCCTACCCTGATGAAGACAACTATTGCAGTTACTGTCTTCCACCCAGCTTGGAAAACTCATTTGATAGTTTGTCCGTTGTTGCAACTTGTGTAATTATTCATTTATTTGTCTGACTGTGAAGACTATGATGCTGACATTAAGACAAAGGCAGAGGTATTTCTCAATTGATCCCAAACAATTTTAGGAGGGTTAACAATTTGACGAGTCATTAATGTATATGTGTCGTTTTTTGTTCTTTTTGTAATGACTTGTATTTTTATTTTGTAATTGATCGCATGACCCATGTGCCTCTGTGCTACAACTTTGTGGATCCGTAGTGCTATTACCCACAAAATGATTTGTGCTGCGATTTTTGTGCTTAGCCAATTGAGTATAAGAGAAGCGAAGGGCCCATGCAATGTACACTTGTGTTTAGATACATTTTGATCTGTCCATGTATATATCATTGTAATTGTTAACCCCCCCCCCCCAAAAAAAAAGAATAGGGCTATATTAATTGTTTATCCTGTTGTGCTTGGTTTCTAAGTGGATTATGCTCCCATGGATTTGCTCCAGAACTGCTAAATTTGAGGTTGAAAATCTTCTGCCACAGTTGGTATTTGTATTAAGGCAACTCCTTGTGTAAACTCTATGACGCGCTCTTGTAGAAAACAGCTAGAAAGCGAAGTGAAAGTAAAAACCAGCTGGATTTGCTGTTTCCCTAGCTGTATTTGGCATTTTAGAAGTGAACTCATGCATAGGTGTTCGCAGAATCAAGGTCATAAGCCTTTGTTGTCATTAGTGCATGAACTTTTATGTATCAGATGTGCTGCTGCACCCTTTACACTTTTTGTTGGCCAATTTATGGAGCTTAAGTTATCGAACTATACTGTTGCAGTTTATAATGCTATCTATTTTTTTCTTCACTATTGTCTTCTGAATGATTTATTGGTGATGCAGGTATTTTCAGCATTTGGTTTTGTTCATAAAATTACAACTTTTGAGAAGACAGCTGGGTTTCAGGTAACTCTCTTCCCACCTCTCATGCATGCACACATTTGCTCGCGTGTTCTCTGTCTCTCTCTTTCTCACACAATGCCTTGGCATGTTCCCCCCTCTCCCCAACTTGCAGGCTTTGATTCAATTTTCTGACACAGAAACTGCTTCTTCTGCAAAGAATGCTCTGGATGGAAGAAGCATTCCAAGGTGATTCGGATTTATGTCCCTTTAGGAATAATCTGCATTTAGTGGATCAAATGGAAGACATTTCACTGTGCGTGTGCTGGAATCAGTCAAATTTTTTGTGCATCCTTGCATGATTCTATATTGATTTTTGCTGATTCAACAGTTTCCAAGTTATCTCCATTCCCCCGGAAACGGTTTTATCAGATATCGTGGCAACCTGTCTTGTGCATTTCCTTGTAATTGTGTGCCTTTAATGCTGCGGATCACCATGGTTACGCTGCCCATTGATTCGTTTAGAGTAATTATTAGTCTTGAATGGAGAACTTTGTAATCAGCAATCACAGTTCAGTGTAATCCCTTCACTATTGCAAGTGAATTAGATTTTCCTCTGTGAGATCATCTCCTTAAAAGCCATAGAAAAGGGTAGTTCGCATTGGGACAAGGCCAACAAAGAAGAAGCTGGTTTCACATAAGAGCCTGTTATTTGAGAATATGCATCAAGCCAAAAAGGGGGTTGGGAATCGATGGATACTAACTGATTCTTACCCATATTGCTTATCAGATACCTGCTTCCGGAGCATATAGGCCCCTGCAGCCTGAAAATAACTTACTCTGCACATACTGATCTAAGCGTCAAATTCCAAAGCCACCGCAGCAGGTAATTTTGACAATAGTTCATCATTGATCTGATCTGGGATCTATTGACTAAAGTTAAACATTGGATCTCAGCTTTGATTAACCTATTTGGCTTACTTATGCATCGTTGTATCAGGGATTATACTAATCCATACCTCCCAGTTGCCCCATCAGCCATAGATGCTACTGGTCAGGTAATGCAAGCTTCTTGATTCAGTTTCTACAATCTGGAGGAGTGGTTTATTAATTTAGTGGCTTACTGCTATTAGTACATTGTACTTTCATTTGGCATGCATCTTAGAACCTCAGATTCTTTTCATGTTTGTGCCTGCCTAGTATTACTATTCAATTAAACACTGATTGTCATTCAATCTGTTATTTGTAGCCTGCAAGAACAAACTCCGTTATACTTAGAAATTATAAGTGGGTGTCTTCTGATCATGACATGCATTTCACAATTCGCATAGGATATTGATGAGTGAGGGCTTGCAAGACTCCTCTATGGTTCTCTCCCTCTTCAGCTGCTTCTACTCTCTTTGTTGCATTTTAGACTTTACTAACAAATTTTTTATTGCCTTTTGTTCTTTTTAGTTTTTCATGACCGATGTTAATTTGACCAATATTTGCAGTTAGGTGTGGGCTTGGATGGTAAAAAATTAGAACCTGAGAGTAATGTTCTCCTAGCATCAATTGAAAACATGCAGTATGCTGTGACATTGGATGTCTTGCACACGGTATTGGCAACAAGCACAAATTCTGCCCTTTTTTGGCTTTGCCTTATTGTCTATAAACTGACTTGCTCCATTGATCTACTTGTCTAGGTCTTTTCTGCCTTTGGACCTGTGCAAAAGATTGCTATGTTTGATAAAAATGGAGGGCTTCAGGCTTTGATTCAATACCCTGGTGAGTGTAAATTCTCTTTTTTGTTTTTATTTTTATTTTAGTCCTTTACCTTTTTTGGGGGGGGGGGCGGCGGAGGGGGAGGAAGGGGGCATTTGTCTTATGTGAAAATAAATGCCTGTTTTGATTAGAAGATGCATCTGATCAAAAGGTGATATTCCCTCTTGACTCTTAGGTATTAAGGTATGCCTTGATGGTTACTGTGTTGTTCTGGGATATTGTTTAATCAAAAATATGCTGGCCACAGGCGACTGCATGTTGGATTTTAGATCAGCCATTTAATATGTATGTGGTAAGGGGTTCAAAATACTTCCCCCCCCCCCCCCCTCTCTCTTCCCCTCTTGCTTTGCTTGGCTGCCTTTAACGTGATCCGTGTCATTTTTATGCCATCTCTGGAGTTGATGGCGTAGTTTGGCATGAGGCTGCCTAAATGCATGTTAGTTCCCAAAATTGCAGCTGAGTATGATTCTATTTGGTAGGAATCTCTCTCTCTCTCTCTCTCTCTCTCTCTCTCTCGTGTTCATGCTCGGGCGCTTCCCATCTGTGTCATTGGTATATTCCATCTTTGGAAGCGCTTTGTAGGCCATAACATCTGTCCTTTTGATGGTTCTGTTTCAATCCTTAACTCTAGACCACCAATAATTTTTACACTTGCCTTTCGGCACCACCCTCTCTTAGTAATGAAATGATGTCCTAATGAGACAAGAAGACGACTTAGTGTTGTTATCAATAAATATTCTGATTTGATGGTGTCAGTGTTGCGATTTGTATCTTGCTATGCTTGACATTTTAAGTTGACTAGTTTCGTAGGTGGTAATTCTAAGGGTTCATAGAATCATAGTTCATTGGTTCTTATGGATTTATGGTTTCCAGTGACACAAAAGGCTTATGTTCTAGAGGTTGTTTATGCATACTGTCGAAGTTGTTGTGATTTAGGGCATAGCGTTTCTGAAAATAAAATTAGGATGACCTGGAAACAACCTTGTATTCGGGATCACTGGAGGTTGTTGCACATACGGTGAACCTTCAGGCTTTACTTCTAAGCACAGCTTTCGCCTAACTAAAACGCCCAAGATGTGTGCACTGTAGTTGATACTGTGCTGGATGATGTGACATTGGTATTGAGCCTGAGTAGTTGTATGTGGGCTTTGGGTTGCAAAAGATTACTTCATGGCATTATAGTTCGTGGGATTTTAAAAACTGAAAATGTTCTCTGCCTTCAGATGTTCAGACAGCTGTTGTTGCTAAGGAGGCACTTGAAGGGCATTCTATATATGATGGAGGGTTTTGTAAACTCCACTTATCATATTCACGCCACACTGACCTAAGTATCAAGGTAAAATCATGTTATTGTTTACTATAAACCCCACCCCCAACCCCCTCGCTTATGTCACACAGCCTATTTCACTTGTCTTATTTCTTGTTCTGTTTCTTTTCCTTTTTTCCTTTTTAAATTTTTTATAGGGGATTGTTTGGAGGGAGGAGAAACCAAAGAATCTATTTAATAAATTAAATTCCCTGCAATTTGGTGTCAGTAAAGAGGGACTTAGGTTTTGATCAAATTATGGCCATGGTTGTGATTGCCGTGTGATAATTCTTTGACCCATTCAATTTACAAGGTTTACCTCTTGATTTAAATTTATGCTCCGAGATGACCGATGGAGAATTTTTCTCCCGCTCTGCTTCCCCCCCCCCCCCCCAAAAAAAGAGAGAAAGGAAAAAAGCTTCATTTGGATATCTACTAGATTCTAGAATACTTCTGTGGAAGTGAAGCTTTTGGTGCTTATAAATCTCATAACAGCATTTGTGCAACTTCTTTACGTCGTCCGAGGGGATTATATGGCATTATCATGTTCGAGCAATTGATCTATCCTATGAGTGTTAAAAAGTTTGATTTTGGAATTCCAGGTCAATAATGACAGAAGCAGAGACTATACAATCCCTAATCCTGCCATCCAGCCTCCGCTTCTTGGACAACAGCCGCCGATGCCGATGCCCGGAAGTGCTGCTCCTGTTCCCTATAACGGGGTCCACTATGGAGTGCCACCATCATCAGCAGGGTGGGGACCTACTACTGCGCCGCCTCAGCCTATGCCCATGCAGATGCCGATGCAAAACTACCCATACGTGCCCCAGGGGGCCATACCACCCGGCGCCGTGCCACCTGGTCCACCCGGCGCCATGCCACAAGGTTCTATGCCGCCAGACATGGGCCCCGGGATGATGCATATGCAGAACCCAAGTAGCATGCCGTCACCGGGTGCCATGCCTCCTTATAGCCAATGATGAGAAAGTCTGGCCCTAAAGCCGACCTGGTTTTGTTGAGGTGTTTGGGAATGCTCTTTGTTAGCAACAAAATTATGTATTAGCCGAGTTGAAGCACTTTCTAGGGATTCGCAATTCTGAAATTATCATTCTGTATTTTCTAAACTTGAAAATTACTTGTTGCTCTGCTGTTCTAGAGTCCAGACAAGCAGCATCCTGAATGCAAGTATCTGGCATTGTCTCTGCTGTAATGGCAAACCCCCCCGGGGTTCATATAGTAACCGGAATGGGGCCTTCAGCTCTGGGCTCATGTGTCTTGCGGTTATTGCAATTTGCATCGGGTTGGCTGGGGCGGGGTATATTCTCCTCTGTCGCTGGAGCACCACTTCCTAATGTTGATCCACCGGAGAAAGCGGCAACATTAGATTTTTTTGTTCTTTTTCTGTTTTGGGGGTTTGACGATTTTTGGGGGGGGGGGGGGGCATATGGCCAACTCGGCCGGGCCAACGGATCGGACCGCGAATTGGAACGTTCAACGGTCTGCAAAAGGTGTTGGCTCGTTTGGTCTATCAAGTTGGGAAGACTCTACCAAACCCGGTCGACCTGACAAACTCAGTTGAACAGGAATGGTTTGGGCGACCCGACAAACTCGATTGAACAGGAATAACTGTGGTGCGACCGGGATTTGCCAGACTTCGGTAGAGAGCTTTCAATTTTGAAGTTTTTCCATTTCAAAATTTAAATCAAGCTTGCAGCCAACACCTTTGGATACCCTCTGCCTCCTTGCTGCTCACATAGATCTATGTTTCCGGTGCTGGCAAAGGCTTCACGTCCATGGTAGTAGCTCCCTGTTTATCTACAGCACTGGCCTTAGCTTTCTCGAGTAGTTGCAGACATAAGGTGGTGAGAGAAGTCGGGAAGTAAAACAGAGGTTTTAAATGAACAGAGGCTTTTGGCTTCATGCCTTTATGCAAGTAGAGAGAGAGAGAGAGAAAGGAAAGAGAAATAAAAGAAGGGTAAGGAGAGAAAATAATAGTTGAGTTTTTTTTTTAATATAAAAATGTTGGGAGCCCCACCTTGCGTGTGCTTGTATGTTATTCAGGCCCGAGCTTTGTTGTCCTGCCGCTCATACTTTCACTTTACTGTGAGCCTGGCATCAGCATTTAGCACCCTACATTTTATGGCTTCTAATAATGCTAAAAGCTTAGCAAAAAAAAAAAAAGATAAAGAAAAGAAGTGGGTTTAATTGGGATTTGGGAGAAGAAAATGGTATTGTTAAATGGAGTATTGCGGTGGTACTTGAGAATTCAATTGAATAAGAAGCAAATATAATGACTCATAATTAGAATGGGTGTCGACTCAGTAAAATCAAATTATTGATTAGTTTTCTCTTTTTTTTTTAAAAAAAATATATAGATAACTAATTTAACTGAGTTATACCGGTCCAATCCGGTCTAACTGTAAACCGGTCAACAGGTTAATTCCGGTTTCACCGGTCTGACCGATTGACCCATTGACCCACTCTCTCGACCGGTTCAATTACCGGGTCGGTTCTCTTAACATTGGGGGGCTTGCGCATGAAATTAAAACCAACATTTTAAAAATTTCAGAAAGATTCTAGTCCGATGATCCGAACCAATGTACGTACACATACCATATTCAAATTACAAAATTAGATCAAAGTATTTTTCCACTGAGCACTTGGCTACCTAAGTTTCCCAACCTATTTGTTGCAAGTTTTCCTTACAAAGATGTAGCTCTTACATGAGAATACAATGAGCACGAGGATATATCAAATGATTGTTCAATATGATGAAGTCTTGTGTCTTGCTACCAACTTCAGCTTCTCTTCTTTTTTATTTTTTCTTTTTTTTTGGTGCCATGAGACGCAAATGTTGGTGTAGACAGGATTCAAACTCAGGTCTTTATCAACAACTTCCAAAACTACCAATTAGTTGGCACCCACTTCAGCTCCTCTTTATATAACATTTAAATCTTCATGACCATTAGTCCAAGCTTGGCAAGTTTGATGTACTTTAGATTGGATACTAACCAGATTTCAAATTCATTGGCTCCAACTTTGAAACTTCCAAAAATAATTCTCAAAGAAATCTCAATTTGAACATTGGAAATCCTCACTTGGTAATTGATCTTCTTTGTACCGTTTTACTAGATCTTACATCTGTTGAGACACATAGGACAAGATCCATAATATTCTGATTACGATACCCAAGTCTATTTCAAATACTTTAATTGGATTTGAAATATGCAACCGCAATAGATAAGTATGGACAAGATCTTTGCTGGTTTGTTTCTTACTTAAGCATGTCAGCAAATAATATCAAAACCAATCCGAAAATATTCATCCACATCAATCAAATTAGTCACGCAATATAATTCAAGATATTTCAAATATGCTTTCCATGATATAGCATAGATAATTTGCTCAACTTAAATAACATGTAATCTTTAGAAAAATATGGCAATAATAATTACCAAACAATCTCATGAAATTTCAAAAGATATTGACTGAGAACAATCACAAGATTTTAAGAAAATACTCACCAAACAAGACTCATCATGCTTTGGGGAAGAGTTTAATAATCATATCAAAATCAATAATTAAAGACGGGCATTTCAAACACAAAGATCAAGATAATATCTCATAATATTTACTACGTATAAACCTCTCAGAAATATTATGAAATTTAACAAACAAGAATTCCAAAGTCAATTTAAAAGAACAAGCATTTCAAAGTCTCCTTAACCAATTTTGATAGGAATAGATCAAGGCTCATATAATATGTATAACTTTACAACTATGATTTTTTTACATACATATACACTGACATAATTAGACATTCAAATTGCAATTTTGCTTTCATTCAAAAACATCAAAAATTCATTCAAAGGACTTTGAATATAGCACTTTAAACATAGCACTTTGAATGTATCATTATTAGGGCAGGCAAAAATTCGGGCTCAGGTCGAATTTGGGTCGGACAAATCGGACAATATCAAAATTCGGACAAGAAATTGATGTCCAATACCCGGTTTTTTCTGGGTCGGACAATTCGAACAAGGCTAAATTCGGGTCAAAACCGGGTTCGGACAATAGAAATATAAAAAATGGTGTGTCCATATTCAAAATTCGGATGAAAAATTTATGACCGTACCTGATTTTTTTCGGATTGGACAAATTCGGGTATTAGGATCGGACAACTTTTTGCCAACTCTAATCATTATAACCATAGAATTTTGGCAGCATTACATTAAAGTTACCATAAACTTATAAACACAAATCGATTTCATGTGGAGGGATTGCATGTGCCTCGACCTCGAATACATTTTCTATTATGATCAATGAATGGTCTAAAATCCATGAGAGTATGCGAAGTTGTCAACAATTCGCCCAAATGTCCTATACCCCCTGTTGCCGTTGGTAGTGTCACTGTTGATCTGGGAGGGCTTTGGAGTGAGCAGATTGTTGTCATCATGGTCTCTGTGATAGTTGATCTTTGACTTTGTTTTGTTGGGAGTAGGGTTTCTGGTTTCTTGTTTGCCAAGTCTCTCATAGCCAACCATAATTACCATGCAGAGAGTCAATGGAGAGTAATCCGGAGTCAGCGTACAAGAAGTTGAAACTGGCAAGGGAAGAAGAGGAAGTGTTGGGAGTATGAGGACGATGTTGACGAGGAGAAGGCGGTGTAAGTGACCCTTTGTTTATTGGGAAAGCTTCACACCAAGAACCCTTTCAATATTGGCGCTATGAAATCCCTTTTTAGGAACGTGTGGAAGCCAGCTAAACGAGTTCTTATAAAGGACATTGACATGATCACATGAATTGAATCTTTTCTGATTCCAGTTTTTCTCTGAGGCGTATGAGGATCATGCCCTGAACGAAGGTCAAGGGGCATTTGATGGGAATACTCTTTTGATGAAGGAGATCACTGATTATGAAAAGCAATCAAAAGCGGAGTTTTCTACTGTCAAAATGTGGGCGAAGGTCTATGACGTTTCATGCATGAAACAGGCTATTGGCTTTACTAAATATTTGCCATGCCAGGTGGGGAATTTTGCTGGGATCAACGAAGAAAACTTCACTAGAAATAAATTGTTGAACTTTGGGTCTGATTGTTTGCTCTAAAAATATGATATTTTTATTATACCGTTATACTTAATTTGTGTTTGAAATAAATATGAAATATGATTTCGATTTCGATTTTATTTTGTTTTGTAGGTAATGCAATAAATCAAACAAATGTGGAGGAAATGAAGAAAATATTGAAATAGAGAGTCTGGACTGCTTTTTACTTGACTTTGGCGCAACATCTCCATCAGCATACTCTTTCTCGTGACCCAAAAAGAAGGAAACAGGAGCTGAAATAAGGGAAAAGCAAAATAAATAAACTTAGCTAAGGGCATTCCTAGCCAGATTTTTAATTTTTGAAACTATGACCTGTCACGTCAATAAAAATTTTATATTTTTGGAACTTGCATTCCATCACTTCTCCAACCCATGGAACTCCAATTTGAATAACCCAATAAAAAAAATTACCATTAACCCACTTCATAACACACAATCTGTTTTTTTAATCACATAAAAAGTATTTATTACCTCAAAAAAAAAACAAAAACAAAAAAAAATATAAAAAAAATAACAAAGAAGAGTCTCGCGGGGAGACTCGGCTCCGTTGGGAGGCATGCGTGCCTCTACCTGCGTGGCACCGGCCGCGAGAAAGACAGGTGGACCGCGTGTTTGGGAGTGACTCGCGTGCCACTGGGCTGCGAATGCCCTAACCCTTGCTTACGCCGTTACGCGTCCCTCATGTGACCCACCTCTAGACACCCCTTCCCCTTAATTCTTTCTCTCTTTTCTACCACGACAAAAAAATCATCCCCATTCTGTAGAGGTGTGCAAAAAAGTTTGAAATCAAAAACCAAATCGAAAAATCAAATCAAAAAACCGGTTAATCGAACAATATTTTCAAAAAAATAAGTTCGGTTAACCGAACTGAATTTTTTTTTCGATTTTCGGTTCGGACAATTTGAAAATTCGATTAACCAGCGGTTAACCGAACCGAAAATAATTTTTTTAAAAAAATTATTCATAAAAAATAAAAAAAATAGGTAAGAAAGTGTACTTTTTTATTATTTATAAATGGTAACCAAAGTTTAATTTTTATAAAAAAAAATTAAACATATAAAAATGAAAAATTTAGGTAAGAAAGTATATGTTTTTTTTTTAATTATTTGTGAACAATTAACCAATAACCGAAAAACCGGTTAACCGAATCAAAAAATCAGTTAACCGACTTTTTTGGTTCGGTTACAATTCTTGGTTTTGGACGAACCGAAATTTTCAGTTAACTAAAAAACAGTAAATAAAAATTTTTGGTTCAGTTACCGTTCGGAATTTTTTTGAATCGAAAAAACGGTTCAAATATCCGGTTTTGCACGCCCCTGCCATTCTGTTCCGTCTTCTTCCTCCACCATCTTCACCATCTTTCATCGCCAGCAACACCATGCTCAGTACACTCAGTACCACCGAATCCCTTGGTCGACGCAAGCACAGCATCCATCACCACCAACCACGCCATTCGCAAAATTGACGGCTGAAATGAAGGTTGGGAAACCGACATGGAGGCTATAAATTAAAGGGGTTGCGGCGACTGTGAGTAAGCTAGGTTTTCTAGGGTTTTTTACGTAGTTTTCATTTTCAGTTCTTAGTGTGGAATTCAGTTTTTTTTTGTGTTTTAATCCCAGTTCAGTTTTAGGATTCTAGGGTTCAATTTAAGGTTTAAATGCATTCAAATTTCTTCTTCCAGATCCGTTTTGCAGTGTAGATTTCATGTATTCGAGTTTGATGTTGGCAATTTTGAGTGGAGTCTATCATTTTTGGCTATGAAATTTCTCAAGTTTGGTTCTACTTCTACCTCAATGTACTCTTCCCCTGCTTGTTGATGCTCTGTTTCGTTTTTTATTATTCCCCAGTTTTGAGTTGAGTTTTTTTTTTTTTTTTTTTTGGTTTGAATTTGCTCATACTTCGATTAAATTTTGCTGGTTGCCCCCTCCCACTTCGTGGTTCTTTTCAAGTTATTCATTCTCTGTTTTGATGCTCTGTTTTGCACAACATCTGGTTGTGACATTTTGATAGATTTCTGGTAATATGTAAGCTCCATCAATGGAGCTTGATACTGGGTTGAGCTAACGGCCAGGACACCCATGCCTTTGTCTTTTTAGATTTCGTGTTGGTCTACTCCTTCTGTATTATGGTCTGGCAGGTTGCCATTGATGGAGATGAAGGGGCTGAGCCACTCCATAGTTGGGACGCCGCTGTTGTGCTCTTCCCTCTCTGTCTCATTCCTTCTTATGCCCTCTATTTTACTGCTCTTAGGTTGGAGGAATTAGTTTAGGTTTACTTAGGTTATCTTGAAAAATTGAGGTGATATTCTGCTAACTAGGTGATTTGATGCTTAATTTACCTCTATGTTATTTGGGTCTCTTCCTCCCAATTCTTGTTCATAGTTTAGCTATTTAGGTTTGAGCATTTTTACTGTTTCACATGTCACAATCTCCGCCCTGTCCCCATATTATAGCTTGCTTAGTTCTTTTATTAGTTTTATTTAATTTATTTTATTGTATTTTATTTGTTTCTTTCATTAAGATAGCGTGGTTAGTTATATTTGGATATACAGTATGCTATTTTATCTAATGTGAAGTTATTTAGATCCTATAGAAACATGTGAATAGTTAGTGATTAATAGTTTTAGTTGTTTTAGTTAGTTTAGAATGATAGTAGATAGTTTATTTTCATAATTATTGGCCTAACTTCACTCCTTGTTTGCGGGGAGACGACCTTCAAGTACTACAGCAAAAGCTGTATGCTTCTGGCATTTATTTTATCATTGAAAATCCCGTGGACTGGTATTGATATCAACAAGCGTTTAAGAAGAGGAGTAAGAGTGAAGATTATTGGGGTTTCTATATGGCCGGTGGTGAGATATGTGAAACTATGACTTTTGTTACGGTTGTGGAATGGTAGGCCATATCTATAAAGGATGTGATCTTTATGATCCCAAGGTTCTGGAATTAGAGCTTCGGTATGGAGCATGACTGAGAGCTTCACGAGTAAAGAACAAGAGGAGGGGATTGATATGTGAGAAACAAGAAGAGTGTAAATTATTGGTGGCTTCTAAGGAGGCTAAGATGGGGGCCAAGGTGCAGGCTAGACTGAGGTTTGAGGGGGATGGGCATCATCGAAGGGTGATGATAATGGCAAGGCTGATGAAACTTATGTGGCAATAGTGATTGATGAGAATGTGGTGCTCACCCCAGGGAACGATGTCTTTAGAAGAAAAACGGGGGGGAGGGGGGGTGGGAGGAGCCGAGGGGTGATGACAGAAAATTCAGGTTAGCAGAGGAGATGAATGATGCTACTATTATTACTATTGATGGGGCAGAGGTTGCTAAGCAACCCATGTAGGGCTATGAGTCTGTTATGTCTTAACTACCCGGGACTTGACAACCCCCAAGAAATGAGGAATCTCCATCGGTTGTTGATGGAGGTCAAGCCAAGTTTGGTTTTCTTGTCCGAAATCAAACTTCCCAGTGATGAGGTGAGGTTGAATTGCCTATTATCGGGGACGTTCAAGGTGTTTTTGTGGATAGTCAATGTAGATCAGGAGGGGTAGCCCTATTATGGAAAGAGGAGGTTAGTGTCACATTGTTGTCTTGTGCGTATAACCACATTGATGTTTCTATAAAGTGGTTGGTAAGGGAAGAAAAGTGGAGGTCTACGGCTTGTAGGGTTTTGCTAAGACTCAAGAGAAACTGAAAACGTGCAATTTAATTTCTGATTTGCACCTACAGTCTACACTTTCTTGGCTGTTGGGGGGAGACATGAAATTTTCTATAATTTCAAGAAGAAAGTAGGTCCTCTAAAATCTTAACATGTGCTTGAAATTTTGAGAAAAACATTCGTGGCATATGACCTATGTGATCTGTGTTTTTTATAGGCAACATTTCACACGGTGAACCGAACGGACACAGATTAATAGGTGGATGAAAGGTGTAACAGATATTATGCTAACTCAGATTGGATTGCTATGTTCCCACTGGCAAAAGTGTCTCATATTCATGAGGACCTTTTTCTAATCATTTCCCTATCCTCTTGACACTTAGAGGTTCTTATCATTATAGGCATAGAGCAAAAAGAAAACAGTTTGAGAGCATGTGGGCTTTAGATGAGAATTGTGAAAAATGTTATCAAAGAGTCTTGGGGAAGGTGTGAAAGGTCAAACCTAGTGGGTATTTGGGAAGCAAAAGCTGGCAGATGTATGAATACTCTCTATGCTTAGAATAGAGGGGCATTTGGACACATATAGAGTGAGATTAAAAGATGCAAGAATGAGCTCAATAATGAAACTGATGCTAGCGTTACAAAATGTATCTTTGAGAATTGCATGAATGGAGGAGGAAGAGAATTTCTACGATGGTAGAGGTCTCAAACCCATTTCTTGAGTTATGCTGACCTCAATTATGGATGATTTCATCAAAAAGCAAATTTCAGGCACAAGGCTAATCATATTTCTGGGTTGGAGGGTGAAGACATGTGCCTACATTCAAGTCAAGAAGATTTATAACATATTGTGACAAGATACATTGCTGACCTCTTTAACTTTTCGAACCCGTTTAATTTGGATCACGTCTTGTGCTTAGTTCATCCTAACATCATTTGTGATATGAACAATATACTATGCAGACCATATGAAGAAGAAAAAGTTACTCAAGCACTTAGGCAGATGAACCCGGTAAAGCTGCAGGCTCAGATGGATATAGCCCCTATTTTTTCCAAAAATATTTGTCGATTATGGGGAAGTTATGGAGGCTGTTATCTATATTCTAAATGTGGGGATATGCCCTACGTTTAACAATATGCATTGGTGTTAATCCCTAAAAAGCGAGCCCCTTATACTATTGTCAACTTTCAACCTAGAAGTCTCTGTGATGTGACCTATAAATTGATTACAAGGATTATTACTAATGGGTTCAAGGATTTCCTCCCTCTTACTATTTCTGAGAATCAGAGTGCTTTGACACCTTGTAGACTTATTACATATAATATTCTGATTGTGTTTTGAGTTATTGCATGCAATAAGGTACCAATATGCTATTAATGGGAGTATGGCCTTAAAGTTGGATATGGAAAAAGCATTTGATAGAGTCGAGTGGTCTTTCTTGAGGGGAAAAATTTGGGCTTCAAAAATTAATGGGTGGATCTTGTTATGAATTGTGTGCAACCAGTTTCCCTTTCGTTTGTTATCAATGGAGAACCTCGAGGTCATGTCATACCTAGCAGAGGATTACGGCAAGGGGATTCGATCGCTCCGTATTTATTCCTTTCTTGTGCGGAAGGTTTGTTCTACTTTTTGCAGAATGCGGCTATTAGGGGGTCTCCTCCGTAGGCATAAGGTGTGCACTTTGGCTTCCTCAATTTTCCACCTGCTTTTTTGTGGACAATACGACTATCTTTTGTCATGCAAATTCCGAGGAGGCAGGGCCTATCAAGCATGTTCTTTATGACTATGAACTGGCGTCGAGACAACAAAAATCAACCTTAATAAGTCCAGTGTTGTCTTGAGTAAAGGGGTTTTGATAGGGAGACGTGATGAAATCCCGATGTCTTTGGACATTAAGGAGGTCTTATCCCATGAGAAATACTACGGCCTCCCCACAAAAATTGGAAGATACAAAAGAAAATATTTTTGCCTCTTAAAGATCACATAACTGACATAAGTAAACATATTAGTGGTTGGATGAGGAAAAATCACTTGTGGCTAGGAAGGGGGATGGTAGTAAAGGTGGTATCCCAGGTGATTCCAACTTAAACCAAGAGTTTGTTGAAGCTCCCGGAAGACATTTGCAATAGTATCCATTCGGCTATTAATAATTACTAGTGGGGTCATGGTGGGCAAACCAAGGATTCCCTGTGGCCTGGTTGGCAAAAGACAAATTGTGTCGTAGTAAATGTGATGGTGAGCTAGGATTTAGAGATATGAATGCTTTTAATACGACTCTCTTGGCTAAGCAGGTTTGCCACAAAATGCACAAGCAAGAGTTGTTGGTGTTTCATGTTTTAAACGATATATATTTCCTACTTCCTAGAGGCTGACATGTTAGATGCTCAAATGGTGTAGTCCAAATTTCATGTGGAGGAGCTAGTGGGGTCAAGATGGGTGGTTGATAAAGGATCTTGGTGGATGGTGGGATATGGTTATTCACTGAGTGTGTGGGATTCTAAGTGGGTACCAAGGCCGTGTTCCTTTAAATTTATTACCGATTCTAAGCCTAAGTTGCCTTACTTCGAGTGGGTGATCTTATGAATAGGGAAAAAGATGATTGGAATCATAGTATGATCAGGGGCAGATCCAGCGTGGTGTCAGTAGAGTCACCCAACACCCCCCCCCAAAAGTCCATATGAAGCAAATTTAAAAAATTAAAATTGTAGATAAATACAAAATGGGCAATATAAAGAAATGAAGCCGCGTGCAGCTCGAAGGGGAGCCTTGGAGCAACGGTAAGGTTGTCTCTGTGTGACCAAAAGGTCACGGGTTCGAGCCGTGGAATCAGCCACTGACAAAGTCAGGTTAGGTTGCCTACAATTCACCCCTTGGGGTGCGGCCCTTCCCCGGACCCTGCGTGAACGCGGGATGCTTGTGCACTGGGCTGCCCTTTTTTAAGCAGCGTGCAGCTCGGTGGTTCAAGGTGGAATTTTTTGGATTTTGTGGTTCCTTGAGGTTGCTGGTTCGAATACCTTAATGCACACATCAATTGTATTTTTTTTGATTTTATTTTCTGCCTTAGACCTACCCGACTCCCCTCCCCATTCGACATTGTGTCCTGAGTTCTATCCCAAACAAAACCCCAACCCCCACGCAAACCTTAGCCACTGTCCACTGCTCCAATCGCTGCTTGCCCCACCGCTCGGTGGCGTTTGTTGACTGTCCAAGCCCCAACCACAGCCCATGATGCAGGATTTTGGATGAACAAAATCCGAATAATTGGCAATTAAATTCCAGACAAATTTCTTCTAGACAAATTTCTATTAGACTTGGAGGAATTTGAGAGATTGAGTTCAAGGGAGGGAAGAGGATCAGAGGAGGAGGAGGGGAGAGAGAGAGAGAGAGAGAGAGAAAATTGGATGCCTTCCTCATATCATTCATTGCCCTTATACACTATTTCATTGGCCTTGGGATAGTTGTCCCTAAATTCCCGCTAACTATCTGACTCAAATAACAACCTTCCCAAATATCCTTGCTGTAATTGAAAAACAAGTATTTGGAAAATAAACTGCAAAACAAGGAAAAGAAATATGGAAATTAATTTTTATTTAAAATTCCCCGTATCAGTGCCCCCTTCCTTGAGAGCCTTGACCTCAAGGCTGAAATGCAGGATACTTGCCCTCAATTTCCTCAGCAAACTCCGAAGTAGCTTCCTCTTGACCATCCTCCTGGCCCAAAACCTTAAGTGGAACCTTAACTGCTTCAGAGTGACTTCCCTGCACCAAGTTGGAATATAGGGCTCATTAGGTAGTGTGCCAACAAAGGCTTTCGATTGGGAAACATGAACTGTAGGGTGTATCTGTGCAATCTCTGGCAAATTGAGCGTATAAGCTACTGGACCTATTGTATCTACCACCTGGAATGGACCAAAGTACTTAGGTCCAAGCTTCACATTGGTCCTTTGCTGCACTGAACCCTGTCTGTAAGCTTGAAGCTTCAACCAAACCCAATCTCCCACCTGAAATTTCCTGTCAATTCTCCCCTTGTCGGCTAACTGCTTCATTCTATTTTGTGCTCGCTGCAGGTTTTGTTGGATAGACTTGATCATTAGCTTCCTTCTCTGCATTGTTCTATCTACTGCAATGTTGGTGTTAGACTCTCCAGGCAAATAGGGCAAATTCAATGAAGGGGGTTGATTATATAATACCTCATAGCGTGTTAGCTGAATAGCAGACTGATAAGTGGTATCATACCACCACTAAGCTAAGAGCAACCATTTGCACCACTCCTTAGGATTCTGAGCACACATACACCTTAATTAATTCTCCAAACATCTATTTAATACCTCTGTTTGGCCATCCGTTTGTGGATGATATGCAGAAGACAACAACTCCACTCCCAGTACTGAGAACAATGCTTGCCAAAATGAGCTGAGGAAAATTGTATCCCTATCACTGACAATGCTTTTTGGCAATCCATGGAGCTTAAAAATATTGTCTAAGTAAGACTGTGCCACTGTCTCAGCAAAATGGGGATGGCCTAGGGCCACAAAGTGAGCATATTTGCTCAACCTATCCACCACCAGCCAAATTACATCTTTTCCTTGGGACTTAGGTAATTCTTCCACAAAGTCCATTGAGATGTTCACCCACACTTCTTCAGGGATGGGAAGAGCCTGTAAAAGACCTGGATTAGCACTATTGTCATACTTGCATGCTTGACAAACAGTGCATTGCCTTAAGAAATTCTGCAGTGACTTGTGCACGCCTTTCCAATAAAAGAGTTGCTTTAGTTTTTTCAAAGTGGCATCCCTGTCTGAATGTCCCCCTAAAGGAGAAGAATGCACCCACTGTAACAGCTTAGTTTTGAGGTAATCATCTGCCCCTACAACCAATTTTCCCTTCCTCCTTAGCTGGCCATCAACCAGTTGATATTTAGAAAAAATATTAGCATCTTGCTGTTTTTGCTGAATTATCCCTTGAAGATGAAGGTCTGAAGACTAAGATTGCTCAATTAGCTCCATAAGATCAGATTGAATGGTGGATACTGCCATAAGAAGCAAAGAGGAACTAGATATCCTTGATTGGGCATCTGCCACCATATTGTCACTGCCACTCTTGTATTGAATAACATAATCAAACCTCATCAATTTTGAAAGCCAAAATTGCTGGAAGGGTGTGGATAACTTTTGCTCTAAAAGATGCTTGAGGCTTTTTTGATCAGTCTTGATTATAAAGGCTCTCCCTAATGAGATACTGCTCCCATCTCTGAACTGCAAATACAATAGCTAGCAGCTCCTTCTCATATACTGATAATTTTTGCCACCTTGGCCCAAGTTTTCTACTGATAAAGGCAATTGGGTGCCTACCTTGCTGAAACACTACCCCAATGCCATACATAGAAGCCTCAGTTTCTATAATAAACTGTTTCTCTAATCAGGTAAGGCTAGCACAGGAGCTGATGTCATAGCCCTTTTAAGAGCTAAGAAAGCCCTTTTAGTTTCAGCATTCCAAAGAAATCCCTCTTTTTTTAAGGAGCTCAGTTAGAGGCTTGTTGATGATTGCATAACCTTTTATGAACCTTCTGTAATAACCCGTGAGCCCTAGGAAGCTCCTTTCATCTTTCTGACATCTCAGGGGTGGCCAATTCAAGATAACCTCAATTTTTTTAGGGTCTGTTTCAACCCCCTTTCCAGAGGTGTAAGGCCCTAAATATTCCACCTTCTCCAGCCCAAAAGAACAGTTACTCATCTTAGCATATAGTACATGCTGCCTTAACAATTCCATAATCAACCTTAGATGAACAATATGATCCTCTAAACAAGCATTGTATACCAGTATATCATCAAAAAAACACAAGAACAAACTTCCTTAAATATTGTCTAAAAATCTCATTCATTAAGGCATGGAATGTAGTCGGAGCATTGGCATAACCAGGAACTTGTAGTGTCCAGAGTGTGTTTTGAAGGCTGTTTTTGCCACATCATGATGATATCCTGATCTCAAATCTATTTTAGAATAAATTCCAGGCCCTGCTAACTCATCAAGCAACTCTTCAATGACAGGTATAGGGAATTTGTCCTTTACAGTGTTCTTATTCAACTCCCTATAGTCTCCACAAAGCCTGCAAGAGCCATCCTTTTTTCCCACAAGAACTACTGGTGATGCAAATGGACTAGAGCTCACCTGAATGGTACCCTTTTCCTGCATGTCATTCACTAAAGATTCTACGACATCCTTGTGCTTTAAAGGGTATCTGTATGGCCTCAAATTTATGGGTGTGGTGCCTGTCTTCAGTGGAATCCTATGGTCAAAATTCCCTCTAGAAGGGAGTAACTCTGTAGGCTCTGTGAAAATATCTCTGTATTCTTCCAAAATCCCCTTGAGTTCCTCTGGTTTCTGCTGACTTGTGTCACCCTGCAAACCCCATAATTGCCTAGCCTCCAGAACTAATTGTAACATACAGATTTGAGCTGCAGTCTTGGGTGCTTTTGGTTGTTGCTCTTGTGACATCATCTGGATTTTTCCCACAACTAACTCTGTTAGGACATAGTTCGTTCCCTGATGCTCAAATTCCATTCTCAATTGCTTAAAATTCCATTTAATGGTACCCAAAGTGGATAACCATTGTACCCCCAGCACTAGGTCACAACTTCCTGAAGGAAGAAGCAACACATCATACCCAAATTAATCCCCTGTAAGTTCCACCTAAAGTTCCTGCACGCAAACTGGCATTGCATGCTAGTATCATCTGCGATAGCCACAGCGTGTTTAGCTATAGGTTCCAGCTGACACCCTAACTGAAGAGCTAGGTGTTCATCCATGAAATTATGTGTGCTACCAGAGTCCACAAATATGTGAAGTACCTTCTTACACCACTGTCCATTTACCCTCATAGTCTGGAAGCCGGAACTGCCCCTCATAGCACTGAAGGATAACTGAGGGACTATCTCTTCCTCTTCTCCAACTACTGCCTCTTCAGCCCTAATATCCTCCTCGACTTCTTCATCTTCACCCAATACTTCCACCAGGAACAACTGCTTACCCTTATTAGCGCACTTATGATGCCTCTCAAAAGGTTGATCACACAGGAAGCATAGACCCTTGGCTATTTTCTCAACCCTTTCAGCTGCTGGCACAAACCTGTAAGGATTCTGAGTTTTAGGAAGGATGGAAAGGCTTTTTGTGGAGCTAGAGGGGTTGTGTTTGGGGTAGGTAACAGGCCCTTTTGTGAAGTATTGGCATAAGGGTAGTTGGTTTTATAAGGTTTTTCTTGTGGTGATTTGAGGGCTAGTGAATGTTCCTCCTGATATCTAGCATGTTCAATGGCAGTGGACAGGGTTTGTGGGTTGAAGGCCCTTACCAAGGGCTTCACTGCTGGCTTCCATCCATCAATGAAACTCTCAAGGAAATAAGTTTCAGGCATAGGAGTCTTGACAAGGATAAGGGCTCTCAATTCTTCAAATTTAGCCAAGTACTCATCAATAGTACCACCCTGATAGAGCTTATTAAAATCCTCTATTACCTTGCTGCCTAGATTATCCTTAAATCTAGCGCAGATATCCACAATAAGCTCGTCCCATGTTAATCCCCTTCTTCCTATTATATAAGACCCAAACCAGGTTTCAGCAGAGCCCCTTAAGGGCAATGCAGCTAAATCGACCTTTTGATCATCCTGAATCTTGCATAGACTAAAATATCTAGTGCATTTTTTTATCCATCCTTTAGGATCATGTCCATCAAAGCAGGAAAATTTTCTCTTTTGGATTAATCTGGAACTGATTACCTCTATTTCCTGCTGCATTAACCCTTCTATGTGGTTCATCAGTAGTCCTCTCCTGTGATCCCAAACGAGCTAGAATTTGATTCATCACCTGCTGCTGCTCTTGATTTTGTAAGTGCTGTTGTTCCCTTATTCGCTGCTGATGATTGATGAATTGCTGCTGCTGATTCGTGATTCTCTGATTTTGTTCAGCAATTTGATCCTGCATCCACTGTCTTTGCTCCGCTAGCAGAGCTCTATTAGCTTCTTCCATGGCGGTTTGAGTTCTTGTAGTAGCCAGCTTCGAGGACTTCTTCCCGACCCGGTTGAGCAGTGGCTCTGATACCAATGATACAGGAGTTTGGATGAACAAAATTCGAATAATTGGCGATTAAATTCCAGACAAATTTCTATTAGACCTAGAGGAATTTGAGAGATTGAGTTCAAGAGAGGGAAGAGTATCAGAGGAAGGGGGAGAGAGAGAGAGAGAGAGAGAATTAATTCAGGCAAAAAATTGATGCCTTCCTCATATCGTTCATTCCCCTCATACATTGTTTCATTGGCCTTGGGATAGGTGTCCCTAAATTTCCGCTAACTATCTGACTTAAATAACAACCTTCCAAAATATCCTTACTATAATTGAAAAACAAGTATTTGGAAGATAAACTGCAAAATAAGGAAAAGAAATATGGAAATTAATTTTTATTTAAAATTCCTGTATCAGCCCACCTCCCTTCTCCAAATTTGTGATTTCTCCTTTTACTAATACTAGTTTAAATACTTTAATTGACTTGAATTCATCACTTAATTCTTTAATTTGTAGATTAATTTATGCTTCTGTTGTTTTATTTGTTGCCAATACCAATTCCAAATTGGTTTAATTTTTAGCTATAATTTTGATTCTTGGTTAATTATTCAATCTGTAGATTAATTAGCTTTTATTGTTTGATTTGTGAGTCTATGTGCCAATTTCAATTCCAAATTTATTTGATTTAGAGGTTTAGTTTCAATTCTAGATTAATTCTTCAATTTGTAGATTAATGTGTTTTTATCGTTTGATTTGGGAGTCGATTTACCAATTTCAATACAAAATTTGCTTAATTTATAGGTTTAATTTCAATTTTAAGCCAAAGTACATAGATATTTCAACAAATTTGCTAAGGAATCCTCAATACCTTCAAGCTAGTTAAGGAATTTCAGTTTATGAGTAGTATTGAATTTTATATTCTCTACTATTAATTCCGACACCCCTCCTCAAAATTTCTGGCTTCGCCATTGACTATGATTGATAATATTTTATCACAGGTGGTTGCTAAAACTATCAAAGCTGCTACGTTATGCAACTCCCGACCAAGTGACATATTTACTTGGCACTATACTACACCTGGGGCAGCTTACGGTGGGATCAGGGTGTCATCTAATTCGAAACATGGAATTGAAGCAAGCACCTTAAAGTAATGGCAATGATCTAAAAGGTTTTCTGGAAGACTTTGTGGAACCTTGACATCCCCTCCCCCTAGAATTAAAATGTTTAGTTAGAAGGTTATGTAAAGGCATTGCCTTCTCCTGAAGCTTTGTCTAGGTGTATAGCTGGGATTGATTTGAGGTGTGGGATCTATGGAGCATTACAAGAATATGATGTGCATGCTCTATATGAGTTTGTAATGGCGAAGAGGACATGGGAAGCTGCAGCGCTTGACATAGGAGTCTGAAAAGAGTACAGGTCAGTTTTGGATGTTGTCCATGATTAGGCTCGACATTATAACATAAACCTTAAGTTTTTGGCATCACTCTAGGCTACTTGTGGAGGGGGCCACAGAATGTTGTTCTTCTGAATCATAACTCATAAGCATATTCTCCATGATTGGGTGGTGCCAAAGCCCTGAACTTTGTCTCAGAATACAATGGAATTCAAGATCAAATCCAGCATTTAGTGGCTCTTATGGCATTCACTTGGAAGACGCCCAAACTAGGGACTTGGACGGTTAACTTCGACGGTGCCAAATTGGGTGAGTGGAGGCATGGATGGTGGATGGTGGTGAGGGATTCTGCTGGGGCTATTGTGGTGGTGGTGGTGTCACAGAGTGTCGGTGTTGGGAGTGCCAAGGTTGAAGAAGCGAAAGCATGCCTTTCTGCGGTTAAATACGCACAGGAAAATGGTTTTGCCAGGGTTGCAGTCAAGGGGAACTGTTTAAATATTTGAAGAAAATAAGCTGCCCAAACACTGTACTTGGCTTTATTATTTGAGACGTTTTAGATTTTTGTTCCTCTTTTGAGTATTGTGCTTTTGTTCATGTTAGAGGAATGAGAATGTAACACCCCGCAAGTGGTTTAAAAGAAGCTGCCAAGTGAGTTACTTTTCACTGGACTACCTCTTTGGTGGTTTGCTATTCATTTGAGTTGGTTGCATCTGGCATACAATTGAATACAGTGCACCTTGTTGCAACTGAGCTATATCAATAGAACTTCTAGAAATTATGCATATTTTTTCTTGCATTATCACTTAAACTTGCTTTCCTAGTTGAGAAGGCTGATGTGTTAAAGTTTATTAGCGTTGTGAATTGATATTGAATAAGGACTTAATCGTTCCCTCACTTTTATGGCTCCTGCAATATCATTTGCCAAGCATAATCTGGAGGCATAGCTGGCTTCTGGTATAGAAGCGGCTTTTTGATGCTACTTAATTCTGTTGGTGGTTATTTTTTTTGTTTGAAGTTGCTCGTGTGTTTAAAAAATAATGGATCTCTGTTATTTCCAGCCCTGAATCTGTCATCAAGCGCCTTGTACAAAGAGATCATGCGGTGGATGGTAGGGGTGTTGTGAAATATTTTCGAGCTTTGGTGACCACCAATGCTATCTCTGAGTATCTTCCTAATGGGGAATCTGGGAAGCCTTCCAATATTTCTACATTGGTAATTTTTATATTGTCATATTCATACGTGTTGCATTTCTTATTGTAAAACGTGAACACTGAATTACGGGCCCTCATCTTCCACTCTTTCTTCATGTTACTTATGTTCATATGCTTTTTCTGTGATGATTTGACCAGATGATGCGTGTTTTGATTGTGTGCGGATAATTTTGAAATTTAACTGGGTTCCCTGCCTACTTCACTCGGAGAACTAGTTCGCGAGGTTTTATTATTGTTGAACTAATTAAACCATACAATGAAACTATCATGGAAAAGGTGCAAATAGGTAATGTATTCCACAACAACTCACCTGTAAACAATCTACCAATACAACCACAGCGATGCCCAGTCAGTGTTTCACTGCTAGCAGTGTTTGCATTGAAGATGTAAAGAGCCTTACGAGGGAGGCTATTTGTTAAAGACCTTCTGAGATTCAAAACAAGCAAATGATCTAGTGCTGAAACTGATGGATGCCGTAAACAAACTTTAGTGCTCAACTGTGGGTGCTTGCAGCTGAAGATTGACATTCAGGTTGCTATTTAGCGAGAAGCATTTTTGGTCACTGGTTGCAATATGATTTTACATATGAAAAAATTTAGCATCGTTTATGGGATCAGAAATCAGAGGCATTGCCATCATTGATTGTAATGGGACTTGCCAAGTGTGATTGGCACAGCAGCGTTCTTTTTCAAATAGTAGAGTTCTGAGTTATGGCAGCATTCTGAAGATCTAACATTTTGTGCTTAGAAGATGTTGTTGTATTAAAATTTTCCTAAGAGAAAGAACCGTGGTTTAGTATCAGGATTCATGAATGATGGCCTCGGCCGGGGATGTCATATGGTAGTAGATACTGTAGCTACTTTCTTTGGTATACTGTTCTATTTTGTCTGCCTGGTTTGTAATTCTTGATTGTTAACCAAATAACTGATGTTACTGTGAACATTTCTCAGTGCTTTATACGAACTTTAGTATCTATATTATTGCTTTTGAGCTTAGACTGTCTGGGCTATCCTCGTCATGGCATGTGTTTTAATGGTCCATTTGCTGGAGCTGAAATGACGTGCATCAGGAAATGCGGAGGGACTGCCTTTAAGCACTGGAATATCCCAGAAGCAGTCTTTACATGTGGTGATGGTAAGTTGGTCTCGAAAGGAAATATCAGTGTTTCCCCTTGTCTAGCATTATCAAGAAATGTTGATGTGAGTATTAGTTAAATGAGTTCAATATTAGACATTTACGTTGCCTTTGTCTCCCCTGGGTTCTTAATCCTGTATTTGTGGCCAGGTTGATTCTAAAGCTTTCCACAAATCAACATGCCTAGCACAGGAGCTCTTTTCAACCATTCTTTTTACTGTTGCCGTTGGTTTAGTTTGGTACGACTTCTTCAGGAATTTTTATATTATTTCTTGATGATTGTGTGGAGTTTTGATAGCAGCTGTTTGAACAATGATTGTTTGAAGCAAATTAGTTTGTCTGTACTCTATATGCTAGCCGTGCATAAGCTTTGAACTAGCCATTTAGCTTAGTGTTTTGATATTGTGTAGGATTATGGGAACTGCGGCATTTCAGAAGTATGTAAATAGCTTAGGTGGGATAGCAGGTGTTGGGTCAAGCTCTTCATACAGTACAAAGATGTCAAACAAGGAAGTCCTTCCTGAGAAGGCATTGGCTTTGTACTTGACAATCAAATCATCCTTATGGTGTCGCTGGCTATTCTGTCCAACTATTTTATCAGACTATTTGGTCTATAGTACGTAATCTGAGAAGTTCATCATATTTTATTGAAATTAATCTTTAGTTACATAAGAAAATTCTGCAGGTAATAATTGAATTGCAAATTACTATCTGAATCATGCTATATCGTTGAAGTGTTAATCCTCTAATATGATGCATTGGTATTTTTGGGATGCATGTCAGTTTCATCTGTGCTACTGTTGACACTACTTGAATTTGTCCTTTGACCTAATTTAAATCATAACAATCATACTCAACCTTGAAATTTATCTTCCTTTGGTTTAATTATCAGTACAATGTATTTCCCTTGGTCTTGTTACAGTAATCTCCATTGATTGATGACTAATTGGCTTGTCTTCAGAATGTCAAGACATTTAAGGATGTGAAGGGGTGTGATGATGCAAAACAAGAGCTCGAGGAGGTGGTGGAATACCTCAAAAACCCTGCAAAATTTACTCGTCTTGGAGAGAAGTTGCCAAAGGTCTGTTTGAAGATAACCTTTCAAGAATGGTTAGCATGCAACAAATAAATTGCTTGCCCCTGTAATACCAACTGGTACTATTGAGTAATGTGGCTCTCCTCTAACAAATTAATAATATTTTGAGGCTTCATTTCTGTTAATGGTACTTGAAAGTTGAATCACAAATTTTCTTCTAACAGTATCTTTTGATGCTGAATTATACACTACTATCTCATTATCATGGCATACTTGATGGTGCAGTCAACTTGCAAATGTTGCCTGGTGATTGTTAGTAGTTGGACATGCATCTGTCATGGTCGCATATATATGTCAGAACATCTGTGAAGGTGAGGGGAAATATGAGTGTCTTCTGGCACTGGGAAGGGTTGAACTTTTTTCCGGGAAGGATTTATTGATAAATGAATATGGACTAGGCAGGGTCTCGTGATTTCAGTATTGCTTGTTGTTTGAACTTTGAAGTACTCAAGCCCTGTGGTTCTCTTCTGTGGGAGGTTGGGAACCGCTTCAAAACGAATGGAACATGCAAGAGGTAAATTCCATTCTAGAGAGAGAGAGAGAGAGAGAGAGAGAGAAGCTTGCTTTTCAGTTTTGCTGAAGGGATGATTATTCTGGTATAACCTTCTGTAGCAATCAGAGTTACCCCTGATACACTGGGTTCTCTATGTTGTCATTGTTTTGGTTCAATTGAACGATATACTGTACTGATCAACCAACGTTTCCATTCATTCATCCATTCATAATTCACCTGGTCAACCCCCCCGGTCCGCGGTGTGACTGCGTGCAGAAAAGAGAAGAATGTTGGATCTAATTGGCTTTCAATTGAGCACATGATCTTGGTGAGATTTTTGCTCTGGTCATTATCATTATGTCACTTTGATGACGATCATATTATCTAGGTTCATGAGTAAGAGTTCAACTGAAATATCAGAGATCTTCCATTTTATGACTTCTCTCTGTGATCCCACAAAATACAAAATGACTGTTCACTGTGATGAGGAGCTGATTGCATTTCTCATGGCAGGGTATCCTTTTGAGTGGAGCCCATGGTATGGGGAAGACGCTGCTTGCCAAGGTATAATTTTTGCCTGTGGTGTTCAGTCATGTCATTTGGCATGGACTGATGAATATCAATTTCTTTGTTTGGTTTGTACTATACTATAATTGAAGAACTGTGAGCTTAGCTGCCTCCACATGGTAGACCGGAAGAGAAAATCTGTTTCTGATTAGTGGGGGCCCTTGTACATATTCTAGTTTTTATGGTTCAAAGTTTTTCATGAATTGATGCTGTTTCTCTGAAAGTATTGGTTGCTCATTATTATATTAGGGCTTCAGCTATTCTTTTTTTTTTTTCGCATGCTTGTTCAATAAATGAATGGATCTGCATCATATTGCTGAGTCCCAATGTATATTTACTCTTAACAAATTGTAATGCTTTTGGAACATTGAAGGCAATTGCAGGGGAAGCTGGAGTTCCATTTTTCTACAGGGCAGGTTCTGAATTTGAGGAAATGTGAGTGATCTTCCTGGTATGCTATACAATTTCAGCGTTGTTCTATGTTTCAATTCTTTCTCATGTAGAAGTCAACATATAGTAGCTAAACTGAGAAAGATCTTGTTGGCTTGTGACTCTGCGGAGCAGTAGGCTCATGTAGTCCGTGAGCTTCTCCATTTCTTTTTTTGCTGGTGAACTCTCTTTCATATTCTCTCTCCAGTTTGCATAAAGTCTTTCGCTTCCTAATTCACATGCAGTAATAGTTGGTATTCTGTTTAAGTTAATGGTTATAAATCAAACTGCAAATGAAATATCATGATTGTTTTGGGTCCAAGGATGTCCATTTTTTCCTGAAGACTGGCTGTCTCCCAAGTATCTAATTTGTACTGCTATTTTTTATGTGGAGGTGGGGCACGGTCAAATAGACTTCTGTGTCTGGTAATTTTGTCGAACCTGAGCTTTTCTTGCATGGTCTCTCTGTCAGGTTTGTCGGTGTTGGTGCTCGACGTCACGACGTGTGAGGTCCTTATTCCAAGCCGCTAAGAAAAAGGTTTGTCCTTAATGCTTTGTTGCCAGCACTATAATTGTCGTTGGTTACCTGGTTCCGGCTCTCTTTTGTAGTTATATGCTGCGTCGTATTGTTTATTTGACCCCTAATCCTACCCCAGTCTCATTGTAGAACTTTCACCCTTTTATTGCTATATGGCACCTGTTGAGCAGGATTAGCTGGGTTGCTGATTTAAGGGATCCTTTGTCATGGTGCTTTCTCTTTTTGAATTATGTAAAGTGAATGTGTCGTCAACCTTCTCATCAAAATGTGATGGTTTCAAGGTTCATAAGTCGTCGTTTTCTTGGGAAATCCCATGATGAGGAATTTAACCGTGGCAGCCTCACATGCGCATTTTTGGATGTGGTTCCTGGGGGCTATCAGTATAAACTAACAATTATTACTGTTTCTCCAGGCACCTTGCATAATTTTTATTGATGAAATCGGTGCCATTGGATCTACAAGAAAGCAGTGGGAAGGAGATACTAAGAAGATGCTGCGTCAATTGCTTGTTGAAATGGATGGTTTTGAGCAGAATGAGGAACATGTGATATGAATCAGTCTTAGCATTTCTGAGATTTACTTCTCTAGTCGTTAACTTGATTCAATACCTAATTACAGGGAATAATCTTGATGGCTGCGACAAACTTGCCTGATGTTCTTGATCCAGCCTTAACCAGACCTGGCAGATTTGACTGGCATGTGAGTGTTATTGTTGACTACATGTAGTTATAATCTCTCTACATATTTAATCAACCCCCCCCCCCCCCACCGGGCCCTCTTGCCTGTTTTGAGGGGGGCGGGGGGACACCTTAAAAAAATTAAGAGAGAAAATAAAACTGTGGCAGGTCTATTGTCAATTTGTCCTTTTAAGTCTTGAATATACTCGAGTGTAGTCTATGGTTGAGCAAGTCTTATCCTTAAACTAAGTCAACCGCTATTAGAGCTGTTGTAGACTAGGTGGGTTTGGGTTGGAGATGCGATCTCCAGAGTCCCCTTTAATCCGTCATTTAAGTCCAAGACACATAAATAACATTGTGAAGTTACAGAAAATGGTGACAAAAAGACTAAAGGTTGATGGTACTGCAGAAAGACTGTGTCTAATGCCAAGGAAGCAGATTCATGCACCAGTAGAGAAGCCAAACTATAATACTGCATGGTTTTGGTGATTTAGGTTTGCATTAATTCAGAAGTCAAATGACCTGGTTGTACGTGAAATCTTTATGCTGTTGAACTGCAGAAAGATGTTAATTCACTATGAGATCATATTAATCAAAGACTACAAGTATGGTTCGGTTCTATTTTTTGCCTTTATTGTTTATACATGTGCATGTCTTTGACATGCCCATTGTAAATTTTGAAGATCTTAAAGATTAATGCTGTAGACCTTTTCCCCTTTTTTCCCTTAAAAATTGAATGCCACCCAGATACAGGAATTTCTGGTGTCTAGCCACTTAACAAGCTTAACAGGGAAAAGTGGCAAATGGGGATGAATGGCAAAAGAGAGCCAGCTTATGAAGAGTAACACATGAAAGTTTATGTAGTCTGGGACAACGAACAAAACCCTCTTCTTTTTCTTTTTGAGTCTTAAGGCAGTAGGGTCAGCCAACTAAACTTTTTTATTTGTTTTTCTTCACTCTATATTTGCCTCTCCCTCTTTGATACTGTGCTCTGTCGGTGGAGTTTCAGTTCCCTTTTCAAATTTTATGGGGAGATTTTATGAGTGGTCTTTTATTACTAGTGTTCATTCAGGGTTTGGCTAAAACTTAGAATATTTGGAGAAGCAGTTTTACATCATTTAAGAATCATTTACTGTTTTTGAGAATCAAGAATAAAGAATGCACTAATAAATGATTGCTTTGCGTGGATAGTTGTCTCCAGCCCAGATGTTAAAGGTCGCCAAGAGATCTTAGAGCTATATTTACAGGATAAACCAGTGGCTGATGATGTTGATGTTAAAGCAATGCCCATAGTACCCCTGGATTCAATGGGGCAGGTATATTTCTATAGGCTGCATCAAGAATTTGACATAGAGCTTTGATTTTTCCTTTGTTTGCCTTGTCAAGGCCACGAGTTGTCTTTAATGCTGAAAAATGTCTTATGCAGTTCTCCAATGTTTTCTTTTTGCTTCCCTTTTCTATAGATCTTGCTAATTTGGTTAATATAGCTGCCATCAAGGCAGCAGTTGAAGGTGCTGACAAGTTGAATGCTGCTCACTAGGAGTTTGCAGAGGACAGAAAGGAAGACAATGTTCATATCAAAGGAGTCAAAGAAGGTTAGTCTATGATATTTGATGTGGAAATCAAATCCACTCCCTGTGAGTCCTATGTAGACTGGGCAAAACTGACTCAAGACTTAAAACTCATATTGAATGACCCTAGCCTTTACTCAACTGGACATCCAAAAGATGTTCACATGATTTAGAACTAAAACCATACTAAAGCTGACTCGAATTTTTCTGTGATGTTGCTTTCCTTCGGAGCCGACCCAACTCGAAAGTAATCCATTAACCAAAGGTCTAACGCCAAATAGCGTGTGAATGGGACTTGCCTTACCCCTGTGTTGCACAAAGAGATTGGGTTTGTTCGACCCTGTAAACACAAATTTTAAGTTTAAAATAAATTACACAGGAATTTGAATATCAGATTGAATCTTTATATTGATTTGAATGTGCGGGTGCAATATCTATTGAATACAATGTATATGATCATCTGATTCGATCTCCTTGTTGAATTTGAATGAACTTGGGCTTGAGAGGGGCCTTGAAGGCTTGATCTCAATCAAGGCAAGCCTTTGATCTTCAAGGGAGGACGGCACGCGCTTGTTGTACTCGATGTGCTTGTTGTTTTCCTTGAAAGAGAGTATTTGAGTGTTGGATGGATTCTTGAATTTTTCTAACCTTCTTCTACCCTTGAATCGAGGGGGGTAGGGTCCTATTTATAGGAAAATGTACCTCTTCCCTTTGAAAGTCAAAATGGACTTTGACTTGGTTTTTGGACCTTCAATCGATTATCATCCTGGATTACTTTGACTTAGGAGTCATTTGCTTAGACTTTGACTTTGACTTGTGAGTATATCAGGTTTGGACTGGGCATTGAAGTGGAAGTCGCCTCGAACTTTGACTGGACGTTGACTTGAGAGTCGTTTGACCTTTGACTTGGGAGTCGGTTTAGGCTTTGACATTTGACTTTGAACACATATTGACTTGGAAGTCATTCGGACTTTGTCTTGAGAGTCTTTTGGGCCTGACTTGAGAGTCTTTTGGGTCTGATTAAATTAATTAAGAGGATTGATCCAGTTAATTAATTTGATTTTATTTTGGTAAGACGCGTAAATATTTTAGTCCCTACAAATTGCCCCCTCGAGACAAGGTTATGTACGAGACTTTTCTTTTGAGCGTGACCGAAGTTTTGATATCCTTTTACAATCTGTCATTTGTTCATGATAAATGCCGTGAATGAAACTTCAATATGCTTTGATCTTGATTTTTTTTTTTTTTGAAAGCTTGAACAAATGAATAATTTGTTTCCCTTTTGTCAAAGAATTGGGGAATGTGGAATGGATCTAGAAAATGATGGGAAGATCCAAAATACGGCTCGAACGTAGTTGGCCCAATGCTAGGGCCTGGCCCTGCTCTCCCTCTCATTTCTTTTCTGTTTTCTTCATTTGCTTCTTTCTTGCATGGGCCAGCCCTCCTTCAGCTTTGCTTTCTTTTCTTTTTTTGTTTTCTTTCTTCGTGGGCTTGGCCCTGACTTCTCTTCGACCCAGCCAAGCTTGAGTTCACTTCACTTAAGGGACCATGTGAGGGGCATGTGACCCTAAGTCCCTTATTTTTATTTTTTTTTCTTGCTTTCGCGTGGGCCGGCTCATTTCTTTTCCTTTCTTGAGCAGGCTAGCCTGGTTTAATTTCATTTATGCCAGACGCCTACCTCACGTGACCTGGTATTGTTGCCCTTTCTTTCTTCCTCGTTTCTTCGGCAACCAGAAACCCGAGACCCCTGATTCACCCAGACCCGAAATCACGCCATTGTTGCTGCTAGTCTTTTCTTTTTTTTCCCCTAAATTTTTTTTTTGAAAGATCCATGCTCTGATGTTTGGCCTTGATTATTTGGATGCCCAATTTCTCAATCTTGAGGCTTCCATGTCAGCTTTGAGTAGTTGGTGAAAAGGTATCATCTTCAAAGTTCTTTTTCGTTACACCCAATATCAAAGCTGCGGCCTTTATTTATGGAACTAGCTTCTTTCTCTTCTCTGTTTCAACAGCTCCAATCGCCTGTTTGATTCTTGTACGTGCAAGACCCATGATCATTCATTCATCACCATATCAACTCGTGACGTTCTCGGTGCTTGCTTTTGGAGGTAAAAGTCTCCTCCTTCCTTGTTCATATCTGTTGGGTAGATAAAACGTGTGTATATCCAGAGCATGGACCTTGGGTAGTTAGTTTTTCTTCTCTTTTTTTTTTAGGTCACGTGTTGAAGGAAAATAGACATGGTGTTTGGAGAGGGTTGAAAGCCTGCAACTTTATATTGCTAATATTCAGGGTATTCCCCACGCATGTAACTACAATTCTTCATTTGAGCACTTTATGATTTTTAGCAAGCTGATAATCACAAAGATGGCCCCTTTTTTTCTGCGTATGTAAAATGGAACAATTAATGCCAAACATCACCAAGGTGTTGCCTTATTCCTTCACTTGCACATTTATGGCTTTGTTGCTATTTAGAGTATTCTTATTTTGGGCCCCCATATGCTTTGTCAACTTGAATTAAGGACCTTTGCTTTCTTCTTTTGTTTCATCATATGTTGATCTTGATCCATTTCCTTTGAATGTGTAAGTCAAATTCTTTGTTTTTTTTTGGTGCATTGAGTAGCCGAACAAGCCAAAGTATCCACCTTTATGAATAAAAGCACTAACTTTTATGACCAGGTTTTTCATAGAAATGAAGAATTCCTTCATGTTTATTTAAACATGTATTGCTTGTGTCATTGCAACATTGTTTGACCACAAAAAATAATTATTTGTATGTGAGGACCCTCCTTTTTGTTGCATTTGTGCAGGTCGTGAAGCCATTTGAAGGACCACTTGCGAAATGGTTTGCTGCTAAGCCTTTTGACGTCTAAAACGGAAACTCACACGCCTAAAAGTGGTATAAAGGCTAAAAGAACCACTTGCGAACACGATTTCACCGTTAGGCTTTCGGGGCTTAAAACGGGATTGTACACGCCAAAAGTGGTATGAATATTTGAGAAATCACTTGCGAAATGGTTTGTCGCTAGGTATTTTGAGGCCTAGAACGGAAACCTACACACCTAAAAGTAGTATGAAGAATTGAATAACCACTTGCGAAATGGTTTGCCGCTAGATCTTTTGGTGCCTAGGACGAAAGCCTACACGCCTTAAAATAGTATGAAAACTTGAAGAACCACTTGTGAAATGGTTTTCGCTAGGCCTTTTGGTGCCTGTAGCGGAAATCTACATGCTTGAAAGTGGTACAAACAGGGAGGAGGAGTTGGGTGGCTAAAAATCAATATTTTGATTGATTTTCCTTTATGCTCCTGTTTTTAGTATTTGTTTTGCCTAGATGCCGTTTTGTTTGCTGACTTGCTTCCTAAAAAAGAAACTAACTTTGTATTTTTTTATTTTATTTTCAGGTGATTTATAATTGTGCATCTTTAAGAAATTTCAACGTGATGACAAATTTTTTCTTTCTGTTGTGGATAAGGAGGATGACAAACTCCAGTTAGAAAGTTCCTTCCGGATCTATTGTTCTTTGAAGAGGCCGAAAGCCAATCAGAGTGAAAAAAGGTACGAATGATGATTCAGTTTTGTACTTTCTATAAAGCGTGTATCACAATAAGTCTAGTTTGCTCACCAAATTTCCTATGCTCGGGCGTCGTATTATATCCGGTCAATCCAGATGGGGCCCGAACATGCTTCTTTATGAAAATTTTGGCTACATTCCCTTGTACTGGGAATGGACAGAGCACGTGCTCACTTGTTTTGAAGCGCGCCTGCGAAGATGTGCTTTATACCAGGTGGTGTATGGCTTGCTTTACTCCTACAGCCGCAAAATTCGTGTGTTGTGCGCATTTTGTAAGAGTTGATGTCTTACCAACAACACTTTTCACACCATATCTGGAGAGATGTCGATCTCCCTATAGGAATTACACAGACTTGGCAAGCTTCCAATAAGCGGCAAGATTTATAATGAGACTGTTCCTAGCATCCAACCTTTTGAGTATCGGGACAAGCGGAAGATTTGAAGACTATTCCATCTTCTTGCAAATTCTTGTTTGCTGGTTTTAGAAGTTTAGAAAAGATGTATATCTACGAGAAGGGCGTTGGTGCGAAAGTTTTGATTGATTTTTGGTGTAAGAAGAAACTTATCCATAATCCGCCAATACAGTGTCGTTGTCGTAGCTTGTCTCCCACGAGGACGCAAAATCCTAGTGGCCAGATTCAGCCTCAAGATTTTGTTGGAGTCGTGATGAGTTGGACGTTTTCAAAAGCCTGGGGATTCCTTAAGAGAAGAGGGAGAGCACATATCTTGCCGCATTCTTGTGATGTTGGATGTGCGCTTTTGTACTTTCTATGGCTAGGCAGAAATTCATTCGCCTAGGAATTTTTGAGGTCGCCAGCTTGATGGCATGTGGTACCATTTTCAGTCTGACAATCCTTATGCCAGCAAGAATCTACCGTGACCTTAATGGGATTACTAAGGCTGCGAAGCCTTCTCATTTAGGGTGATTTTTTCCCTACCACTACCTTCACGGATGGCTTGTTCACTATTTCAAGACTCACCATGGTGCCCACTACCTTCACGGAGAGGGATGCTGCAATAAATGATAAGTCTTGAAATAGTGTGCAAGCCATCCGTGAAGTTAGTGGCAGGGAAAGAATGACCGTGAGTGAGAAGGTTTTGCAATTTTAGTAATCCCATTAAAGCCACGGTAGATGCTTGGTAGCACAGGGATTGCCAGACTGAAAGTGGTATCAGATGCCATCAAGCCGGCAACCTCAAAAGTTTACGGGCGAATGAACTTCTCCCCGATCTCAGGAAGTACAGAAGCGCACAGCCAACATGACAAAAATGTGGCAAGATATGTACTCTCTTCTCTTCGGGAACCCCCATGCTTCTGAAGACCTCCAATTCATCACGACTCCAGCAAAGATCTTGATGCTGAATTTGGCTATTAGGATTTTGCATCCTCGTGAGAGACAAGCCACGGCAGTGACATTGTGTTGGCTGGTTATGGACAACCTTGTTCTTACACCAAAAATCAATCCAAGTTTTGACACTGACGCCCTTCTCGCAAATAGGCATCTTTTTTAAACTTCTAAAAGCATCAAGTAAGAATTTGCAAGAAGATATGACAGTTTTCAAATTTTCTGCTTGTGCCGATACTCAAAAGCTTGGATGCTAGGAACAGTCTCATCATAAATCTTGTCGCTGATTGGAAGCTCGCTAAGTCGCATAAGGAGATGGATATCTCTGCAGATATGGTGTGAAGAGTGTTAGTGGTAAGACATCAACTCTCACAAAAGACGCACAACATATGAATGTCACGGCCTTAGGAGTAAAGCGATGCATACACTACCTGGTATAAGGCACATCTCCACAGGCGCACCTCAAAACAAGAGAGCACGCGCTCTGTCCATTCCCAGTACAAGAGAATGTAACCAAAATCTTCATAAAGAAACATGTTCGGGTCCTATCTGGATTGCCCGGATGTAATACAGTGTCCGAGCATAAGAAATTCGGTGAGCAAACTGGACTTGTCGTGATACACGCTTTGCAGGAAGTACCCAACTGAATCACCATCCGTACCTTTTTCCACTCGGATGCAAAACTTATGAGGAAAAGACAATAGCTCTATAGCAGGCACCTGATTGGCCTTCGGCCTCCTCAAAAAACAATGGAGCCGGAAGGAACTTCCTTACTGAGGTTTATCATCCTCCTTATCCACGATAGAAAGAAAAAGTTTGTCGTCACACTGAAATTCCTTAAGATGCACCATTATGAATCACCTAAAAATAGAAGAAAACACAAAGTTAGTTTCTTTTTCAGGAAGCAAATTAGCAAACAAAACAGCGTCTAGACAAAACAAATACTAAAAAAAGGAGGAACATAAAGGAAAATCAATTAAAATATTATTTTTCCATCCCTGGCAAGTTGCATAATTGGAGTGCCTCGTCTAGTGCACCATTATGATCGTGTCAATGCCCTGCTAAAGAAGGTTCGTTCTCAAACCTCACCAAGTGTTGGTATCAGGGATTTAAAATGCGGATTCAGTCGCGTTTGCGGTTACGGTCGCGATAACACAGGAGTGTTAGGATACGCTAATCGCGTCTGTTGCGGCGTGAGAAGTTCACATAATTTATTTTTTCATCTGCATTTGTATTTTACTACTACAATTTGTTAAATAATGCTATTTCTATCTTAGTTCTTATTTTATTATATTACTATAGGCCAACATAATTCTTATTTTAGCACCACAATTTAACATGTTACCATAGTTCACATAAATTTACTATAAATATAACTTTAAAATAACATAATTAACATTAAATATAATGTCAATAACATATTTAACAATTTAGAGTATTAATAATATCATTCACAATGTTCATTAATAATTAAAGTATAATAAATATTAAAATATGATAACAAATAACAATTTAGAATGTTAATAATTAAACTCCAAAAATTTTCAGCCCCTCCACTTTCCTATTTTTCCGTAGAACCAAAGCATTGTCAATTAAAAAAAAATATGAAATCAACCCAACACTTCAGAATTGTCGGTGTAAATTGCAACCCAAGCCCACTAAAAAGTCAAAACCCTAATTATATTCAGTGGCTGAGGACTCTCCACTTTGGGCATGTTCTTTTTCGTGGGTCAATCCATATTTACCCACTTCAACCTACTTCAATCAATTTCAATCTACTTTAACCCACTTGAAAAAAAAATATCAACTTCAACTCATTTCAACCTATTTCAACCAACTTCAACCCATTTTAACCAACTTCAACCCACCCCCTTCACAATTTTAATAATTTGTAAAGTATCATGTGAGATTTAGGGCCTGTTGTTTTCGTGGGTAAATTGGGTGGGTAAAAGGGTGAAGTAGGTTGAAGTTAGTATTTTTTTTTTAGGTGACTTGAAATAGGTTGAACTAGATGGAACTGCATTGATGTAGGTTGAAGTTGGTGTATATTTTTTATGTGGTGGATTGAACTGGGTTAAAATAATGAAAATGTAATTCATGTGTGATAATTTATGAAGTTATCGAAATTTTGTGGAATTTTTGTTTATTCCTTCTTATTTTTTAGTTTTTATATTTTTTATATTTTATATTTTATATTTTTTTAATTTTTAACTATTATTTTTTAGTTTTTATTTTTTTAATTTTTAATTTTTTATTTATTTTTATTTTTAATTTTTAATTTTTAATTATTAGTTTTTAATTTTTAATTTTTAAGTTTTTAATTTTTAATTTTTAATTTTTGAATTTTTACTTTTTTATTTTTTTATTTTTTATCTTTCCACGATTTTATACTTTTTATGTTTTCATTTCTTCATTTCTTATTTTTTATTTTTCATTTCTTATTTTCAATTTTTATTGTTTATTTTTTATTTTTTATTTTTCATTTTTTTATTTTTTTATGTTTTATGTTTTATTTTTTATTTTTTTTGTTGTTTATGTTGTTTACGTTTTTATTTTTTGATTTCTTATTTTTCATATTTTATTTTTTACATTTTAATTTTAACTTTTTATTTTTTATTTTGTATTTCTTATTTCTTATTTTTTATGATTTTATGTTTTTATTTTTTATTTCTTGTTTCTTTTTTTTATTTTTATTTTTTTGAATTTAAAATAAACAAAAAACAAACAAAACTAAAAAAATAAAAAATGAAATATTAAAAATTACAAAAAAATTAAAAATAACAAATAAAAAAAATATGAAATAAGAAATAAAAATTAAAAATTAAAAATTAAAATTACAATGTAAAAAAATTGAAAAAATTAGAAATAAAAATAGAAAATATAAAAATTGAAAAAATGAAAACTAAAAAATAAAATATAAAAACATGAAAAACAAAAAATAAACAATAAACAATAAAAAAATAAAGAAATAAACAATTAGAAATAAGAATTAGAAAAATAAAAACACAAAAATATAAAATTATAGAAAATTACTAAATAAAAAAATAAAAAACATAGAACTAAAAAACTAAAACAATAAACAGTACAAAGTAAAAATAAAAAATAAAAAATAAAAATATAAAATTAGAAATTAGAAATAAAAAAGAAAAAAAGAAAAAAAGAAAAAGTAAAAACTAAAACTTAAAAAATACGGAAGAAAAAATAAAATTTAAAATTAAATAAGAAATTAAAAAAATAAAAAAATAAAAAATAAAGAATTCTAAACATAAAAAATAAATAAATAAATAAATGAAAATTTAAAATAAAAAATGAAAAATAAAACTAAAAAAGTAAAACATAAAACATAAAAAATAAACACGCAAAAAATAAAGACATAAAAAAAATAGAAATTAAAAATTAACAAAAAAAAAATTATAAAATAAGAAATTATTAAAATTAAAAATTAAAAATTAAAAAAAATTAAAAATAAAAAATAAGAAATAAGAAATTAAAAAAATTTAAAATTAAAATTAAAAAATTAAAAAATTAAAAATTAAAAATCAAAAATTAAAAAATTAAAAAATAAAAAATAAAAAATAAAAAATAAGAAATAAGAAATAAGAAATGAAAAAAAATTTAAAAAAATTAAAAATAAATAAAAATTAAAAAAATTAAAAATTTAAAATTAAAAAATAAAAAATAAGAAAAGAGAAATAAGAAATTAAAAAAATAAAAAATAAAAAATGAAAAATAAAAAACAAAAAACAAAAACATGAAAAATAAAAAAGTAAAAATTAAAAAAATCAAAAATCAAAAATTAAAAATTAAAAATCAAAAATCAAAAAAATAAAAAATAAAAAATAAAAAACAAAAATTTCACAAAATTTCGATAACTTCATAAATTATCACACATTAATTACATTCTCATTGTTTTAACCCATTTCAACCCACCACATACAAAATATGCCAATTTCAACTCATTTCAAACTACTTAAACCTAGTTGAACCCACCTCAAATAAAAATACCAACTTCAACCTACCTCAATTCACTTTAACTTACTTCATCCTTTTGACCCACCCAAGTTACCTACGAAAAGAACAGACCTTCGTCTCCTTGAGCCTCTCGTTCGCCTTCTTCACTTTCACCTCCCAGAGCCCAACTCCTCTTCTAGCCAAGGGAATTCCTTCGCCTCCCACTCTTTGGACCTCCCCCACTTTCTGGCACTCTCACCAGCAAAGCCTCAGTGCCGAGTCCCAAGTATCTCCATGGCCATCGGGCCACCGCCGAGTGCCCCTTACCAACTCTACTCCCCCTCTCCTTCGTGCCTTGAAAGTTGCTTGCTTGCTTGCTGCAAAAAGTAAAACAATGGTTAATGAGGTATGTGTTTCTAACAAATTTAGTTCATTACAAATTTTTTACCTTTCAGATTTGTTTTGTTTCTCTATTTTTCACCTCCCTGATCTCCTGTCATTTTTTTTTTGAATTTTATTCCGAGTCATACGTCCGCATTGCGTTATTTTCCGGCCGTCACGGCCGATCTACTAGGGTTGTGCAAAAAAATCCGAAACTGAAAACCGAATCGAAAAACCGGTTAACCGAATAAATTTTTCAAAAAAGTCGGTTCGGTTAACCGAACTGAAAAAAAAAAATTGGTTTTTGGTTCGGTTACGGTTTGGATTATTTGAAAATTCAGTTAACCGAACCGAAAATAATTTTATTTTAAAAAAAATTATACATAAAAAATAAAAAAAATTGGTAAGAAAGTGCACTTTTTAATTATTTATAAATGGTAGCCAAAGTTTAATTTTATAAAAAGAATTTAAACATAAAAGAATGACAAATTTAGGTAAGTATAAGCTTTTTATTATTTGTAAACGGTTAACTGGTAACCAAACCGAAAAACCGATTAACTGAACCGAAAAACCGATTAACCGAAATTTTCGATTTGGTTACGGTTCAGGTTTTGGACAAACCGAAATTTTCGGTTAACCGAAAATTACGGTTCGGAATTTTTTTGAACCGAAAAACCAGTTAACTGATTTTTGGTTAACCGAAACTCCGGTTAACCTGTTTTGCACACCCCTACGGTCCACCATGATTAATGAGGTATCTGTTTCTAACAAATTTAGTTCATTACAAATTTTTTACCTTTCAGATTTGTTTCGTTCCTCTATTTTTCACCTCCCTGACCTCCTGTCATTTTTTTTTTATTTTATTCTGAGTCATACGTCCGCATCGCATTATTTTCCGACCGTCACGGCCGGTCCACCATGAAACGGAGTTCACTCTGATTTTTCGGTGTTTTTCGGTTCGTTCAAGTGTATTTCCGACTCAATTCGGCCGTTCCGGGATAGAACAGCCGAGTTTTAAATCCCTGGTTGGTATTTCAGCAGGAGCTTTCTTATGCATTTTAGAATAAGTAGAACCAGAGCAGTAAATTTGTGGCCCGACTTGTGATCGGTCAAGCTGCATGCTTATTGGAGTGCCTCGTCTAGTGACTTGTCCACACCCTGCTATCAGGCCCCCGCGCAATTTTGGGGACGTGGAAACGAACTCTTATCTATCATTAGATGTGGAGCCCTGTGGCAATAAGCTAATTCTTTCAGGATCTCCCTAACTGGTTTATTGTTGCAAGTACCAGGTTGGCAGATTCATTGATTTAACTGTAATTTCTAAAGGCAAACTAAGGCTAAAGTTTTGTGCCTGACCATTGTTCCTAGGAAGATGATACATGTGATGGAGCCTGTCATTCTGAACCTAAGGTAGGTATGTCTAATTATCAAGCACTGATCTTTCTTTTGGCTCGAGCACTCTGAAAGTCATGCCTGGTAATGGTTCTTACCAATAACCATGATTCCTAAGAAAGGGAAGCATAAACCTCGGAGCTGTATAAAAGAACCGAATTTTTTTCCGGCCGTTGATTGCTGAAAACGTGAGTGACTGTTGTCCATGCCTCTCCTATTGTACACTACTGCTACCGAATTTCAAAATAGGCTAATTTGTGACACTTGAGCTTTTTAACTGCTAGTAGTTACTTGGTAATACACAACGTTAATTTCCCGGGCTGAGTGGTTCATCCTGCTTAGTTAAATTCCTTGAAGGCCTAATTTCAACTTTTCATTGCTAACTGAATCATGTCGTCATTGTCACAGCATGAAAAGGCCTCGCATTCATTGGCCAATGCTCTGTTGGAGTATGAGACACTTAGGCCCTGTTCTTTTCAGTGGAAAATAAGAGGTGTTGAATGGGTGATTGTGGGAAAGGGGGGGAAGGAGTGGGTGAGTGTGGTCTTTTTTTAAGTGTGGGAAAAAGTGGGTGAGTGTGGGTGAAAGTTGGTGAGTGTGGGTGAAAGTTGAAAGTAGTTGAATGAAGTTGAAGTATTAGTTATCAATATTTTTTTTGTTTTATAATGTAATAATTTTATTGTGATAGTAATTAATGATGGTGAAGTTTTTTTGGTTTCGTTAATTATGTTCTGTTCTGTTTTATTTTGTTTATTTTTTATTTTTGTGTTTTTGTATTTGTATTTTTTATTATTTATATTTATATTTTATTTTTATTTTTATTTTATTTTTTATTTTTTATTTTTTATTTTTACTTTTTATTTTTTTATTTTTTATTTTTTATTCTGTTTTATTTTTAAATTTTCATTTTATTTTTTTTTATTTTATTTATTTATTTATTTTTTTTATTTTGTTATTTTGTTATTTTTTACTTTTTTCTTTTTATTTTTTCTTTTTATTTTTTATTGTTTCTTTTTTATTTTTTTATTTTTGTATTTTTTTAATTTTTAAAATTTTATAAATTTAAATTTTTTAATTCTAATTTTTAAATTTTTAAAATTTTTTTTATTTTTATTTTCATTTTAATTTGTGTTTTTGCATTTGTATTTTGTATTTTGTATTTTTTATTTTTTATTTTTATTTTGAATTTGTAATTTGTAATTTTTTAATTTGTAATAATATGTTTTTGCAAATTAAAAAATCAAAAACTAAAAAAGTAAAAATTAAAAAATTAAAAAATTAAAATAAATACAAAAAAATTAAAAATTAAAAAATTAAAAAATTAAAAATAGAATAAAAAAATTTAGAAAAAATTAAAAAATTAAAAATTAATGAAAAAGAAAAAAAATAACACTGTTCCATGACATCTGCAAAATTAGAAATGAAAAAATTAAAAAATTAAAAACCAAAAATAAAAAATTTAAAAATTTAAAAATTTAAAAATTAAAAAATTAAAAATTAAAATATAGAATTACATAATTAAAACAAAGTTAACAATTAAAAAATTAATGAAAAAGAAAAAAACTAAAACTGTTTCATAATATCCAAAAAATTAAAAATTAAAAAAATTAAAAATTAAAAAATTAAAAATTAAAAATCAATAGAAAAAAAATTAAAATTTAAAAAATTGAAAAATATAAAAATTTAAAAATTAAAAATTAAAAAATAGAATTAAAAAACTAAAAAAAATTAAAAAATTAAAAAATTAATGAAAAAGAAAAAAAATAAAACTGTTCCATAACATCCGAAAAATTAAAAATTTAAAAATAAAATAAATAAAAAACTAAAAATTAAAAATTAAAAAAATAAAAAATTCAACATTAAAAAATAGAATTAAAAAATTTTTAAAAATTAAGGAAAAAGAAAAAAAATAAACTGTTCCATAACATCCGAAAAATTAAAACTGCTCATAATTGCTATCAGATTATTCGCACACACAATTACGTAAAGTATAAAAAATTTTCAAATATGGAAAATGGTTGTTTTATGTAGGTGTGGGAAGGAGTGTGTGAATGTGGGAAGGAGTGGTATTTTTTTTTAAGTGTGGGAAAGAGTGAGAAGAGGGGGGAAAAAGTGGGTGGGTGTGGGTTGGGTGCATTTCCCACCCAAAAGAACAGGGCCTTAGTGCAGACGACATAAAGCACATTCTTCCCCCATATCAGGAAGAAACCCAGCTGATGGAACAGCAAGAAGAACAATGAGAAAGAAACCTCATCTTAGCCTGAAATCCCGGTTTCAATCATCATTCAACATTGAGACAAAATTCAGCAAAAGCTGCTTCTCATCAGAAGAGCAAGCAGATCAAATCCGGCCAAGACCGCCGCCAGGAAACCACTGTATATTGTACACTAACAAATTATTAGAAAGCAGAAGCACTGGGAAGACATCCTTTGCTGATGAGATATCCGTAGAATCGTCTGTTTAAGGTATGTTGACTTCTTCGGAGGTGTTCTAGGAACGATGGAGGTTGGTTAGTGCAAAGCTAATCAACGTGGTTTTATGGTGTCAGAGGAAATTATGTGGAGCATTTTCTTCCAGGCGATGTTTTGATTATTTGATTCAATAGAAAGTGTGTATAAGCATTTTCAGAATGGACACCTCATTGATATTTAATTTTCTTTCTGATTGATGCCTTGATTCCTTATCACGGGTAGGTTGTAAGGAAACCCTCCTCATACTTCATAGGCTACTGAGAAATTATCTCACCTGCATAAGAAGATATCAGGGTCAAGAAAAAATGTGCCTGTGCAGTTGGAAAAGGTCCCAATGAAATCCAATCCCATTTTGTCACCAAAAAGGAACATGAGGTACAACTTTAGTGTACAGAGATACAGATACTGATTTGTAAAGAGGGAAATATATGAAAATGATGTATACATTGAACAAATCCCAGAATTTGTCCCTGGTGGTCCAATGTGACAATGATCTATGCCATGTTGTTTGCCGGTGGGGGTGGTAGGGTGACTTCGGATTATCATATATAGTAATTTATTTAATTTTTAAAAGCCTATTCCCTTGTTTTCAATGATATTTCCTTCTACAAAAACTGCTTTTTTGACAAAGAATACCTCATTCGTAGATTCGAATTTATGATGTGAGTGTCGATATCCTAAGAAAAAGACAAAAACAACCAGAAAAGAATGGTAAAACAGAAAAAAGGCAATATCAATTGTCATTTCATAATTCAATTACCTAAATTTTGTTTGGCACATATGTCTGCGTGAGAGTGATTTCAATAACTGCAACGGATTGTGAACCATGTACTATGTTACGCAGCATCAACCACTCTAAGTGCTTGCTAGCTCACAGTTCAATGCCTTAGCCAACAGGAAAAGTTTGGAACCATTACATTTAACCCATTTAGCTTCACTTTTTGGACTATTCAATTAATCATACCAAAGAAGCCAAACATCTAATAAACGTCCCACAATCTCTGCAGCCGCCGCCTTCTTCTTCTTTTTTTCCCTGGGGGTGGTGCAGTAGTAGGTGACTTGTTAGAAACTACTTGTTAAAAACTACTTGTAAGAGTCTCATCAACTCAAAACAGGTTTGTTTCTTTTTTTTTAAAAAAAAGAAGAAAAATAACAAATGAGAGTCTAAGAGGAGAAACCTCCCCCCTTTTCAAATGGTTAATGAAATTTAAATTTATAATCTTGCTAAGTTCAGTCCAATTTACTTTGTCGCCTTTCTTTTGGGACAATCAGGCGCATTTTGATAAGTATTTTCCATCTTAATCTCCCTTCTTTGGATCCAAAATATTTTAATGAATGATGTAACCCTAATTAGATTATTTATCATAGTAAAAGAGAGAAAAAGAGTAAACAACAATGAGATGTAGATCAATTGAATTATAAAATCTGATAGGCATCATGAGTTGAGACTAAACTTGAGTTTTCATGAACTCTTCTTATATGGTAAGAAAATTCAATCTACTTAAATTCAATCTTATACTAACTAAATGAATAGCCCAAGTAAAGCAGAAGAGCACACATACGAAATTGTCACTTCTTAACATTCATACAACACCACCACCTCCTAATGTGGATCCCACTTTCGTGGGGTTTGGGGAGATCCATATGTAAACATCTCTGTCCGTAGATATTTATTCTAAAAGACCTACACAAAAGAAGATTTTGTGAAAATATTTTATAAAAAAAAATTGTGAAAACGTTCACAAATTTCTCAGACAATTTATTCCCCCAATATCCGATTCCTAAGTAAAATACGAGCTTCTAACATTCATATCAGTTGAGCCGAAGGTTCCAGTGACTTGATTTTTCATGATAACTACTGCTGCTAAAAAAATCTGATAAAGATGATGACCTTTTTCTTTTATCCCTTTCCAAGTACAGTAAAGGAATTCCTATCGGCAAGGTAGGGCCAATAGTAATATAAAATAATCTTAATATCCTGTCTTTTAGTTGTAGTTGTAGGATGAATTTATTTGTGAGTACATTCTACTTAGACGAAACAAGTCACTCTCTGGCCCCCTCACTCCCTCAGCCTCAGGATTTCCCACCTTTCTGCCAAACCATAAAAATTACAAATAATATCAAACCTTTGAACGAAAAGAAAAGGGGGGAAAACGACATCAAACTAGATGAATCCAATATTGGTGAGTGAGACAACACATTACAGATTGGACTAGCAATATCATTTGATTACTATCTTATAACTAGCATCAAACAAATTTTCTTTAATAATCTCCAAAATTCTCCTTATTTTTCCAATCCCTATGCTTAAAAAAAATAAATTTAATGGTGTCATCATATGTTCTCATATCCTGAGCATAAGGTAATAACTTTGGGCAGGCATTCTAATGCCCAAAGTCAAGGAGACTGTATATGACTGGAGTTCTAGGTTGGAATAATACAAGTGTCCTTGATTTACTAGGATAAATACTGAAACTAATCTCCCCTCGTGACGAAAAGCTTTGGTTTTATGAGATGTAAATAATGCTCTTATTTTTAAGCGGGACATGTAATTTCAAACAAAAGTATATTAGATGGAATATATTCCTCGATAAATGTGTCAACGAAGATGTCAATGTATAACTTTTGTGGTTCAACATAGTGCTCTCTAGAGCAATGAGCAAAGCTACAAAGCATAACCAAGATGCTCTAGCAGCGCCCTATTTGGCGAACATCTATTAACTGTTAGCTATTTTATTAATTATTAGCTGTTAGCTATTCGGCCAACAAGAGACACTAAGGCTAAGAATGATAGTAATCGACTGAGAAAGACTACTTACAAGCCTCCCTAATTCTATGTGAATGATAACTACACTACGGAATTCGGAAAACAAGCTCTATTTTCTCTCGGTGGAAGTTATACGATAACAACAGAGATCCACAAACACCCCTTTAATGACATCTATATACATACACAGCCAAAACTAGAAAGCATGCAAATCGCTAGAAAGGTTTGAGAAAGTAATTCCCCTTCCTTTTCCTATTTCATGGACATAGACATTCTTGTAACCCTTATATATGATCTGCGGTTAGTCATGGAAATTTTTCACCACTCTTGAGCAACACCACCACCCAGAAGATTTTTAACCAGTGCTGTAAAAGGCGATCGTATCCAGAAGACAGAAGTACCAGTCGACCTCCAAAGCCTCTGCAATCCGAAAACCTTGCAAGTATGGAGAACACATACCCCCATCCGCTCAATGTTTTGATCAAATCCTGTCAATTGGTTCTGTTCTGTCCTGTACAGCCAGCCGCTCTGAGACATCAGCAAGTGACTTGAGATTGCACTTGATCAGCGCTTCCACAAAGTAACAGGTTTCGTCCTTGGTGTTGCCCTCAGGTACATCAACCACAAAGGACTCGATCACCAATGTCCCGGGCCTCCCATCAATGATCTCCGGGTGGAGGGACACAACAGAAGAGTAGTTCTGAAGAAGAAATTGTAACTTTAATGTCCATGGAATTTCTTAAGTATGCATTGTTAGAGAAAAAATCATACACAAAGGTCACCCAAACGAAGATGATAGGGGGCTTAATTTCAAGCTTTCAACAATCTAAATCGGCTTCACCTAAAAAATTAAAAATTAAAAAATACGTCGAATGTTTTTACTCATACAAAAGTAGATATAATGATCAATCAGACAGAGAGACGAAGCACATGTATAAGGCATCAAATGACCGACACGATCAAATTCACGTGAGCATCCTCACTTTGAGTTCAAGGCAGATGACCCCATATGGTTTCTTGATCATATGTTCATGACTGTAATGAGCAGCAGAGGAATGGGAAAAGGCGTTGTACAAAGAGCCATAACAGCATGCTGCTTTGCCATAATTTGAAAAGCATAGTTGATTCAACAAAGCAGAAGTAAAAATGGCATTGATATTGGATCTTTGAGAACAGGGAAGCGGAAGGGGCAGAAAAAAAAAAGTTCTACAGTTCCACATCGCTAAGCGTAGTAGATGCTGACGGGTAAACCAATCGAACCCAAAAGCCACTAGAATGAAGCCGAGACAATCCTATCTCTCTCTCTCTCTCTCTCTCTCTCTCTCTCTCTCTCTCGGTTCGTTTTGGGGGGCAGGGATAACCTAGGCAATTTTAACATATTACAGACAAGCATAACAAGAACAATATGGTATAAATGCTCAGCAACCCCTTCCCCTTTTTCTTCTACTGATTGTTGTGGACTATAACGGCTAGAATAATATGTTTACACAACATATGCTATCAAATATCAAATGCCAGAATCAGATATTTCCCCAATACAGAGAACCCCATCCAAAGAGGCTCTTCCAACCTACAAAAGCTTTAAAGGAGCATAAAGGAATTTACATTAATTTGAACATAAGGGTCAATCGACTTAGAAGAACTGAAGAAGCAATGGAGCATAAAGAATTAGGACATAAACATTCAGCAAGAAACTTAATAGCCATACCTTGAGCCTATGATCTCCACCAACTATCCTGATACTAAGGACATGCTCATTGTCATCAAGAAGCTCCAACCTCTCCGTGCTGGTAGTAGCTGGAAGCCCTGACTTTACATCAACTTCTCTTACACTTCCGATCTCAAGATTTCCCTGAACTACACATCTGCTGACGAAGGGCTTGTATTTCTGCGGTTGATCGAATCTCCTCACTAAAGACCAAACCTGTGACACAGAACCCAGATACAACCATCTAAACTTCAGAGATGGGGAAAAAATAGCAGTACGGGTAAATAAAACAGCAACCCCATTTCGGTCCATGTTCAAACTTTAGAAATGAACGTATGGACAAAGACATTGATACACCCTCCATCCCTTGGAAAGGAAATGGTAAAACAGGGAAAAACACCTAATGTAACATTGTGGGGTTGGACTGTTCTTCGGTTGTTGCCACTGTTTAGTCACCAAAACAATTGAAGTTAGAGCTCAGTAACAGACACTCTTTATTCCGCTATAATCACATCCACAACAAACAACAGCTTTCCACCAAAAACAAGGACTCAGAAGTCCAGCTCAATAAATCAATTCCATAGACCAGTTTGCATAAAATGAAGAACATTAAGTGCAACATCTGATTTTTTTTTCTTGAAAAAAAAAATAATCTAGCATCTTTAATATGCAGGGGGAGAAAAAAACAATGTTCGATTTTCACCAACAGAGTGCATTAATAATCTGATCAATTAAAGAACCCTATAAATTCATTCGACTTCGATCAAGTCTACATCAAACTAAAGAACAGAAAAGAAATATCAAAATTCAAGCACAACAGAAAAAAAAAATCCAGTCAACACGATCCAAACAAACAAAAATATAATCAAGAATCCAAAAGCCGATCTCAGTCCTCCGATCTAGCAATCAAACTAAATAAATAGAAATACGGACAACCAGTACATAATCAAAACAATAAGCAAATACTGGACAGGAAAAAAAAAGGAAGAAAAAGAAAAAAATTAAGCGATGATAAAATCTTACACGATGAACAGGAGCCTTAATATGCTTGATGAGAATTGAACTACATTGATTCTCCCCAGGCTCATGCGTGTGGTATCTCCTTATGTACTCTTCTACGATCGCCGTATTACCGTTTCCGTTCATCATCTTCTCTCGATTATATTGTACTCCGATAACTTTATCTACTCTTCTCTCACTCTGATAATCGTATTTCTCTCTCCAAATTCAACGACAACGAAATCAATCGGAACAAAAAAACCCTATGCGCCGGAAATTGTTGCCGGAAAATTCTCCGATGGCCGGAAAATCGTCCGATTGAATCACCGATTCGGAAGTTTGACTGTCAGCTCAGCAGCTTCACAGAGTTGCCATTGGTACTTTCTCTCTCATCGTCTTCTCGAAGACTCAATCTGACAACCTCATCGGCTCAAATAATTAAAATGGGAAAAATAAAGAAAAAGGGCAAATAAGACAAAGAATAAATTAACGTCTAGCGACTAATGGAGATAATTACTGAGTTTTCTATAATTATTAATAGTGTACAAAATTACCAAAACGCCCTTCTGTTTGTCCCCCTTTTATTTTGTCTGTTTCTGCTCTGGTACATGTTGACCAATTATTGCTACTGACCCTGAGTTAGCAACACAAGATATTTTCCGAAGAATTTCTTTTTCTTTTGATTAAAATATTTCAGAGATATATCCCTAAACAAATTGATGTTACTTGCATCCAATAGAAAGATTCTTAATAAAACTATTGTTTTTGACAATCGGCCATGTTTGTTTTTTTTTTTTTTTTTTTAGCCTTGGATCCTTCATTTTAAAAGAGTTGAATTACTATTTGTTAAATAAATGGTCAAACTCTTATATCATAGATTTTCTCCTTTCACAATACTCTAACTCAATACCTTACTTAAGCGAAACAAGTGTCAAACTATTTAAGCCAATCTGCGTTGGTCAATCATCCATGTTATTAATATAGTGACAACAATAATTTTCAGTATGTACTTTTACTTTTGCAAATCTAGAAATTATTGTCAACATAGTGAATCAGTTTAAATTGACAATTTTTAACTTTCACACAATATGATTTTGTCTTTGAATTGTATAAATGGGCTAGATCTAATTATAAGAGTGCTTTATTCTTTATTGGGTGATAATAATTTAAATTTAGCTGACAAAAAAATAGATCTCAATATGCAGATATCGCTCTTTTAACGACACATCATATAAGTGGACAACGTAGAAAGAAACTATGATGAGATTATAATTAATTACATTTGAAGAAGAGTCACAAAGGTCCTCCTTGCCCCAATATTACGAAGTCTTGAACCATTTAGAGCTTGTTCACTTCAATGGTGTAAATTGCCAATAAGCAGCAAGAAATGGAACATTTAATGGTAAGAAGTGGTAAATGATTGTTGTGTAAATCAAAGCACCAGTAAGTGTTAGCTGTTGGTGGCAAAGAACAGCAATCTGCAAAGTAAGCTAATGTTGTGACAAACATGCTATGGCATCTTATTGCTAGCGGCACAAGTTAGGGCTTCGGGTTGAAAAACCTCTTCAGCATATTACAGCACCAATTGATTACTTGTTAATTATGTATCATCCCCTTAGTAGAAACCGTTAAATGAGGAACTCTATAATTAAAAAAAGGCACTTATTTAGTTATTTTACAAGTGCTTGTTAAATGTAAATTACATAACTCGTTTCTACGTCATAATAGATCCGATCAATAAGTCGTCCCCGTTCAACCCTTTCTGACCTGACCCTCAAAATAAGGGTCATAGTTGGCTTTTTTTGTCTAGGACCCGTTTTGACCCTCAAATTGAGGGTACTTGACTATAATGAGGGTCGGGTATGGGTAGAGGTTTTGACTATTTGACTCAACCCATTAGCTCTTACTTTTTAGAAAATTAAAATTTTTTTAATTTATACAAGATACTTTAGGTTTCATTTGTTCAAAATCTTTTTGCTTTCTACCTTCTCGTCGCCTCTTAATCTTTTCCCTATTCACTCTCCAAATCTCACTGACTTGTAACCTTCTAACGTTCCCCTCCTAATATTTGGACTAGTCGTTTTAGAGAACCAAACGTTTTAATCACTAAACTACGCATTTGAGTGTTTGTAATTGCGATACGCTTCACTGGAACATTATATTATCATTTGGCATTTTGTTTTGCAAGATGTTTAATGTTGAACTTTATAATAAAAATGAAACTTAGGCTCTGTTTGGTACTTAGAAAACTTGGTAGAAAGTAAAATTGAAGGAAAACAAGTAGGGAGAAAATAAGTTTTTTTTCTTGTTTGGATTGAGGAAAAAATATAAAAAATTGAATGAGAAATTTGAATGTTGATGAATTTGGATGAGAAATTTGAATATTAATGAACTACTTGAATCATGTTGATATCATCTAAGCAATGTAAAGTTGGAGAAGATTGAGAATTTTCCTCAAACTTTACTCATAATTTTATAAGAAAAATTTTATCACTTATTTCTAACAATTTTTCTACCCAACTTTCCTCTATATATTTTTTCTCTGTGATTTTCTCTAAACCAAACATAAAAAAAAAAATAACTTTTTAAAAAAATAATTCTTATTTTTCATTGTCCAACCGGAGTCTTAGTAAAAAATCTCATTTTTTATGCAGAAAATATTTACGAATCAAATCTAATCGGATGATCCAATAATGCTCGTAAGGTCATAGTCAATAATGTGCCGACCTCGTATAAAAATCATGTAAAGTTAAAGTTGAAAAAATATCATCGATCCTCATCCTGACCTGACATTCAATTTAATCAGGCCTAATCATACTGCAGTAAAATCTTATTTGTATGAAGTAATTATTCTCAACTAATCTTTCACGAACGCTACAATCGACTAATTAGATAGTGACTTGCCCTCAACTCAGGTCGACAAAAGAGTGAGCATGCACCGTCGAAGTATAGTTAATTAACAACTCCACCTAACACCTTCTGCCGTTATGGATAGGCTGTACATGGATTGATAGGTGTCAATCGACTTGACATTATCCAAAATGATTGACGATAAAATGACTTTGCTTGATCTCGCACTTTTACTAAGGCCCCATTTTTTTCATACGTCATTTTAAATTTGTTAATTTTAATTTGTTTTAATTCACTTCAATTCACTTCATTTAATTTTAATCTATCTAAAAAAAATATCAATCTCAATCTATTTCAACTTATTTCAACCAATTTTAATTTACTTCAACCAATCTTAATCCACCTATTCATAAATTTAATAATTTATAAAGTGTCATGTGAGATTTAATTATTTTTGCAAAGTAGTATGATTTGAAAATGATGAAAATTTATAAGTAACGTGGGGTGGATAAAAAAGTGAAGTAGGTTAAGATAGGTTGAAGGAGGTTGAGGTGGGTTGAATTTTGTTGATGTGATAAATTAAACTTGGTTAAACTAATGAAAGGGATTGAAGTGGATTGAGGTTGGTATTTTGGAATTGACTAGATACGATTCAATTTTATTGATTATCATGATGCATCATGCAGTACTGATTAGATACGATTTCATTTTAATTTTCAAATTATCATCATCATATTTTGCTGTCACATGCTTTTCAAATTACATCATATTTTTATTATTTTTCACAACTTGATTTTTCGTATTTTATAAAATTAGGAAAAAGCTAATGTTATATTTTCAACCAACTCCTACATTTAAAAATTAACAACAAATCTATATTGCTAATATATTTTATAACACTTACGATCATACTATTTTCTTTTGTTACATCTGAATTTTTCGAATACGAACCTATTATTGTCGTCGGTAAATTGAGACGGGTAAAAGGGTGATGTGGGTTGAAGTAGGTTGAGATGTGTTGAAGTAGGTTAGGGTCAGTTGAGGCAGGTTGAATTTTTTTAATGTCATAAATTGAACTTTAGTTGATAGTGGAAGTGGGTTGAAGTAGCTTGAAGTGGGTTTAGGTTGGTATTTTCAAATTTACCCATGAAAAAAAAAACACGTATATAAAAAGTTATCATCAATAAATTGTGTAACCCGCATCGTTAAAAATAATTGACAAGTTGTGCCGGCCTTCAATTTCCAGAAAAATAGTTACAAAATTATAAAATTACCATTCAGCGA
>JACYFF010019584.1:104301698-104314906 GCA_017589665.1 Selenicereus undatus
AGCCTAAATTACCTAACTAATTACCTAAACGAGCTTCAATGGCGTCGCTGCTCCCTTTATACCCGAGTTCTCTTCAACCTCAGTCGTTGATCTGCTTGCTAGCGTGGATGATGGAGGTGAAAGCTAGCGAAGGTGATGTCGTGGCGTTTGCTGCGTGATTCACGGGTGGACAAGATGGGGAGATGAGGATGAAGAGGACGAAGGTGGGTTTTGAATTCTGTGGGTTGGGGTTTCGGTGGGCTGGTTTTGGAGGAGAGAAAAGAGATAAGGAAGAGAGAGATGAGATAAGGATGGGGGAGATGAGGATGGAACGAAGATGGTGAAGGGGGGGTCTCTGGGTTTCGAGGGTAGCAGAGACGCGAGGAGAGAGAGAGCATGAAGGAGAGAGGGAAAAGGCTTTAAGTGAACCGGTTCAAGGTGGACCAGTCAGGTTTTTAACTGGGCCGATTCAGCACCATTTAGTCCGGTTCTTCAATTTCCGACATTTTCTTCCCCATTTTCTACCATTTTTGGCCATTTTTTCACATTTATTAAAAACATGCAAAATAAAATAAAATCAATTAAAAACCTTAAAAATACGATTAAAACGAGCGTAAAACAGGTGTCAAAATACCTTAAAAATAGCACATTTTTAGCTCGAACAAATACTCCCACACCAAGATTTTGCTCGTCTTCGAGTAAAACAAACTAAAATAACTAAAAGAAAATGAAAAAAAAGAAAAAGAAAATCATAACTCACTGTCGTAGGAATCACGAATTCATTTAACGTATGCAACAAGCCTTTTAAACCCCTTGGACTCCCAAGTGGACGGGTGAGGTTTCGTGAGGGTTTCAAAGTGAAAATACCCACAAAATTATTCCAAAAATAAAAGAAAATCTTTTTGGGTTTTTTCAAAACTAATATGTACAAAATTTAGAAAAAATATGCACAAATCCTAATCAGCTAAATCACATATGTACTTAATTATTAACCTGCATATATATAAAATGTACTTCAAAGCCACCTATCTCTTAAATGACATCAGAGCACTAATTTTTCACCCCATTGAACATCAAGATGCTGAATCCATCCCGGTGCTTGTGTGCAAGTGTATCATCATCTCAGAGCTTAGGTTGACTAGAATTAGACTCAATCCCACTTGATTGACACAACTACATTATCGCCATACTAACTTTGGAAGCAAGCTTTCCCAGTAGCAATATTGTCTCAGAAGGTAACACCCAGTAGCACGTGCCTCAAAGGGTAACGCCCAGTAGCGCATACCTCAAAGGGATACTTGTCATTTCAAATTTTATTCTTTTTCTTTCTTTATTCATAATACAATTTTTTTTTCAATTTTTTTCAAAATAATCATGTCACAAGCTAGTGGGAAAGTCATTCATGGAAACCTAAAACCTAAAGATAATAATGAAGAATAAACAAGGACTAGATCACACAACCTTTAATGAACAATTGGAGTTAGAATTAGAACTTAGTATATCACATTTGAAGTCGGAGACTTATCATGCACATCCTATTTATATACAAGCTAATAAATAAAACACATGGTATTCAAACTAATCAAAAAAAAGTACACAAGTCCCCAAAAACAACGAAAAATCTTTAAAAAAAAATTTCAAAAATGGACACCTCACCCCTACACCAAAACTTCACAATGTCCTCATTGTGGGAATTAGGGCGCTAAAAGCAAGCTCATAAGCTAAACAACCGTAAAACCTAACATATATACAACTAGGACACGAGGAAAATCAAAAACAAAAACAAAACCAAAAACAAAACAAAACAAACGCACACATATTCACAAACACAACCCTAAATTACTAAAGAAGGGAAAACAAAGATCAAAACCAAGACCAAAATCAAAACAAAACATGACCTAAACATACTTATTTACAACGAAAGGAAAGTATTAAACAAAAAATTAAACCAAAGAAACACCAAAACTCACCAACATAAAGAAACAAAAGAAAGTGAAACACAAAAACAACCCTATGTATCCACAATTTACAAGTATTTACAAAATCCTAATATATACAACTAAGAACAAAAAAGGAAAGAAAAGAAATGGAAAAGAAAAGAAGGGTGGAACGATCATACCAGGTTGGATACAGATTGTACCCAAACTATGAAGCTTATGGAGCATCAGCGACTCCATATCAACTTACAAGCAGCTACTCATATCAAACCCAACCAATGCTCACAATAGCTTATCAAATGATCGGGCACAATCCTCACAAAAATGAACATAATTAGAAATATGAATTGTAACCCAGATAAGATGCATAAATTCACTGCAACTCAATGCTCTTTTGAGCTTATCAAAGCTCACAGCCCAATCAGAAGAGAGATGTGTGTAAGTAAAATCAGTTGCACTAGTCAGTGGTTCAATAAAGATACGACTATATGAATGCATAAACCATCTAAAGTGATCTGATTGATCTAAATGAAATCTCACATCACCTCTAAAAGGGAAAGGAAGAGGACTACAACAAGGCCAATCAAAGAAAATATGAAAATTAGAGCTTAAATGACGGCCTAAATTCAAGTCATGTAGTTCAAAGGGGTCCTGGAGTCTATCTATGTCATTGGATATGATCTAAATAAGGAATATCAAGCACTAATGCCTCAGACTCGACAAAAGTAGACTTGGGAGGGTCTAAAGATGAAAGAAGAGGAGAAAGGGGAGAACTGCAATATTCAAGAATGAGGTCAGTTTGGACAGGATCAACAGAAAATGATTCATATTCAGCACAAGGATCATCATTCAAACTCATATCAACATCAAACCCACAAAAAGGTTCATATTCTATATACAAAATATTATCATCTGATTTAAACAGAAGGTCAGGAATGACGAGATCAAAAGAAAATGATTCATACTCAACATGAAAATCCACATCAAGACCTTCAGTAACATCAAGCACACATGAAAAAGTGTTAAGTCAAAAATCATGCATTATTTTTATAATTATTTAGAGTATATTATATATATTATTTCATTTAATTTGTTTTGTTTTATATATTTTCAGAGTTAGTATCAATTTAATAAAGAGGAGAAGAGATGACGTAGAAGCTCGGGTTTTACACACTTGGCTACAAGACGGTCCAAAAATAATAATTATGAAAATTATTATTTCCATAATTATTATATTAGGCTAGGGTTTCAAGAGTTGGTAAAAAGCTACAAGTTTTGAGGAAGAAGAAACTTAAGGAAGAAAGGAGAAGAAAATCCTAAGCAAAAACCCTAAACCCTCACCTTATTAATATTACCCACGCCTAGCCCATCATGGAGGCATCACCATCACACTTCTTCCCACGACTGCTGCTTCCTCACCACATCAACACCATCTTCATCTTCTTCTTTCATCATCATACAGCCCTCACGCTTCAGACTTTCCCCACCTCCGCAGCCCTTCGTCCATCTTCACGCAGCCACCTCCACCTGCTCTTTCCATCTCAAACAATAGCCCACATGCCCATCTCCTCACACCACGATAACCATCATCATTTTTCATCATCATCATCTTTCATCATCATCATCATCAATTCCCTCCATCATACATCACGCCAACAACACATCACCTCCAGCCCACGCTTACCCTCCCTCCGTGGCACCTTCCGCTTTCATCCTCACCATAAGTCATCTTACATCAGTTTTTTTTTGTGTTAGTATATTTTATTTTGGTTTTATTTTTTTGTTTAGTTAATTATTAAACATGAATCCTTTGGTTGTTTGTGATTTTATTATTAATATGAGTGAGTAATTTTGTTTTTTTAGTATAATCTTCTTGAAGCCATGCTAAATTAATTATTTTGAAACAAGTTTTATGCTTTAATGCCTAGTTGATTTGTATTCATGATTCTTTAGCGATTAGTGTTCATCGTTTATGAAATTTGTGTTAAATCGATTAGGATGCATGCTAGTTGATTAAATACAATTTCGATTGATAGTTTAGAAGATTATAATACGTAAAATTTATCATCTTTTAGGCCTAGGTATCACCCTAATTAATCATGGATGACTCAAACTCATCTCTTTTAATTAGGTAATCACTTTAGATCTTTGTTAAATCGATTTGCTGATAAATTGATTACAAAGTGTTAAATGATGTTTTTCTAATTCTTAATACTCTAATTTGGTTCAATTTTTGTGCCGGTGTAGAGATTATCAAATTAGTAGGGTTTATATTAGGGCTGGACCTAAGTAAACTAAAATCTAAGGAAAAACGGGGAAGAACCGCTGGTGGAGATCTTCTACAGTTTAACTCATGAATAAACTTAACTTGTGTGTTAATGATAAATATTAATTTGCATGATGGATTGAGATTATAGTAAGTATCCTTCATAAATTTGATAACTTTTGATCATTATTTGTTGCGTAGAGTTAATTTGATTAGTTTGTTAATTTTTGTTCTAATTTTAGTAGCTTCCATATAATTTCAATCAACCCCCCCCCCCAAAGTATAGTCTTTTAGGAGTGTTTAGGTAATTTTAGATCGCTTAGATTTTGATTTTTAGAGTAGTTAGAATTTTAGATTGATTTATATTCAGTTTTGGTATTTAATTACTGGTTTGTTAGAACTTAGACTAAAAATAGTTATTTTTGTTATTTTTTGATTTTAATTAATCTTTTGGGTTTATATAGTGTCCTAGTCTGCCCATATTCAATTTCATAATTTTTGGAAATTATTTGATAATTTTTCAGATTTATTTTGTGAAATTGGTATGTGCAGGTTTTTAGGTAATTAATTCTGAAAATTTCGATTTTTAATTTTAATTTACGATTTTTAGGTTTTGTTAAGTCCAGAAAATTGTGTCCTAGAATTAGGTTAATTTTCTTGATTAATTTCGTATTTATATTTATGCTTATTATTTTATTTCTAATTTTAGATTTGTTATTCTGCTGAATATTCTGTGCTATTTTTCTGATCTGATTTTTCTGAAATAAATTAGATACAATTTAGATTTTATAAGCCTATAGACCTGAAGTATAATATTTTAGGTTACTTTTTGATAATTTTAATATTTATTTCTCTGATTATTAATTGCTGTTTTGAATTTTAGTTAGAACTTCAGTTACTATTCTGGTTTTATTTTTCTGGATTATTTAGGAAATCTTTTTACTGTTTTATTTCCAGAATATGATTCATAATATTTAGGAGCATCATTGGGTATTTTTCTAGATTTTTATTCATTATATTTTAATTATTTTAGAATTATTAAGTTTTGATTTAATAAATTGGATTAGTAAAATCATTTAGGATTAAACTAGCATTTTACAAAAAATCTTTCCTCGTGGATCGATCCCTACTTCCCTATGCTATAAAAAGTATTTAATAACCGAAGTAGTGGTTAAATTTGTAGCTCTCGACAGGCTTTACAAAAAGACTCATATTCTGCACAAAGAATATCATCATTAAAGTCAAACATAGTGGGTGCAGTCACAGTCACCTCATCACATAATGTGGTGATTTTTCCGCAAGCGTACGGTTTAACCGTTGTAGTTCTTACGTGTGTCGATCCTCAGGGATGGTTTTGAGATTAGATTACCTAGAATTTCTAATCTAAATTACAACTAGAAGCATTCCAATCTGATTACCAAAAATTTGATTGCTAAAATTTCTAAATCAAAATACTAAATTAGATTAGAGTACCAGAATAAGAAAGATGAACCAATTCCAAGTAAATGCGACCCATCAACGTTAGAGCACCCTCAGTACAAGGAGCCTTCGGATTGTCAAGCAACCAAGTTCAAGAAGAATGCCCACAGAGCTTGATCACAGAGCAACAAAAACAAACAATTCGAAAAGAAGGGCACCAGAACTTTCAGTATCCTCAGCTTGGAATTCCAATGACATCAGAAAAGAAACTAACACCAAATTACATCAACTCAAACTAAAAATCAAATCCAAAATCCGGGAAAGTAGAAATCAAAACAAAAAGGAAAAGAAATTGCGCCCTCAGTGCTCTGTTCTTCAGCTTCTTTGAAGGCGTCAAAAACACCACCCATTGCTTCTTCGTTCCCCCCCCCCCCAATTAATCATCAAACTAATGGTTGTCAACGCATTATAACGGTGGCCTTGATGATGATGATCATTAAAAATCTCGAAGGAAGAGAGAGAGGGGAGGTAACGGCTGGGAGGATGGAGAAGATGAAGAGTTAAGAGGGAAGAAGAAGGGACCTTCGAAGAAGCAGAAACAGAGGAGGAAGAAGAAGAGGCCAGGGGGGGTTCGAATGAACTCACTGAGAAAAAGAAAGAGATGAGAGAGAAAGGGAAGATTAAAGGGGATGGGGGTTAGGGGGCCAGGTCAAGTGCCTTATGTGATTGAGGTTTTTTATATATTTTTTTTCTTTTGGGCTACAAAATACCTAGGCTAAGTAAGTTTGACCGGGTTTGAGTCAATTTGGCCCGATGCTTCAGTTTCCGACATTCCTTCACCTTTTTAGAGTATTTTTCTCAAATTATTCAATATCTGCAAAATAAAATAAAATAAAATAAAAATCTAAAAATAATAATTATTTTGAGCATAAATCTGGCAGAAAGGTACTGTAAAAATAACACATTTTTAGCGTCAACAAATACCCCCACACTAAAGTTTTGTTCGTCCTCGAATAAAACAAAACTAAAAATCTTAGAAAAAAAATAAAAGAAAATCCTAACTCACTTTCGTAGAAATCACGATTGCACTTAGCATGTGCAACAAGCCCTTTAAACCCTTAGGTTACCCCTAAGTGGACGAGTAAGGTCTCATGAGGGTTTGCAGAAGATATACCCACAAAATCTATAACAGAAAACAGAAATAGAAACTTGAAAATCTTTTTGGGTTTTGTTTTCAAAAATTAATATGTACAAAACTCGGAATAGAGATGCACTGATTCTAATGAGCTAAATCAACCATGTAGCAAATATGTCGGCCTACATATAAATATATTGTACACATAAAGGCTCTCTAACCCATGAATGACATTGAAGCACTAATTTTGATCCCACTTATACATTAAAGCTTTGAATCCTTCCCTGTGCTCGTGTGTGCATACGTCTCATCATCCTAAGGCTTATGTTTACCAAAATCAAACTCAACCCCACTAACTTTTTAAGGCTTATGTGTCTCACAATGTCATTCCAAATTTTTTTTCATTTTTTTTTCATTGTTTGTTTTTTTTTTTACCTTTTTCTTTCAAATTTTTTTTCGCATTTTTTTTCTCTTTTTTTTTCCAAAAACAAGTGGGAGAGCCGATAATGAAAAACTAAAACCTTAAGACAATGAGGATGATATACGTAGGGATTGAATTACACAGCGATAATGAACAAATGGGGTTAGAATGAGGGCTAAGAATGACACACCGAGGATTGAGACCTATCAAGCACATCATGTGTATATACAGGTTAACAATCAAGGTACACGAGATTTAAGCTAATTAGAAAAGTACAAAGGCTCCCCAAAAAAACAAAACAAAAAAAAAATCTTTTTGGATTTTCTAGGATGATGTTTTTTTCAATGTTTTGTTTTTTTGAAAAAAAAAATTTCAAAGCTTTCCCACCCCCACAACTAAATCTCACAATGTCCTCATTGGGAGTGAAAAGAAACATCAAATACAACCAAAAAGAAAAATAAATATACAAAAAGAAAAGAAGACTCAAAAAGAAAGGAATGTGACAAGACGCTAAACGAAAAAAACTTTATGAAAAATAAAACAAAGTAACAAATATATACAAAAGAAAACTTAAAAAGAGGAGATAAAGATGAACAATTATACCAGATCAGGTGCAGAAGTACACTTAAGTTATAGCCTCGTGAAATGCGCAAATAGAGGCCTAAGAAGCATCAGCCACTCCTTATCAAGCTGAAAAGTGCTACGCAACTCAAAACCCATTAGCGCACGAAGTAACTTGTCAAATACAGAAGACCAACTCTCGATAAAAGTAATGCAGAAGAAATAAGAAAGTTGGCGCCAAATAAAACACATTCACCTTATCAATGCAGCACAAGTAAGGGCCCGTTTCAACTTGTCAAATGTATGGTCCCAAACATCAAACAAGCAGATGTAATGCAAACTAGCCAGCTGGTGGGTCATTGGCCTAGAAATTGGATTATCATGAATGAACCGTCTAGGCAAAACAGAGGGTCCTTTAAGGTTAATGTGCGCAAGAGTTTGGTCTAAAGCAAATGTCTCAGTGGCAATGTTCTCAGACTCAACAAATTCAGACTTGTAGTTTCCAAAAAAGATGTCAGTTTGAATGGGTTCAAAAGAAAAAGATTCGTATTCAGCACACAAATCCACATCCAAACCCACATTTGCATCAAAACAAAATGAGTCATATTCAACAGGGAATGACGCAGAAGGTATTAGAGGGTTAAAAGAGAATGATTCATATTCAATACAAAAGCCCTCATCAAGACTTGCAGTAATATCAAATCCACACAAAAAAGATTCATATTCCACAGACAGAATATCATCATCAAAGTCCAAAATGGTGGGTTCAATGTCCTTTTCATGTGACTCCTGTGAAATAGCATTTGAGTCATCTAAATCATGAAGCTCAACTACAGATGGGATGCTAAGATCTAACTCACCAGTATGACCCTCCTCAAACTCAGAAGATTCATCAAAAATGGTGGGTGGATCGGCATAAACTACGACGTTTTCAGTGACATCCTTTTGTGAGTTAGTGTGTGGTGCAAGGTCGGAAGATAGAGACATAGGGAGGTCATCCGCTTGTTCTAAATTAGGCAAAGGTTGGGCATCATTCAAGCTAGGCTTAGGAAGACAAGATGGCTCAAAATCATCAAAAAGACTAACTCCTGATTTAGGAGATCCTAAACAAGAGTCAGACTCATTACATTGCTCTCTATTCTGATTAAAACAGTGAGAATGTTCAGTAATTCTCGCTTTCATTATCTCCATCATTTTATCAGTCAATTCATTTAATCTTTTTTCCATACTTGCATAATTAGCATCAAAATCACAATAAGGGCAAGTATAAGCAGCATGATCAGAAGACTCGAAGTAATCACACAAAACAGGAGGCACATAAGCATAAAATGGGTCATATGAGTTTATAAAATGACCTCGAGAGTAAGGATTAGCATAAAAGGCAGACTCAGCATGAGTTGGGTACTTTAAAGTCCATCTAGCTTGTTCAAGCGCATAATTATCCCAAGCTAAATTTTCAGAGAAATTCCAAACCTCATCTTGAGTTCTAGTTAATAATCCTAGCAGACCCCCAGGATAAATAGACTCAACATGACCGCGAAATTCAGAATTTAGACCCACAACAATGACCTCACAAATTTTTCATTTCTCAAAATTGTGATTCAATTGAGAACGATAAGCATTAAGCTTAGACAGATAACTCCAGAAAGGTTCATGCTCAAATTGTGGAAAATTAAAAACTGGCATTCCTGAAACTCTTTTTTTTTTTTCAATTTTCAGAATTTTTCAATTTAGGATTTTCAATTTTTTTAATTTTTAAGGGTTTTTTTTAAGGAAACAAAATGAAAATGACTCTAGGACACTAATTACAAATTCATGACTAAAGCAAAAACAAGAGATTCAAATAATTAAAGGAACGAAACAAAATAAACTAACAAAAAGAAAACTATATTACCAAAAGACTCAATCAACAAGAAATGACCAAATACACAAAATGGAAAATAAGCACAAGACGTGAGCATCATTCCTTTTTATTTTTATTTGAACTGCAGAAACAGAAAATAGAAAATAAACTAAAACCTAAACAAAAGCGAAAAAATAAAATAAAAACAGAAAATCAAACTCCAAATCAGAACTATATACACAGAAAATTCAACATAATCACAAGAGACATGGATATATTTTTTTTTTCAATTTTTTTCGGTTCCAGAACTGTGCAGAAAATTTCAAACAGAATATTAGTTCCAAAATTTACAGAAAATTCCACACAGTTCTAAAACTTCCAGAAAAATTCACATAGCCTCTAAAAATCATGCTGAATCTAGGAAAAATATAAAAACAAGCACAGTCAAACTGAAACTATGCCAAAAAATTCGAACAGAAGCTGAAAATAATAAAAAATGCACTGTTTGTTTTTTTTCCTTTTGTGTTTCCTGCGCAAACACCAAATGGATTAGTATCTATTTTTTTCCAGCAGGAAATAATAAATAGAACTCAAAATGAAACTAATCTAAACCAAAAATCAAAATACGAACCGAATTCGACAAGTGAAACTAATCTAAACTAATAAAGACTCAATCGAAACCAAAAAATAAAACTCCAAAATAAAACTCAAACTTCAAAACGAAAACAAATCAAACGAACTTGACTCAAAGGACTCGAATAAAGAGCAACCTAATTCCACAAACTCATCTCCGGCAACGGCGCCAAAAACTTATTGTGAATTTTTCGCAAGCGTACGGTTTAACCGTTGTAGTTCTTACGGGTGTCGATCCTCAGGGATGGTTTTGAGATTAGATTACCTAGAATTTCTAATCTAAATTACAACTAGAAGCATTCCAATCTGATTACCAAAAATTTGATTGCTGAAATTTCTAAATCAAAATACTAAATTAGATTAGAGTACCAGAATAAGAAAGATGAACCAATTCCAAGTAAATGTGACCCATCAATGTTAGAGCACCCCCAGTACAAGGAGCCTTCGGATTGTCAAGCAACCAAGTTCAAGAAGAATGCCCACAGAGCTTGATCACAGAGCAACAAAAACAAACAATTCGAAAAGAAGGGCACCAGAACTTTCAGTATCCTCAGCTTGGAATTCCAATGACATCAGAAAAGAAACTAACACCAAATTACATCAACTCAAACTAAAAATCAAATCCAAAATCCGGGAAAGTAGAAATCAAAACAAAAAGGAAAAGAAATTGCGCCCTCAGTGCTCTGTTCTTCAACTTCTTTGAAGGCGTCAAAAACACCACCCATTGCTTCTTCGTTCCCCCCCCCCCTTAATCATCAAACTAATGGCTGTCAACGCATTATAACGGTGGCCTTGATGATGATGATCATTAAAAATCTCGAAGGAGGAGAGAGAGGGGAGGCAACGGCTGGAAGGATGGAGAAGATGAAGAGTTAAGAGGGAAGAAGAAGGGACCTTCGAAGAAGCAAAAACAGAGGAGGAAGAAGAAGAGGCCAAGGGGGGGTTCGAATGAACTCACAGAGAAGAAGAAAGAGATGAGAGAGAAAAGGAAGATTAAAGGGGAGGGGGCTTAGGGGGCCGGGTCACGTGCCTTATGTGACCGAGGTTTTATATATATTTTTTTTCTTTTGGGCTACAAAAGACATAGGCTAAGTAAGTTTGACCGGGTTTGAGTCAATTTGGCCTGATGCTTCAGTTTCCGACATTCCTTCACCTTTTTCGAGTATTTTTCTCAAATTATTCAATATCTGCAAAATAAAATAAAATAATATAAAAATATAAAAATAATAATTATTCCGAGCATAAATCTGGCAGAAAGGTACTGTAAAAATAGAACATTTTTGGCATCAACACATAACTCCTGTGAAATATCTTTTGAATCATCTAAATCATGAAGCTCAACTGCAGGTGCGATGCTTATTTCTAACTCACTATCAAGATCAGATTGTTTACCCACTTCCAGTTCACGAAAGTCGTTCAAAGTGGTGGGTAGGTCGACAGAAACTAGGATATCGTCAGTGACGCCCTTAGGTGAGTTAGTGCAAGGTGCAAGGTCTATTGATAGAGACTTAGGGAGGTCATTTTCTTGACCTAGACTAGGCAAAAACATGTTTTCATTCAAATCAGGCCTAGCAGAATAAGAAGGTGCAAAATTATCATCGAGACTAATGTGAGGTTTAGGAGATCCTAAACTCGAATCAATCTCACTAGAAGCCCCTCTAATCTGGTTAGAACATTGAGAATATTCAGCAATTCTCAATTTCATAGTCTCTACCATTTGATCAATCATATCATTAAGTTTCTTTTCAAAGCTTGCACATGTAACATCAATATAATCACGAAAAGGACAAGTGTAAGCATAATGATCAGGAGATTCACAATAATCACACAAAAAAGGAGACATACAAGAATAAGATGAGTCATAGGAATTCATAAAGTGGTCTGAATGGAAATAATTAACATGAAAATCATACTCTCCATGAGTTGAATATCTAAAAGGCTCGTTAGCTTGTTCAAACGCATAGGTTTCCCAATCTAATTTTTCAAAGAAATCCCAAACTTCATTTTGAATTTTAGATAACAATTCTCTTAAACCTCCAGGAAAAATTGAATCGATGTAACTCCTTGACTCAATATTTAGACCCTCAAAAATGACCTCACAAATTTCCCATTTTTCAAATTATGATTCAGTTGAGCACGATAATCATTAAGCCTTGAAAAATAATTCCAAAAAGGTTCGCGCTCAAATTGCGAGAAATTGAAAACTAGCATTTTGAAATTTTGAAATTTTTTCAAAAATTTTGAAATTTTTTTTGGATTTTCAATTTTTTAATTTTTTTTGGATTTTTTCAAATGTTTTTGGATTTTTGGGTTTTTAAAAAAAAATGATGACCAAATCTCATACCGTCGTCCCCGGCAACGGCGCCAAAAATTGTTGGTGATTTTGAGGGAGATAAACTGAAAGAGAAAACCTCAAGCACACGATTGTCATCGTAGTACTTTGAGGGTCGATCCACAAGGACGACGTTGAGATTACGGTCATTGATAACAAAACGATTTAACTAATTCACTAACCTAAGTGATATTATTTAAAGCAATCTAACAACCTAAATATTCAACGTTTAACTAAACCTATCATTTAGAAAATTATCAAACTAACTTGAACTAATTAAGCCAACGGACATTTGAAAATTATCACCAGTTTCGAATTAACAAACAGAGAAAGAAGATGAACAAGGCAGATTCAGGCGAGGGGATTTGGAACTAAAGTAGAACATGACCACCATCAAGCTAACTTATGCAAAATCAATCCTAAAATTCGAACCAAGGCAGGTAGAACATGAATTGACATAGAACATGAACCGAGGAGTAGGGGAGGGGGTAAAACGAATTGAAACAGAAAGGAGGCCAAACCAGAACAGGAGAGGAGAAGAGTTCGAACAACCACCACGTCTCTGCCATGGTGAATCCGAAGTCCTGAAATTACAGAATCTCAACTAATCGAAACAGAACGAAACAGGGGAGGGAGAATTCGAATGAATTTCAGCAACTAACAACCAAATTTTTGCAAAACC
>JACYFF010019584.1:104327155-104340673 GCA_017589665.1 Selenicereus undatus
AAAAAAAAAAACACCAACTTCAATCTACCTTAACCCACTTCAACCAACTTCAACATACTTCACCCTTTTACCTACCTAATTTACCCACGAAAACAACAGGCCCTAAATCTCACATGATACTTTACAAATTATTAAAATTATAAAGGGGTGGGTTGAAATGGGTTGAAGTTGGTTGAAGTAGGTTGAAGTAGGTTGAAGTAGGTTGAAATGGGTTGAAGTGGGTTGAAGTTGGTATTTTTTTTTTCAAGTGGGTTGAAGTAGGTTGAAATGGGTTGAAGTAGGTTGAAGTAGGTTGAAGTGGGTAAAAGTGGATTGACCCACGAAAAGAACAGGCCCTTAGACACCCACAAGTTTTGACCCGGGAAGAGGGTTGGTGGTGTTCGAGAGCAGGGGAGTTCTCCTACTAGGACCTACATTTTCCGGCGAAGTGTGAAGCCCAGTGTTGTGCCTCCCCCGTTCAACGGCAACGATAGAGTATTTTCTGGCTGGAGGTGAGCATTTTCTGACTCTTTTTGACACGATTACCTTTTCCGTGACTGCTGACTCTACCTGCAAACCGCCAATCGTGGACTGCGCAACCTCACCAGCTACTAGCTGTTAACCCTCCATCTCCCCACACCTCCTTCGTGGTGCCTCTGCACCTCCCCTGTGACTCTGTGTGTGCTAAGAGCACCTGCATTGCTAGGATTGTGAGCCAAAATTTCTGCCCGCGGTCCAGAAAATGACATACAATGGTGATCCTTTCAGCTCGCCACACGGTCCAGCTCGTGGCCATGATCCGCTCACCACCATTTTTTGTTTTTATTTTTTTGCCAAGTAAGCTTTAAACTTTTTTTTTGAAAAAGTTTGACCAATGATATATTAGTAGTGGATTCCACAAAACATTATTTTATTTGGTGATCAAAGTTGGTGATCCATGGGATGTAGAGAAGAAAAAAAAAAGGGTTTGTGGGATGATGTGGAGGGTGTGGACCCCCACTTGTGATCCAAACTCTTGGATCACCAATGCGGATGCTCTAACAATTCAACCCCCCACCCCTTTTCCCTTGTGATTTGTTTTGTGCTAAATTGTTTATCCTTAGTCATTATATTTTTATTGTGGTTCTATTTGCTAATTGCCACCAATTTGCTTCTTAAGTACTATAGGATTATTGAATTATTAGTGTTATTTATTGGTACCATGGTATTTTATTATCTAAGGTCTTGGCGACTCCCATTAGTATTGTTTTACTTTGCTTCTACGTACTTGATCTTGATGCTATTAATCTAGTGATGCGTAAGTGTGAGAGTTAGTTTTAGTTAAACCGAGTATTATTTTCTTGTTGCTTAGTTTAGTGTTTACTCCCTTTATTTTATTATCATTGCTATCAAGCAGGGTTATTTGCCCATTGTTATTTGCTCATTGTGCACATTCACTCTCTATGAACTATCTGGGTATTCGTGCCAAGTAGATTTCTAGTCTTGGTAACTAATTTTGTTGTCCTTTCTAGTTAGCGTCTCATTGCCTTTTACTTTCAGTACGCTATTCTTTTACTTTCAGTACGCTATTCTTTTCCTTTCAGTTGGGCCCACCCAGTGATTAGTTTGGTGTGTTTTTATTCATTTACTCCCTCTTTACTCTTAAGTGCAAACTTTTTTATTGTTAATAATAGTATCTATATTCATTGTGTTGTTGGGGGTGGGTGCTGGTAGCTTAAGTTAGTGGCGAGCAATGTAGTAGCTTCAGTCAGTCTTTCGAGGGTGATATGGGGCTAGGAGGGGGTGTAGGGTTTCGGAAGGTGCGCCTAGCGTCTTGGTGTATTTGGTCACTTATAGGTAAGTTGATAGAATTACTTAAGTCTTTGGATAGACGTAGAATTAATATAACCTGTATTCAAGAGACTAAGTGGGTGGGAGCAAAAGTTAGAGAAGTTGATGGGTATAAGCTGTGGTATTTGGGGTCAAGCAAGGCTATGAATGGAGCTGCCGAGTTGGTATTTTGGTTGATAAAGAGTTGGTTGACTTTGTTGTTGAAGAGAAGCGTAAAAGTGATCATATTATGGTCATGAAGGTAGCGGTGGGATCAGAAATCCTAAATATGGTTAGTGTTTATGTACCTCAAATAGGTTTGTTGGACGATATTAAGAAGCGATTTTGGGAGGATTTGGATATGTTATTTCAGGGCGTACCTCGGATCGAGAAACTTTTCATAAGAGGAGACTTTAATGGTCATATTGGTGCCGAAGCAGATGAGTATGATGCAACTCACGGAGGTTTCGTGTAACACCCAGGATTTTATCCCCTCCGTTAAGCCGATTTATGCCGTTATAATGTACCATTAAAGATTCCCGGATACAACTAGAATGTCGAACCTTGGGAATGATCTTACAATTTATTGAATCGAACTTTAATATAATCAAACGGCGACTAAACCAGCCGAGAATTTATTGCACAGCAGGCGATTGTTTTTTTTAACCAACGGACAAAAGAAAGAAAGAAAAAGAAAAAGAAAAAAAATACAAATTTTAAGGGGCCGAAGCCCCCTTTTCCTTCAAGAGGAAGGATCGGGGAGAGCAGGGGGGTTCTTCAACCCCTGCCCCGTCGACCCACAGCCAGCGCAGAGAGAGAGAGAAGGTGGGGCTGTGGTGGCCACCGGCGACCGACCGACGTCGCCTGGCCGTCCCACGCCCCAGCCGGCTATTGTCTGAGCGAGCCACAGAGAGAGAGAGAGAAAGAGAGAGAGAGAGGGTCAGCGACAACGAGAGGGGAGGGCGGCACCGGCAGAACCCGGCCACGGCGGCGCCACCAGGGTTGCCGACGACGAGCAAAAACGGCGGAGGAGGAGGAGACGGCAACGGGTTCAGTGGGCAGCCAACCGGCTACCCGAGCCCGCATCGAGACGACCCGAATCGAACCCCAAAACGGGTCATTCAGCTTGGATTCGAGGTGGATTCCCTCTCCCTCTTGTTTATCGTTAATTTAAATGCAAGTTTATTGTCTATAGCTTGCTTAGGTTGAATTGGAATTGATATTTAGTGATTTGAGGATACCGTGGCATGAATTGAACGATACCTGAATAAGGTTATCGGTTTTATACAGTTATCGATCATATGAAATTTATACATAGTTTATCGAATATATATATATACATGGATAAATGATCGATGCTAAGAAATTTATTGATTATATGAGGGCTTCGGTTTTATAACGTTTAACGATTATATATATACGTTATTGATCAAGTTCATCGAATATATAATGTTCATCAATTATACATGCTTACTGTTTCTATAAAGTTTATTGATTATATAACGCTCATTGATTATGCATGTTTATCGATTATATAAAGTTTATCGAGTATCGATGTTTATTGTTTGTATAATGTTTATCGATTTTATGAAATTCTTGATTATACATAGTTATTGATTGTATTAAGTCTATTGCCTTCATATGTTTATCGATTGTATGCAGCATATCGATTATATAGTTTATCAATTACATAGTTCATCGATTTTATGAAAAATCGACTATATAGTTCATCGATTATATTCTATGACGTTTATCAATTTATTGGCAATCCATGGATTATATGAAGTGTATTGAGTATATTATATCGTATGTTGATTATATGAAGTTTGCCAATTGTATATAGTTTATTGATTATAGTCAAGGTTCATAAATGCTTATTTACATGATTGCTAAGTGTTCTTAATTGTTTTATCGGTCGCCTGTTTCCATCGACAAGTCATTGGTAACGAAATAACCTTAAACCATCGGATTGATCAACCGAATGAGTCAGGTGACCAGTAAATAGGTCGAGGGATAAGGGATCTTTAAAGGTTATTTGTATTTTTAGCTTAACCAATCCAGTGCCTCCCTAGAAGTTTACATGTAACTTCAACTTATATGTTTCAAAGCTCATTATTTGGCAGAGAATTCAAAGTTCAATATTTCATTTCTCTGTCAGTAGGCAGGGAATTCAAAGCTCGGTATTTTATTTCTCTCCCAGTAGGCAGAGAATACAAAACTCAGTACTTCATTCCTCTACTAGAAGGCAGAGAATTCAAAGTTCAAAATGACAGGCTGAGAATGCAAAACTCAGTATTTCATTCCTCTGCGAGAAGGCAGAGAATTCAAAGTTCAATATTTCATTTCTCTACCAGTAGGCAGGGAATTCAAAGCTCAGTATTCATTTCTCTGCTAGTAGGCAGAGGATTCAAAGCTCACTATTTCATTTCTCTGCCAGTAAGGAGAGGATTCAAAGTTCAATGTTTCATAATTTTGCCAGTAGGCATAAGTTGAAGTTACATGTTTCATAGCTCTGTTAATATGCAGTAAAGTCATGCGTTATAAAGCCCCGCAGACGGGTAGAGAAACGTGGTCAAAGGAGACTCCCAGTTCCTATGATGGTTTACGAAACGTTATACTTTTAATAAATAAGCATGTGAAATTCAAAGGTCATTTTGCTACATTATTAGTAAATAGTTTACTAATCACATGACGTAGTTATATGCCTCATTTTATAGTTATCGTTCTATGTTTTCTCACAGAAATCTATTCTTGCATATGACCAGCTACTGTGTGGTATAGGAAGGATTGTATCGCATTGAACATGATGGTTGTTTTAGTGGCATTGCTAAATTCATATAGCTTACTACCTGACAGCATCTTTAACGACATCTTAACGACTATGTACGATTTACATTATATGAACTAACACCGGCTTTGCTAATGTATTGAGCATCATGTATAAGGTTTTAGTGATGGAGGAGCCTTTTGTAACAGAGATTTCAGCGAGAGTGTTCATGGGTTCAACCCATTGTGTTATTAAGTTTATGAGTTCATATGAGTGACTTATGGAAAGTTCATCGAGTATAGCTATTCTTAAGTTTAAGCTGTTGGTGCAAATGTTAATTTCTCTCGCATTGTCAGGGGGAAACATACTGTACGATATGTGAGCCTTTCAAAAGGGAAGAAATTACGAACGACGGTCGTAAGTTATTATTGTAGTGAAAATATTCTTTTAGGGGAGGGGGTTATCTACTGTGTGATTATCGCTCATTCCATCTGTCATTGTTGCCCTCCAGGTTTCTGAAGTAAGCCAAAAAGGAGTCATTGCTACCCTAGAAGTAAAGTGATGTGCTTGTTCGTGAGCTGCAAAGTGTTTTATAATGTAATGATTGTAAATTAAGTTCTTGTGTGCTTAGTTTGCATATTATTTAGAGTCGCTCTGTATGGCCGTATGAGCCACCATCTAAATTGCCAATGCTGTACTTTTCATTTTTCATTTGTTCAAATACTGAATTGCATTGATTGTGGTGCTCCGAGTGGGTAACCCGTAGAGCTGTGTACTTCGGCGGGTGGTTGTTGAGTTAGTTTTTACTGTGATTTTCAGTGCAGGGAATTAATTGTAAGGCTTTAAGCCTGGGAAAATGGTCAATTTTTAGGAAAACTCTGTCCGTTTTGTCTCAGAATTTAAAGAAAATGGTAACACTCCTGGCTTTAGGGTTGGGGGTGTTACATTTCGGGTATAGGGAGAGAAACAATGAAGGAGTTTCTGTTCTGGACTTTGCGGTTACCTATGACATGTTAGTGGTAAACTCCTTTTTTACGAAGAAGGAGGACCACTTGGTGACCTTTAAGAGTGGTTCCATAGGGACTCAAATTGATTACTTTCTGGTTAGGGCGGATAATAGGAGGTTTTATAAGGATTGTAAGGTGATACCAAGTGAGTATTTAGGAACTCAGCACAGGTTATTAGTGTTGAATGTGGAGCTCAAATGTTCAAAGTGGAAGAAAAGGAGTGTTGGGGAACCTAGAGTTAAGTGATGAAATCTTACTAAGGAGAACGCTATGAAGTTAGCATAGAGGATTACTGAAGAAGGAGCTTGGAGCCAGGTAGAGGTTGCAGATACAATGTTAGTATATATTCGAAGGTCGGCTAAGGAAATCCTAGGTACATCTAGAAGAGGTGGCAGAGAATGAAGGGAGCTTGGTGGTGGAATAAGGAGGAAAAGGAGAAAGTCAGGAAGAAAAAAGAAGCATACGGTGCTTTCGTGAACAGTGGAATGGATGAAGAGAGAGATTAGCAGAGTTAGTTATAAGGTAGCAAAAACGGTAGCCAACAAAGTTGTTGCCATAGCTAAGAGCTTGACTTATGATAGGTTATATAAAAAACTAGAGACCAAGAAAGGTGAGAAGGAAGTCTTTAAATTGCCAAAGACTACGGAAAGAAAAACAAGGGATTTGGATGTAGTGAGGTGTATTAAAAATGAAAATGGTGAGGTGCTGACTAAGGATGCAACAATCAATGAGAGATGACAAATATACTTTTTCAAACTCCTCAATGGTGAAGTGATGGAAGATTTGCGAAGTATGGTAAGAGAGAGTAGTAAGAGTCAACTTGATCCTCGATTGTGTGAACCTATTAGTAAGGAGGAGATTAAAGAAACCCTAAAGAAGATGACCAATGGGAAGCTAGAGGGTCCAGATCAGATGCTGGTAGAAGTGTAGAAATGTTTGGGAGAAGAAGGATTGAAGTGGTTAGTAGAGCTTTTCAATATTATTTTTAGGACTGCTAAGATGCCCAGAGAATGGAAGTTTAGTACAATCATCCCATTGTACAAGAACAAAGGGGATATTCAGGATTGTAATAATTCTAGGGGTATAAAGTTGCTTAGTCACACTATGAAATTATGGGAGGGGGAGATTGAGAGAAGGTCGCGGAATGATATTTCGATATCAGAGAACCAATTTGGTTTTATGTCTTCCAGAATGACCATAGAGGCGATTTACCTCCTTAGAAGACTCATGAGATTGTACAGAGATAGAAATGTAGATCTTCATACAGTGTTGACTTAGAAAAAGCATATGATAGAGTTCCGCGTAAAGTGTTATGGAGATGCTTGAAAAAGAAAGGAGTGTCACCTAAATATATTTGAGTTATTAAGGACATATACGAGGGAGGAAGGATAGTTGTTAGAACGCTAGGAGGTGTTACCAATGATTTCTTCATTGGTATGAGCCTGCATCAAGGTTCCGCTTTAGGTCCTTTTCTTTTCACTCTAGTTATGGAAGAACTTATAAAAGGGATTCAAGATGAGTTACCATGGTGCATGCTGATAACATTATTCTTATTGATGAAGCCAGAGAGGAAGTTAATGGCAAGTTGGAGCGATGGAGACATTATTTGGAGTCGAGAGGCTTTAGAGTAAGTAGATCAAAAACTAAATACCTACATTGTTGTTTTAGTGGGAGAGAAGATGCAAGGGGAGAAGTCACCATTGATGGGATAGCGATATCAAAGGTCGAGAAGTTTAAATATCTGGCCTCGATCATTCAGCAGAAAGGAGATATTGACGATGATATTAACCAGCGCACGAAAGTGGGTTGGTAAAAATGGAAGTATGCTTTAGGTGTGTTGTGTGATAAGAGGATGCCTATAGGATTAAAAGGCAAAGCTTATCGTATGGTAGTTACACCTGTTGTACTGTATGGATCGAAGTGCTGACCTATAAAAAAGACACAAGTTCAAAGGTTAATGGTAGCAGAGACGGGGATGATTAGATGGATGTGTGACTATATTAGAATGGATAGAATTAGTAATGGAGTAATTAGAGACTTAGCTAAAGTGGCTCCCATCGACGATAAGATGAGAGAAACAAGGCTCAGATGGTTTGACCATGTGAAAAGAATGAGTGTGGACGCTCAAATGAGGAGATGTGAGAGGATTAACAACCCTGAAGGTAAAAGAGGGAGGGGTCAATTAAAGAAGAGTTTGGACGAGGTGATTAGAGAGAACTTGAAAGTTGTAGAGTTAACGGAGGACATGACTCAGGATAGGAGACTATGACGGGATATAATTAAGATCTTAAATCGCAGACAGTTAGCTTCGTAGTTGTCTCTAGGTTGCACTATGGTAGATTTGATAGGGAGTTTTCTTTTTTCGTATGTCGTGTTTGTATGCAGGTAGTACGGGCATATGGAAAAAGACATTATTTGTCTATCTCTATTTGTTGACGTATAGTACCCTCCCATGCTATGCTATACTTATGTTTACATAGTTACTACTACTTGATTTATTAGTCCTTCCTATTTTATTCTTTGATGCTTATCCTTAGTTTTTCTCCATAAAATGTTTTCACAAAATTATTCTTCTATAAAATATTTTCAAAAAATCTTATTTTGTGGGTCTTTTGAAATCAACCTTTCTACGGGTAGGAATGTCGACAGAGGTAAGGTTACCTACATCTGAATCTCCAAGACCCCGTGAAAGCAAGACCCACACTGGGAGGTGGTGTTGTTGCCGTTGTAATCAATCTTCTGCAACCAACAACTACCTGCCAAATTATCCTAAATTTCCAATCAAGAACCCTAATTCCTTAATTCATAAGAGTAGATCACTAAATTCATTGATTATCTAACATGAATTTGACTAAAATAAGCAAACTAATAATAATAATAATAATAATAATAATAATAATAATAATAAGAATAATAATAATAATAATAATAATAATCATCATCATCATCAGCAGCATCATCATCATCATCATCATCATCATCATCATCATAATTTGCAATAAAACTTAAGTGGCCTAAAAATTAAAGGGGTAGAAAAATTAAAAAATAGAAGTGGACAATTAAGGAGTGTGGATTCAAACATGCAACCACACAAGGCAAGGGGGAAAAGCTAGGCATGGAAACCACTTAACTACATCACACCTTGAGATTTGTATGGTAATTAATTCATATATATTCATTTTCTTTTTTTTCAAATTTGTTCCCAATTGACACCCCTTGGGCTAACGTACCTCTGTCACTGCCATTTAGCCTCCATGCTTTTGGCAGCTCAACCAATTCAGAGTACGCTTTTGGCAGGTCAACTGATTTAAAATGTGACAATTTAAATAGCAGTCACTACATTTGTTATTGTCCCCATCAACTCTTTAGCAATCAGAGTGCACTTGTATATATCTTAGCAAATTATTATGTTTCTTAATTTACTTGTGCTATAACATGATCCAAAGTTTGTGTCTGATAATTTGATTAATTTGCACAGTATCTTATGAGACAATTTCATCTCAATTACATAGAGTATTTTCATAAAAAATTATGGTAGTGTGGGGTTTATGGACTGGGGGTATCATATACAATAATATTTTTATTTTTTAAAACCTTATCCTTTGTTTTTATAACCTTTTTTTTAAAAGAGCTTTTTTGGTCTAAATTGTATTACGTCACTTGATTTATAGACCTGAGTTTACGATATTAGGCCCTGTTCTTTTCGTTGTTAAACCCAAATTTATCAACTTCAACTAACTTCAACCCACATCAACCTACTTCAAACCACTTTACAAACTTCGATAAAAAATACTAACTTTAACCCACTTCAATCCATTTTTTATTATTTTAACCAACTTCTATCTGTCACACAAACAAAATTCAACCTACTTCAACCAACTTCAATTAACTTTGACATAAAAATACTCAACCTATTTTAATCTACTTCAACCAGTCTCAATCAAATTAACTTTACTGTTTTACCAACCTATATTTACCAATCTTTATATAATAAATGCTAGAATAAGAGTAGCTTATCATCCTTCCCTCCCTCAATCCTACAATTTCATGCAATCCCACCAAAAATATACTTCCTACCTATTTTAAATTTCAAACAACCCACTAAATTGTAACCACCAACTAAAAAAAAATTAAATTTTACCACCAACTAAAAAATTTAAATTGTAAGCACCAACTAAAAAAATTTAATTTTGCCATGTAAAAAAAAAAAAAAAAACTACTCAACTCTAAAGTCTTTGGACGTCTTCCTCCCTCTATTCAAAGTCTTTCCCATTTACCGAAAAACATGCACTGATTAATCTGAACCATCCAAACAATAACCGTCAAATCCTATGCTCACCATAATTTGCTGGTGTTTGTGAAGTCTCAATCATCCAAATAACTCATCAGTTTAATCTGAACCGTTGATGCCAATACCTATATTTTATTGTTAAAAGAATAAAGAATTTTAATAAAAACCACTTATTCTTTAAACTCTTGGACTCTGACCCTCCTATCTCCTCTACGCATGCCCACCCCTACTACTCTTTCTCGTAGACATTGTCATAGGCATTGCTAGCCCTCTTTGATGCCACCCTTCGTCTTTTATTGTCGCTTCAATCTGTCGATTGTTACTCCTCTGTCAGTCTGTCGGCATTGGCATTCCCTCTTCCTAGAGTGAGTCTCCGCCTAGATCTCACTGCACTGATAATTTGGTTTATGAACTGTGTTGCTACTCTCTCTCTCTATATCTCCGCACTTTTTCTATGAAGTTGCTATGTTAGAAATAGAATGTCGAATTAACTATCAAACTCCTTAGTTTCTAGAGTGTCTTATGTTTTTGTTTGATTTCATTGCTATATTTGGTGTTTCTTTCGTCTTTGAATTAGAATGTTGAATTAGATTCAATCCATTGGTCCAATTATGTGAATTTTGATACTTGGATTACTTTCAGTTCAATTATGTAAGGGGATTTGATTTGTGGGGTTTGGAGAGGGTTGGATGATGATGGTTTTGTTGTTGTAAGCCTTTGAGAATTCTTGACTTCCACTAAGCGCTCCCTCATATTTCTCTCTCTATTCTCGCATGGATTCTTATCGCTCGGTTATCGGTTCTATTTTTTCCCATTGGGCTCTTCTTTCTTTGCATCAGCAATGCCCCCGGCTCTGGCACTCTGTAATATGTTCAAAGCCTCAAAATTCTAAACTCTAATTCCCCTCTCTAGTTCGAAATTATAGATCTGACCGTGCTTCTTTTTTCATTTACCTGCTTGATTTTTTGTTTAGATTTGTCTTTGTGAAATATGCTCAGTAATTATGGCGGAATCGAAGGCTCTACTTCATGGTTAGCTATTGGTAATGTCTATTTAGTGCCAAATTTTAATGTTGAGTTTTTATCGGGTTTTTTGTTCTTTTTTCCATTTGTTTTTTTAGCTAAAACCTGACTATCCCCCATTTTGCTGTCCCACTCATTGAATATATGAATTTCTTATTCTTTGATGGTGGTAAAGATCAAGGCAAAAGTGAGTAATGCAAGGGGATGATGTTTATAAGCTGAGTTTAAAGCAAAGCACTGACAATACCAAAATCCTACATACTATTCTACTATCATATACATCTTCTATGTTTTGCATAACAGCAGATTGATGCTTTGTGGCTAATTAAAACTTAGATAATTTTGGGTATACAATGCACTTGATTAGAGCAGTATTTTTTTTCCCCGTGGTGCTTGATGGGTCTAAAATATTTGATCTTAGATTGTTGTGTTAGGCAGCCACAACGTTTGTGGTCACATGTTTGGCATGTCTTTGTTAATATCTGTAATCACCTATGATCCTCCGTTTTCTAGGTTTAATATTTGTTAGATTTTATTTAGTTGTGTTTATTTCTGGTTGGGTTATTGATTAAAAAAAAGTTGAATTAATTACTCGAGTATTATGCTGCTACACAACAGCTGCTATGTTAAAGGCAAATAGGAACCCGAAAGTTAAACGAGTCATGGATCTATCCCTCCAGCACAAGGTAGCTTCCATGTCTACTATTTTTCTCTATTTTATGTCTTTTATTCCTTCATTGTTAATTAGCTTCATTGAATTTTAAAGTGCTCTTCATATGACTTATGTTGTAATTGCTATAGCATGCATATTTCTCTCACTCTTTGGTTATGTCTGTCTTCTTTTTGCCGATTGTGTTATGTGCTCATTGCTGGTGTTTTCACGATGGGTAGGCGTTTTGAAGGATGACGATATTTAGTGTTTAACTTTAGGAAGAAGTTATAGTATCATGAGCAGAGAGATTGAATTCTTTGATTTTTTTGGAGAGATGGATGAAATATGATTAAGACTGTCAAAGTAATTTTCTTTGAGTGCTCCTTTTGAGTATTATACATTAGCCTAATACTAAGTCATCCCAGTATGTGACTTGATCTAGAGTTAAAATTCGTAAAAAATTCACGACGGTGAAACAAGCATAGGAGGAACCAAAAGCTATTTAGAACCGGAGGTGGAGGTAGAGGCTATCGAATTGCTGGAATTAAGAAACTTGTGTGGAGGAATTGGAAGATTAAGATCAACCATGCTATTTGGCAAGGGGGACCTTGATACGGGTAGTCCTGACCATTAGCCAAAAGCTATTTAGAAACAGAGGTGAAGGTAGAAGGGATATCGGATTACATAAATTAAGACACTCATGCAGATTAATTGGGAGATTAAGATCAACCATGCTCTTTGCCAAGGGAACCTTGATACGGGCTCGATCGTTTGTACGGATCGGGAGGAATAATGAATGACGTCTACATTGCCTCCTTTCAACTTGGATGGACATTTCAGCTAGATAAGAAGGCACTGCACTTAGGGAGATTGGAAGCATATGAATTGGAGAATGGCAGCAAAATTAAGTCAGCTATGCCTTGGGAGATGAATAACCCAACAACCCCATATGCAGGGTAGTTGGTTTATGGTTTCCTTTGCATGTATTTTTATAAGCTTTTATGCCAACATGTTATGATGTTACCTGCTACTTACTATTTTGTAATTTACTTCTCTTCTACAATAGATTCGGTTTTCTCAACTTTTTCCTTCCCTCTGCAGAGTTTCATTTCTTCTGACTAAAATTTGATTTCATGTACTAATATAAAGGAATATGAGTTAGATCAATAACTTATTTGGAATCCTATATTTCAACCATTTGTTGATTCCAATTCCAATGAAGGTTAGTATTGGGGTTAATGACTAACTGGGTTATGTGATAGAAAATGGTGGTCAGATCAATAGTAATTTTGTAAATGCATATTTATTGATGGATACCACTCAAGCTAATTAAGAGTCGCTGTGGTCAAAACCTCAACATTATATTTAAGCACTTTATCAAATAATCACATTTTTGTAAACATCTTTATATAATAAATGCTAAGAATAATTCAAGAAGTTGAGTCTAATGAAAGACTGAAAGGACAATATTATGTTTTATCAAGACTTTTAAACCATTAGGTATTCTATCACCCATGTAAGTTCTTAAAACTAATTTTATTTACTTTCATTTGTCTGATGTGGATGAGAAATGATTCTGAAATAAATAGCTAACACTTGTCTGGTTGATGCATGGGATTTAAAATGGAGGAGCATGCTGTCAAGGATACACAACGGGTGTAGGTAGTACCTATCACCATATAACACCCGTGATAAGATTTCGGCTTAAAATTATTTGGGTTCTGGAGGAGAAGATATTCATATCATATGACAAACCTTCGATTTATGTCTACATGTTTAATAACCTATTCGATTTGAACCCTTCTTTATTGTTGTCTGTTGTGCTCTCGCCCAATGTTTAATATGAATTCAAATATAATGAGATATATATAAATTGGACAGTGCCCCAAAGCAAAAAAGGGTCTGGATATTTTGATGTATTATGTACTTCATAATAAGGTATCAAGGATTCGCTTCTATACTCCACAACAACAGATCAAGAATGGGTGGTC
>JACYFF010019584.1:104369334-104379802 GCA_017589665.1 Selenicereus undatus
TGTATCTGACCAACACACACATTCTTTTCTACAATAACCCCAATGGATAAATTTTGCCTGATGTAGAGCATCTTCTTATGGTCAGCATCCCTATTATGTTCCACAGTTGTTGCCCTCGAAAATGTCTCTTTAAGCAAATCAAATTTGAGTATGAAAAAGCCACTCAGAGTTCCGGAAGGAAACGACAGAACCACCCAGTATAAAGCCTCATTGGACCGGCCTAGTGATTTAACCGGCAATCGGAGCAGTATATCAGTGATCAGTTCTAGATGCAAGCACCCATGATCATGATAATTAGACGACTTAGATGCATGTTGTTGTCTTTGATTTTCTTCACTTATAGGCATATGTTTTTACAGTGTGTTTGCAGGGTTTCATAAACTATTTGTTGAAGAAGCAGAAGAATAAGACAATAAGTTCTTGGGTTTCTGCTGTATGAAATCAATCGTTCAATCTACATAGATTATATATATACCCTATACATCACAGTTCCAAACAAAGAAAAAAAACATTCAGAGTTCGAATAGGGATCAAACACCAAAGAAAAAATAGTCCAAATAGGGATGCCAATATAGTTGATTCAAGTGAATTTCTAATCACTCGAAATTCTCCTTGATCAATTCAAATTCTAACTAGTTTAATTTAGATTAAAAGGAACTTAAGGAAATTTTAAATTGTAAAATTGCAGGAAAGCTGGTTGCATTAGTTTTATTAGGACTCTAAATAGATTATGTTCTCTCGTGCGCCTTCAAATAAGATCGAATCAACTGACCAAAAAAAAAAAGATTGAATCAAACCTAAGCTACAACTACAATTGTCTCTAAGGCTTAAATAGAAGAAAAACATAGAGACTCTCACCAAAAGACTAAAGGCGGAGATGCATGGCTACTGAAAGCTGGTTTTACAAAAGATTGAGGGAACCGTGCTTCTATTCATGCATGCATTGTGTAATCAGCCCACTGCCTTCCTCATCAGATTTTAGGCAATATCCTAACTCTTAATCAATCTTAACAAACCTCTAAACCCTAGAGAAACCCTAGAGAAAATTGTGGGGGAAGTGAAGAAACCTGGAGGGAAAGACAATAATACATGAAGGGGAAGTGAAGAAACCTCTAACTTGGTAGATTCTAGCATCGAAGTCAAGCAACTTAACCCAAGTACCAGTGCGATCGTGGGATATTCTCGGATCATGCAATGGGCTCATATGGTTCAAGGATTGTGAGAATTCCAAGGAAGTATTCCGTATTTTGAGTCCCATTACCAAAGAATGCAGAATTATCCCATTCTCTGAAGCAACTTTTGGAAGATGAGATCAATTCATCAATGGCAAGGTCATCAATATGACATTAGAAAAGCACACAGAGGAGCCCTAACTCACCAAACAATTGCAATCGAATGTAATTGATATAACTAAATTAGAATACTTGCCTGAACAACCTGCTCGTGCAAACAACTCGCCGGAAACACCAAACCGTGGCTGAGCCGGCTGCTTTAAACCCTAATTAACTTGCAGTGCACATCCAACAAGAGGCCGTGAGTGAGAATTATTGGGACGTAGAGAATATAGAGAGGAAAAGGAGGTGGAAAACACCAACCTTGTCGCTGGAATGTCGCCTGCTGTCACCGGAAGAGAGAGTAGATGTCACGAGTTAATCTGGCTGAGCGAGGAGAAGAGAGGGTCGATGGAGTGGAGCTGGAGATCGAGCTGGGTGAGAAAAATTAAAACAGAACGCAGAGGTTGAGACCACAGTTTGAGACTGGCAAATTACGGTCTCTAAGTGAAACCGTAATTGAGGATTTGGTCTCTAAAAGTAGTCTCGTTTTGAGTCCAACTCAGCAACAATCTCAGTTAGAGTCCAAATTTCCTTTCGGTCTCTAAAATCAGTTTCAAGAGATCCCGCGTTCTGGCAAATGAAGAATCTCGAATTTTTTTCCAAACTTAAGGCCTGTTCTTTTCGTGGGTCAATCCGTTTTTACCCACTTCAATCTACTTCAACCTATTTCAACTTACTTCAATTCACTTAAAAAAAAATACCAACTTCAATCCACTTCAATCTATCTCAACCTGCTTCAACCCACTTCAACCAACCTCAACCCACCCCCTTCATAATTTTGTTAATTTGTAAAGTATCATGTGAGATTTAGGGCCTATTGTTTTCATGGGTAAATTAGGTGGGTAAAAGGGTGAAGTAGGTTGAGGTGGATTAAGGTAGGTTGAAGTTGGTATTTTTTTTTGGAAGTGAGTTGAAGTAGGTTGAAGTGGATTGAAGTGGGTTGATGTTGGTTGAAGTTGGTTGAAGTTGGTATATTTTTTATGTGGTGGGTTGAAATGGGTTAAAATAATGAGAATGTAATTAATGTGTGATAATTTATGAAGTTATCTAAATTTTGTGAAATTTTTGTTTGTTATTTTTTATTTTTTATTTTTTTGATTTTTAATTTTTAATTTTTAGTTTTTTATTTTTCATTTTTCATTTTTCATTTTTTTTGGTTTTACTTTTTTTTTAATTTTTTTTACTTTTTATTTTTATTATTTTTTTCATTATTTTATTATTTTATTATTTTATTTTTTTATTTTTATTTATTTATTTATTTATTTATTTATTATTATTATTATTATTATTATTATTATTATTATTTTATTTTTTTATTTTCTATTTTCTATTTTCTATTTTTTATTTGCAAAACTCCTCAATGGGGAAGGGGGGATCGACTATAGTCCGAACGGAGAGTGTATCGTTCAGTGTGCGGGTGTCAGGATAACTAAGGAGGAGGTCAGGGAGGCCTTGAAGAAGATGGCGAATGGGAAGTCAGTGGGTCCGGATCAGATACCAGTAAAAGTTTGGAAGTGTACGGGGGAAGAGGGTCTAGAGTGGCTCACGGAGCTTTTCAATGTTATTTTCAAGACCGCCAAAATGCCCAGAGAGTGGAGGGGCAGCACAATCATCCCACTGTACAAAAACAAAGGGGATATCCAAGATTGCAATAACTTTAGGGGCATCAAGCTGCTCAGTCACACTATGAAACTGTGGGAGAGGGTGATTGAGAGAAGGCTGCGAGAGGAAGTAGAAATTCAGAGAACCAATTTGGTTTCATGCCAGGCAGGTCGACCATTGAGGCGATCTACCTCCTCAGAGGGCTCATGGGCTTGTTCAGGGACAGAAAGGTGGATCTCCATATGGTGTTCATAGACCTGGAGAAATTAAAGCGTATGATAGAGTTCCAAGAGAGGTTTTGTGGAGGTGTTTGGAAGAGAAAAGGGTGTCGCCCGCGTACATTCGCGTAATCAAGGATATGTACGAGGGCGGGCGGATGAGCGTTGGGACTCCGGGAGGGGTTTCCGATGACTTCGCTGTTAGTTTGGGCCTGCATCAGGGCTCCGCTTTAAGCCCATTTCTTTTCGCATTAATTTTGGATGAACTCACTAGAGGAATCCAGGACGAGGTGCCATGGTGCATGGTATTTGCAGATGACGTCATTCTTATCGACGTCACCAGGCAGGGGGTGAGCGACAGGTTGGAGAGTTGGAGGCATACGCTGGAGGCTAGGGGCTTTCGGTTGAGCAAATCGAAAACGGAATACCTTCACTGTTGTTTTAGCGGGAGGACAGAAGAGGGGGCAGAAGTCGTTCTTGATGGGAGGGCCATACCGAAGGTCACAAAATTTAAGTATTTGGGCTCGATTATCCAGCAAAATAGGGACATTGACGAGGATATTAGTCAGCGGATTAGAGTGGGCTGACAAAAGTGGAAGTCAGCGTCAGGGGTACTGTGTGACAAGAGAGTGCCCTTGGGATTGAAAGGCAAAGTCTATCGGATGGTAGTTAGACCGGCTGTTCTCTATGGTTCGGAGTGTTGGCCTCTAAAAAAGACGCAGGTCCAACGGTTGATGGTAGCTGAGATGAGAATGGTCAGGTGGATGTGTGGTTTTACGAGATTGGACAGAATTAGGAATGTCGTAATCAGGGGTTTAGCTGAAGTGGCCCCCATAGAGGAGAAGATGAGGGAATCAAGACTTAGATGGTTCGGCCACGTGAAGAGGAGAAGTGTGGCCGCCCCAGTGAGAAGGTGTGAGGTGATTCACCCTCCCGAGGGTAAGAGAGGGAGGGGTAGACCGAAGAAGAACCTAATAGAAGTGGTTAGAGAGGACATGAGAGTTGTCGGTCTTTCGGAGGACATGACTCAGGATAGGAGGTTGTGGAGGAACAGGATTAAGGTTTCGGATTGTAGGGGACCGCCTCCGTAGGGGGCAGTAGCCTAGGCGGTGTAGGGCGGGTAGGGTTTTTGGTGTGCTTGTCTGCAGGTCGTGCTTTCTGAGATGCGACGGCACTAAACGCCCCTGGTTTGTTCAGGTATGTCTCTACTCCTACTCCTTCTTTATTTGCTTTCCCCCCCCTTTTCTCCTCCCCCCTTCGCTTTCGCCGTAAATGGTTTCGCAATTGTTTTCTCTATAAACTTTTTATCTAAACTGTTTTTGTGGGTCTTATGGAATCAACCTCTCTATGGGTAGGAATACTAGTAGAGGTAAGGTTGCCTACAGCTGGATCTCCCTAGACCCCATGAAAGTGGGACCCACACTGGGAGTGTGTTTGTGAGTGTGTATTTTTTATTTTTATTTTTTATTTATTTTTATTTTTTTAATTTCTTCTTTCTTCTTTCTTATTTTTAATTTCTTATTTTTTAAGTTTTTAATCTATAATTTTTATTTTTTTATTTTTATTTTCTTAATTTCTTATTTCTTATTTCTTATTTTTTATTTATTATTTCTAACTTTTTAAATTTTTTTTTTTTATTCTTAATTTGTAATTTTTTAAATTTCTTATTTTATACTTTATTATTTTTTATTTCCTTATTTTTTTTGTTTATTTTTTAATTTGAATTTTTTATGTGTTTATTTTTTATTTTTTATGTTTTATGGTTTATGTTTTATTTTTTTGGTTTTATTTTATTTTTTTTAATTTTTCATTTTCATTTATTTTTTATTTTTTATGTTTATATTTTTTTATTTTTTTAATTTCGTATTTTTAATTTTTAAAATTTATCTTTTCTTTCTCATTAGAAATAAAAAATAAAAACATAAACTATAAAAAATGAAAAAATGAAAAATAAAAAATAAAATATAAAAACATGAAAAATAAAAAATAAAAATAAAATATAAAAACATGAAAAATAAAAAATAAACAATAAGAAATAAAAAAATAAACAATAAGAAATAAGAAATAGAAAAATAAAAAACAAAAACATAAAAAACATAAAATTAGAGAAAATAAAAAAATAAAAAATAGGGAACTAAAAAACTAACAAAATAAACAGTACAAAGTAAAAAAGAAATTAAAAATAAAAAATAAAAAATAAACTTAAAAAATAAAAGTAAAAAAATAAAAAAATAAAAAATAAGAAAGAAAAAATAAATTTAAAAAATTAAAAATTAAAAATACGAAATGAAAAAAATAAAAAAATGTAAAGATAAAAAATAAAAAAATAAAAAAAAATGTAAATGAAAAATTAAAAAAAAATAAAACTAAAACTAAAAAAATAAAACATAAACCGTGAAACATAAAAAATAAAAAATAAACACATAAAAAAATAAAAAATAAAAAATAACCAAAAAAATTAGGAAATAAAAAATATAAAATAAAAAGCAGAAAATAATAAATTTAAAAAACTAAAAATTAAAAATTATAAAAAATAATAAAAAAAATAAGAAATAATAGATAAGAAATTAAAAAATTAAAAATTATAAAATAAAAATTAAAAATTAAAAATTAAAAAATGAAAAAAAAAATTAAATATTAAAAACTTAAAAAATAAAAAATAAGAAAGAAGAAAGAAGAAAGAAGAAAGAAGAAACTAAAAAAATAAAAAATGAAAAATGAAAAACAAAAATTAAAAAAAATTAAAAAATAAAAAATAAAAAAATAAAAAATAAAAAAAATTATATAGAGAGCTTCCTTGTTTATTGGCTAGTTAGTTGCAGATGACTGATGTTGTCGTTTTCGCTGCCATGATCTTGTGCTTTCTTCTAGAGAATGCGGACTGACATTTATATGTTTTATATAGAAAACCAAGAAGCAAATGGAGACAATGCGAGACCAGTTAGCAGAGGCTCTTTACCAGAAAGGACTAGCATTAGCAGAAATGGAATCGTTGAAGGTTTAAATATTCTCTGACACTTTCATTTCTTAAGCATTTTTTTTAGCCATGACTAGTGTGTAATGCTTACTTCTTTGTCGAGGTCCAATCCCATTTGTAGGGGTGGGGGGTGGGGGAGGGTAAACCAAAAAAAGGGATGAAAAAAGGTTCTACTGACTTATAACAGAACTAATGATGTTAGTGTTTGAGATCTACCAGGGCACCCGGGGCCGGCCCCCCCCCCCCCCCCCCAAAAAAGGAGGCCTTCATTAGAGTTTAACTCTAAAGGACTTGTATTTGAGCTCGCAGGGAGAGAGAAAAGTGGTGGAGGGGGCAGGTGACCAAGTAGCAACACCATCTGATTCGGGGCAAGATTTATTCGAAGCAACATATAAGGAGTTAAGGAAATGGGTGGATGTGAAGTCTTCAAAATATGGAACTATCACTGTCATTCGTGAGAGGCGTTCTGGAAGATTGGGAAGTGCACTGAAGGTGTGCTTAGTTACAAATTCATCTGCAAATAGAATTCAAATAATTTGTTATGTAGTGTAGGCAAACTTATTTGACCGAGTTGATCATCATCAGGTATTGAATGACATAACTCAAGATGAGGGCGACCCTCCTAAGAAGAAACTCTACGAGCTCAAGCTCTCCCTGATTGAAGAGATCGGATGGGCTCATGTGGCTTCTTATGAGCAACAATGGATGCACGTCCGCTTCCCTCCAAGCTTGCCTCTCTTCTAGGGTTAACATTATACCATTGGCGCTCTTCTCACTTCCGGGCATTCTTGTGTTGTGCCCTCTTACCACTTACTGGGTCCTCCTCCCCTGGAATTTACAAATGCATGTAAAGCAGTTGTCCTATTCTTAAGACAGATCTGGGTTTGATGCAATCCATTTGCTTATGAGATCGAACATCTTTAACCTTGACTCCTGAAGTGTGTTGATAAATTGTGACAAATACATTTGTCATGTAAAGAAACACCCTATGAAGATACATTCACAAGACTATTTGTTCCTATATATTCATTCAGGCTTTATTTGACAATGCTCCATGAAAAATTTTTAGTGACCCATTTTTCAAAAGGCAAAAAGATATCAAGCAGGAGGTAACTCACAAGCAGAGAGGTTTACTTTGGTATCTTGAATTGTATTCATTTGAACTCGAAATTTGTTATAAAATTTGTGGTAGTTCAGTAAATAAATGTGTCCCTTTGCGGCTAGGAGGAAAACAATTCATTGGTCAACAACTCATACAGACTTGTTTGCTAAACATTCAATTTTGACCATTTCGAGAACATGGATTTCAATGAAGTTGGTTTGGTAGGGTGTGCAAGGATCGCAACATTTCATGAATGCACGAGCATCAAGTGTTTTGACTCTGTACGAGGAATTGGAATGTACCCAGTACATTTTTGAGTCATAGGTGTTCAGCACCAAGGTGCAACCATATTTTTTTTTCTTTTGTCTTTTTCTATGGAACTTTGTTTTAGAAAATTAGTCCCGACTGAAAATAGCAGTTGATTTTTTCTTTGAGCAAATTAAACTTTTATTGTAAATCCGGCCGATGTTTGGGATGAAGTCATGATGAGCTTATGTTTTGCTGTAATTGTAAAGAGAACCATCAGTGGCAGCAGTTGCGGATAAAATCTATGGGAATACTCCCTAAAATTTCATATAGAAGGTTAGAAAACTTTTAAAGAGGACCATTAGGATAAAGTTGCATTTTATTATGTACATCCGGGAGCTTGTGCTTCCAGGCTGATGTTGGCAGCTGGTTCAACAACAAATGTCACGTTAAAATGATTCCTTTGGTTTTGCACTTTTAACTTTTTACAAGAAATGCAATTACCTTTTTCCTTTTTTCTTTTTTTGAATGGGTGTTTACCATTTTTTTTAAACATATTTTATGTTTTTGTTTGATTGTGGTGAATGGCTTTTTGTGTAAGGTAATTTATGGTTCCAATTCTTCATCGGCGGCTTTACTCGGTCAATGGGTTTATATACGTTGCGCTTAAACTAATGCAGCTTACTGTGACCTTCTTGGTTACCACATGCAGTTTAATACATACACATATGTGAGTGCCCCTTTTAACTTTTTAAGAGGGTTCACACTCCGGCCCCCTTCACGGCCCCTCCAGATGTCCCAGTAAAATAGATGGCTCATCTAGAAAATTGTTGGCTGGGGTCCTTGCTGAAAAGTATATACGTACATAACAATGACCACAATAGATGATTAGAGTGTATTTCGCTTTTAAGGAATGACTTAGGATCTGTTCTTTTCTTTGATAAATTAGGGTTGGTAAAACAGTAAAGTTGATTGAGCAAGGTTGAAGTTGGTACTTTTTGTTGAAGTTGGTTGAAGTTAGTATATTAGTTGAAGTTAGTTAAAATAGTGATAACAAAATTTTGAAGGAAGTGGATTGAAGTTAGTTGAAGGGGGTTGAAATAGATTGAACTAGATTGAAATGGGTTGAAGTTGGTATTTTTTATTGAAATGGGTTGAAATTGGTTGAAATGGATTGAAGTGAGTTAAAGTTGGTTGAAATTGGTAAATTGAAAAATACCAATACAATGAAAAGAATAGACCCTTAATGGTAGTATCTTCAAATTTTATAAAAAATTTTAAAAAATACGGGGGTTCTATTTTCTATATAGACTGTGCATGTATATAAAAATTACTCAAAAAAAATCTCTTCCAAAAATTGAAAGGAATTTCTAATTCATTTGAGTTTGCTCTGTTTGCTCTGGCGTTAAATGCATAAGTATATCTACTTGGAGCCAACAAGGTATATATTAAGATTCAATGGGATTCACAAGTATAAGAGAAGGGGTTAAATGAGTTGCAATCCCAACAAAACAGGACCAAATAAGTGTTAAGATAAAGACGAACACCTTTCTCTACAAAGAAGTGCCTATTCTAATGTTCGACCTCTGACCTTCTAGACAAAAAGGTGTCTCATATATCATTTGAACTTAGAGCTCATTGCTAGGTTTGAAAACAGTATATGCATATACATTAAGTATGGCTTTCTCATTGCGTTATGACGAAACGATATGCATAAAGAAAGGATATGACCATTATTATTGAAACCCATAAAACTAAGCTTCATAAGTTCACAGTGGTTGAATGAGTAGAGGCACCCCAGAGCTAGGCCTGAATGAGAAACAATAAGAAGGGGAATGACCATAAGATGGAGAAATAGAGAATGAGAATCTGCGAAGAATAGAGGTCATGACAATCTTGTACTCCAAAATGGCATAGCGTTTGCCTATACACATCCGCCCTCCAAACCCAAAGGGCAAGTATCCCATTTTGTGGTTGCACCCACCATACAAGTTGCCATCGAATCTCTCTGGCTTGAACTCGTTGACATTGTCTCCCCACAGGGATCGATCATGGTGCATTCCCACCACGTCGATCCATATGTTGGTGCCATTAGGGATAACCACATCCCCTACTTGGATGTCTCCTGTTGCTTGTCTTTGTGCATTCGGTGAGGAGGGGTATAATCTTAGTACTTCATTCATAATCCATCCCATCTGTTAAATGAACAGTAACACTTTGTCGTTAATTAAGTGACACAATGAATTCATAATAAAGTACGACATAATTAATTAGCTAGTTAAATAAAATTAGTTATTAAAAGATATATCACATATTCAGATTAGGTTTGTTTCTGATTGTATCAGTTTATTAAACTAGGGTAGAGGGACATACATCAAATAAACTTGTTTAAAAAATGCCATCCACAAAACTTGTGAAAAGTTCAATCAAATAATATATAGACTGGAGTGTTGGTCACGTCAATTTTTTGATAAAAAACCAAATCTATGGCAATTAGTCTGTATATGCCAGCCATCCGAAGGCAAGCCACGGATACCGAGAGTGGGCCATGTGTGAGAACGCACGTGGAAAGCACGCGTACTCATTCAATTAAGACTCTGGACGGTCGATCTCTGGGCGCTAAATCGTACAGTTAAGTTGACCATTTTTTTTTCGGATACACAAGTACAAGTGCTTTGACAAACCTGTATTGACCATGCAATTATATATTTTTAATCTCCCCCCCCCCCCAAGCAAACAGTCAACACATCTCCATAGAACTCCTGAAAAGATTATTTTATTTTACCCATTTTTTTAAGAGGAACAAAAAAAAAAACACATACATAATTCAAAAGTAGATTTTTAGTAACAACTTTTAAAAATTGTACAAATTTTATTACCAAATAATCACTGAAATTAAAATTCATTAGTTAGGGACAAACCAAAAAAAAAAAATGAATGGAAGAAACACACATATATATATATATATATATATATATATATATATATA
>JACYFF010019584.1:104396115-104406698 GCA_017589665.1 Selenicereus undatus
TTTCATTTATTGCTTTTAATATATGATTAATCATAGAAGTTTCTTGACGTTAGGCTAACTAAATATGTAATCAGTACCAATAAATTCTTTATTTACATTTTAATTGTTTAAAAGCATTTTTGTTAGTATTTTACTTCAGATTTGCCTTTCAGAAATGGCTTATACAAATTTGATATGTCTAGTTTAAATAATAATCAACAAAATAAAAAAAATTAAAAAAAAGAGTTCAATTAGAAAATATTCAAAAAAATAAAGCAGTAATTGGATCTTTAATGGGCATCTAATAGCCCGCTTCATTCAATAGATATGGATATAGATATATGAAACAACGGTAAATGGATATGAATGTGCATATGGGTGTGATGGAATTAAATGGATATATATGGACGTGGATGTCGCTTCTAGTGCCATCCCTACTTAGTACTTATCATGAACTTAGTACTTATCATTGTCAAGATAGTGCTATTATAGGATTTTTTCCATTTATTAGACTAAAATTCATGATCTTGCCCAAGGAAAATAAATGTTAAATCATGACATGAACAACTAACCTATGTTAGTATCAATTTTTTAAAAATTTAATGCATAATAATATAATTTTTTAAATTCAAACAACATACCAAAGAAATGTGTCGTGGCCAAATATTTTGCATTTTAAATATTAAAATTGCTATGGTCCAAATATCCAAATGTGGATTGTTTTGTTTTTTCAATTACTTCGTTTTCATGGGCGGCAAAAACTGACTGTTAGTGCGGAAGAGATTCCGTAAACCACTTTTTTCAGAGGTCTGACTTGTGGGGGCTGACAAAAATTCGGATTCATTCGGGTCCGGACAAATCGAATATTCAGACTAAAATTTCATATCCGGACCCTGTTCGAATTACAAATCGGATACTTTGACCAGATCCGGACCCAGACCCGAATGTCCGATGTCCAGATCCGGTTGTCCGAATTTATAATATGATTTTAGGAGATTCTGACCAAAATTTTGTGTGACCGAACCCGAACCCAATTTTTTAATGTCCGAACCTGATTGTCCGAATTTGTTTTTATAAAGTTTTCTAAAGAATTTGGACTAAAATTACATATAAACATAGTTGTCCGATGTCCGAACCCGGTTGTCCGAACCCAAAATAGTTCAAAAATCCGGACAACCAGAACCCGAATGTCCAAACCCGAACCCGACCCGGTTTGAATTCGGACATGACCGGTTGTCCGAATTTTAAATTCGGACATAAATTTGGTGACCGTACCCGATTTTTTTCGGGTCAAACAAATTCGGATAATTGGGTCGGACAGATTTTTACCAACCCTAATTATGGCGTCTACTTCACTTTTTCTTCCGCCCAAAGTTGTTATGCAGTATGCACATTTTTGTTATTGAATATTGATTTTCCTCCTATAAAATGCCAAAAAACACATTTTAGGATTTCAAGATACATTGAATGTGGCATCTGAAATCATCTATGATTCATTTTTTCCATCTAATCTAATCCAATACTGTATATAAAAAAAAATGTTGTTAACACTTGTTGTGCATTATACACATTTTTGTTGTCGAATATTATGTTTCCTCCTATAAAATCCCAAAAGACACATTTTATGATTTCAATATACATTAGACGTGGCTCCTCAAATCATCTATGATTCATTTTTTCATATATATCCTACAAATTTGTATGTTTAGCAACTTTTTTCTTAAAAAAAAAACTTCTAAACTTTTACAAAGAATTACCAAATGCAAATGTCATTTATTTTGAATCATATTAGCAACACAAGGGAGTTCTAAAAACAAAACCCCTTGAACTTTTGGTCAAGGTAACAACATAACCCTCAACTTTAGAAGTAAGGTAGACACCCCTCGATTTAATTGAGTTACTTGATCATTTTTATTTTTTATGTTAATTGATTATGTGGCTTCCCTAAAATATAACATGACAAGATTTGGAAAGAAAAAAGCCACGTTAGCGTGTTCTTATATAAATAGATTAAATAATTTGTCCAAAAGAGTTATATAGTCAACTTTACACAATTATATTACAGTGACAAAATATAGACAGAACATGCTAAACAATATTATTGTATTTTCGTGATTCATATTCAAAATGCAGAATTACAGTGACAAAATATTGTATTTTTGTGAAAAAAGACCGTTTGGAAGTGGATTCCCAAGGTCAAAAACGTTCCCAATCAAGATTTCTCATCCATTATAAGCAAGAATTGCTGAGCAATCCGAATTGAATGTCAATGGATTAGGAGACCACAGAAAGTGCTAAGGAGGCTATGGAGGAAGATGTTCATGAAGATCTTTCGGACAACAGCAAGACAATTTATTCAACTTTTGGATAATGCGCACAATTGCCCGATTTATGTTGGGAAATTCCGCTCTCAAGCACCAAGTTATGGATCTTCAATGGAGGATGATAAAGAAATTGATAGCTCCTTGCGCGCTTTCAATGATCCTCTTGAAATGGAGCTTCAACTTCATGAGAAAAATGAAAGATGTAAACTTTCTAGCAAGGGTAAGAACAGAGGCAACAAGGATCAAAAGTAAGTTCAAAATTTGCCTACCCCTACTGAACTTGTGCAAGCAGTTTCGGATGTTGGAAAATCACTTGGTATTTCTGTTATCGATGATGAAACTCCGAAAATTAAAAGAATAACAAAAAATTTGAGAAAAGAGTTGGACAACAAAAGGCAGGCTAGAGATCAATAAGGGGATGTTTTAGTTATGTTTGTGTTGGACTAGTGAATTGCATGAGCTTATTTATTTGTGATTCATAGCCTATAGGATGTATTAGCTATCGTCTTAAGCTGTGCAGTGGCTGTATCTTTTCTTATTTGTAAGGGTCATGTCCATCTAAATAATCAGGAAAAAAAAAGTAATCCAACTCTAAGATAGCTTGTGCATGAATTTTATGTCCTCGAATTATGAGGGAGCTTCATTGGAAAATAAATTAACAAAGGCATATAAACATCTACTCTTGAATTAATTTTTGGTTACATAGATCATTGATATTAAGAATCGGTCACGTAAACCTCCAATGTCTTGCTATTGATCATGTCGGACATTAAGTTACCAAAAATAAGAGATTATTTTACTCATTTGATGATGCCTTAGAGACAAGAAAAATTAAGTGCAAATTTTTTTTTCAAAAAAAATTAATTTTCCACTTAATTTCCTTGTTATAGGAAATGTTTTTAAAAAATATATTTTATATAGGACAGATTGATTTATCTCATCATTACCCAACCAAGCTTGTGCTATGCGCGCAGTGCACAATCTTTCTCATTACATGCAAGCTCCTCGAGAAGAACAAATGAGTACTGCCTGTAAGGTTCTGCGTTACATTAAGGGCTCACCAGATTGTGGAGTTTTGCTTTATGCCCACAAAGATCTCACTTTATCCACATATTATGATTCTGATTGGGGTGCTTGTCCACTCACTATATAGTCCTTGAAAGGGTATTTGGTGACCCTTGTAGATTCAACTGTTTCATAGAAAACTAAGAAGCAAACTACTATCTCAAGGTCATCTGCCAAAGTTGAGTATTGCTCCATGGCAGTAGTTACAGGTGAATTGGTGTGGTTAAAATCTCTTCTTGCCTCGTCAGAGATGTTTCATAAGCAAGCTATGCATTTGTTTTGTGCCAGTTAAGCTGCACTTCACATTGCCAAAAATCCTATCTTCCATGAACGCATGCATCAAGCATACTTTCACTTTCACATACCAAACTCATTCATCTCCAGCCTTTTTGAAGTTTTCCTTGTTTTCAACTTTCTCATTCCGCCATTATGTTCTATTGCTACGATACCACGTATCACTTGATGATTGACTACAAAAAGGGACAGTCAAGCATCTCATCATCTCTAATCAAATCAATTATACCATTGTGTAAAGTGCTATATATTGGGGAAAATAGGAAATTATAAGTGGTTGACTTTCTCTCTGGCCTCAGACATATCCACGTTTGGGATTGTTATAAGTAGTTAATCAGATATTTGCCTATTTTTCTTTTCCTTTTTTTAAAAATTTTTTGTCATTGAGAAAATATGATCTAAGTGATTAATGAATCCCAAATTTGTAGATTGGCTCTTACAAAGGGATTGAATGTCAAAGTTTGAGTCCTGTAAGCTAGAAATACATTTTTTTATTTAACAGTTTTCTATGTTTCTAATAAATGTAGGAGAAAAGACATGCAAGATAACTTCCAACTCGTTGAATTAACCTGCAACTTGAAACTTTAAAGTTTGATTTAACCCTTTTAAACCCGAAATCGAAATATGATCATTCCATATTTCACTCATCCACCCAAATTCTACTGTGACTAGCTCATTCAAAAGTTATTCTCAAGATAATAGCATGTGAACTCATTTAATGTGAGATTCATTATACTCGTGTATTTTTTTACTTTGATCCCAAAAAATCACAACGCTTGGACTTTTAACTTCTTTTCTTTGTTGTTTTTACAACTTTTCAAAGTTTGCAACTCATTCAATTCCCTATTTATAGATGATTCACTAGTTTAAATGACCAAAGTCTAAATGTTGAAGGTTTGTATTTATTACTTCCATGAATCACGTGACATTTTTTATTCACGTATATTTGTCATACTAGTGTATATCTCATGTTTTGCGCGGATATGTATTGAAATTTTATAGTCTTATTATTATTATTTTTCTAAATATTCATAATCTTATCATCAATTTTAAATAGAAGTACTAATATACGTATTACTATCAGTACTGGTAGTATGTATATAAAATATTTTATTTTTGATATATTGTTTGGATTGGCAACTATATATGTTTTGAATTGGGTATTATTTTTTAGGTAATAAGAGAACAATTCTTATACTGGATGCTTTTAAATTAAAAAAAAAAAGAGGGAAAAGAGGGTGAAGTTGTTAGTGTCAAACAGTGTGAATATGGTATGATTGTATGTAACTTTGAAGTACATAATAGCATTTATCATATATGATTTGCTGTTCTTATATCTTATATTTCTCTTTTTTGGGTAAAAGAACCTTTAAAAAATGTTACTTATTTTATAAATATAATAGGATCATTGGGCACTTATATGTAATCATGAGATGCATTTTACAAATATATCTATGTATGGACCCCTAACTAAATTATAGGATTTAGGAATCGAGATATAAACTTATCTTTGAAATGATCCTAGATTTTTTTTAGCAACTAAGCACAAATACAAAGTTACAATACATACATACATACATACATACATACATACATACATACATACATACATATATATATATATATATATATATATATATATATATATATATATATATGTCTGTGTGTGTGTGTGTATGTACATGTACATATACATATATATACATGTACATATACATATACATATATATATAACACTACTAAAAAACAGTCAATTTCCGGCGGATATTCCGACGGAAAATGCCCCAAAATTCGTCGGAAAATCTATTTTCCGGCGGAAAATCCGACGGACCCATGCCGTAGGAATAAAGCCCATAGACCCGCACCTGCCGACGGAATAGGTATTCCGTCGGCGTTCGACAGACGGACATGGCGACGGATTGCCGACGGAATAGGTATTGTTCGACGGACAATGCCATCGGGAAGGTTGGCCGGGGGATACCGGAAGTGCCGACGGACACCCATTTTCTGACGGACAATGGGTATTCCGTCGGAAAATGCCGACGGAAAATGGGTGTCCGTCGGCACTTCCGATATTCCTGTCCGACGGAAAATCAAATTCCGTCGGAAATTTCTCGAAATTTCAAAAAAAATAATTTGCAAACGTTGCTCCCCAAATACACATTTACAACCTGCATATACAAATCAAGCCAACCAAATGTTGGCCGAGCCAAAACCACAACACGTGGTACACAAATCGCAACAACCATAACCACTACACGTGGTACACAAATCACAACAAACGTAACCACCACACGTGGTTACTTTCGGTCAATAAGTATAAATAAAGAACCACATCAAATGGACATTGTAATAATACGAAGTACAATAATAAGAAACCAAAGCAATGCAACAAACGCAAGAGAAGGTAAATGTTCAAATAATAAGTATCGAGGAGGAAGGGGAGGATCAAGGGACATGCTAGATGAGATAATCCCTGTAGTCATGAGGGCGGTCATCATACCCAAGGTTGCCGCCATCATCATCATCATCATCACCATCACCATCATCATCATCATCATCGTCGTCGTCGTCATCGTCACAGGGTTGCGGTTCAGGAGGAGGAGGGACGTAAGGAGCAGCGCGGCGGTGTTGTCGATGGCGCATAGAAGGGCGTGGGCAAGATCCAGACCCAGATGCTTGCTGAGCTCTCATAAACTCACGGAATGTATCTTTCACACCAGATAATTCCGAAGTGAGTAAAGTCACTTTCTCTTCTAAGTGACGGTTTCTCTCCGCCATCGTACTGAGCTCGCTGTTCAGTTGGGTGACCGATGCTCGCACATCAGGGTCAGATCACGGTCCCGGGATGTCGCTGTGGACTTCACCAGATGCTTCAGTTTGACCCCTTCTGATCCTAGCCCATACACGCGACCCTTTTTGTTATAGTTAGCTTGCACCCACAACTCGGTTTCGGATGGGACTTCAGTTGGTTCGGAGCCAGGATCTGTGGAATATTGCGAGTTTCGAATCTGCTCCCACTTCAATTGGTGCTCCGTCTGCAAAATAAGATTCCATAAATTTAGACATTCCAGACATAACATTCAATCGTGAACATACTGAGCTGATTTGTTACGTAATCAAGAAATCATGCAGGTGACTTACCCATCTTTTTTCCGATTTTTTGTCCACCCATTTGTTAGTCGCGTCTACATGAGTGTCCTTGAAAAGTTCGAGGTCCGTAACGTCCCTATTAAGCTTCTTCGCCTACACAATAACAGAATACGTTAACGTACAGGAGGATGGCTGTAATTGGGTAAAGCGTTGGGAAAAATAAGTACAACAAATAATGAACCACGCACTTACCATGCGTCTTCTGTGCTCAGTAAATGGGACTGAACCAGATCTATGCAAAGAAGGACCTAACCCGTCCTGCTCGCTGTTCCGGTTCTTCTTTGCCTGCGAACTCACCTTTAGAAATTTATCGGAAGCCCAATACTCCTGCAGCGACTTCCAAGTGCTGTCAGACAACCACAATGGTTGCTTCCTCCTCTTCCTCAACTCCCCGAATGTGTCCCTCAATCTACTTGCCCCTTTCTCCTCGAAGTTCTTCCGTATCTGAGCCGCATGCTCTGGAGCCCAACAGTAACGCTTCTGCATGAACACAATTACATGCCACAAAATGTGATACCTGCTAACATATGAATACATATATGTGTATATGTACATGAATGTACAAAGAATTGGGAGAACTCTTACCTTGAACTCACCAAACCACAAGTCCCGATGTTGTTTAGGCACTTTCCCCCATGTTGGCCATGGCTCAGGATATTTGCTCGTAAATATCCTTGTAATCTCTAACACAACATCGTATGGACAGAAACTAGCAAATTAAGAAAGAATGGATCCCGTCAGAAATTGCAAATTGATAATACAGTTGGTAAGACATAATTACTTACTCGTTGCCGTCAGGTGCGATGAGTTGCTTGTTTGTGCTACTGTCATGGCTAGAAGCATGTTCACTTTGTTCCTGACTCCTTTCTACAGATTGTTGTGGAATAATAGGTGGGTTTGGGATCATGTAACTGCCAGACATGTGTACCTAGGGGATGGTGGGTGTCAACGAAGGGACACAGTTTGGGGCTACGTGTTCCTCGAGGGGTGTTATCAAACCAATCACACCTGAACAATGTACATTGTTTTAGTGGTTCTCCTAGATATTCAACACGAATAACTTCTTGAAGGATTCCATAATAATCATCCTCGAATCCACCTTCTCCGCTCCCTTTCACACAAACCCCACAATTGTAACTCTTTTTTCCTTCACACCTCTTCTGTGTTTGAAATAAGAATCCATTCACCCTAAATGCAGACCAGGTTGTGACCTTCCTCAAAGGCAGTTGAGCCAAATGGTACAGGTGTACCTGACGTTCGTCAGTGAACATTTCAACAATGTCGACCTACAAGTATTTATGTTTAAACTCATAAGGTCAGGACCATTTTCTAGAAATAAGCTGTGATGAATTAGTACAGTTATTTTCAACGACGATGGCAAAATTAAAAAATCTTACTGCTTGCTTGAACCACCAAATAAACTCGGACTCTATGAGTGCATCTAACTCCACATCTGTGAAATTTGAGTTTCCTTGTAATTTTTGTTGCTTGAATAGTCTGTACAAGTCATTATTCACTGATTAGCACCATGTTTCAATGCATAAAATGGTATTCGTTCAATGCATGTGATGGATGCAATGGGTACTTTTTTTTGTAACTTATGCGATGTACGGTTCAACTTCATTACAATTCAACACAATATGAAGTTGTGCAGCGTTCATTTCTTCATCAGTTAGGTACCTCTGTGTCCGACTTCCCACAGCAGTACCTTTGGTTTCGAAAACTGACAACATTGGCTCCCCTCCTGATGACTCCACATTGATTTCCTCATTTCGTCGACGTCTTGTGCGCATTGAAGGCACATTAGCGCCAAAGTAAAATGAAGAAAACTGTGATATCTCGAACACCAGATATGCTTCGGCCACTGACCCCTCAGGGGATGTTTTATTTCTAATTTTCTTCTTCAGCCACCCGAAGTACCTACATTAAAGTTCTGTGAGTGTGTGAAGTACACTTTAATTTTACATTTACATCTTTCAGGAAATTTGTCATACGTATTTACCTTTCAAATGGATACATCCAGCGGTATTGCACTGGCCCCCCAAGGTATGCTTCTTCTGCCAAATGCACAGGTAAGTGCTCCATGACATTGAAGAACCCAGGAGGGAAAACTCTCTCTAATTTGCAAAGGATGATGCGTATATTGCGTTGCATTTCTTGTAACTTATCGACCTGTAACACTGTTGAGCAAATGTTTTTGAAGTACTCACTTAACTCAACAAGTGGTTCAAGTACATCGTCCGGTAGCGCACGAAATGCTATTGGCATTAGCGTCTACAGGAACACGTGACAGTCATGACTCTTCATGTTTTGGAACTTTGCAGCATTCATATCTACGCAATTCCCAAAGTTGGAGCAATAAGCATAAGGCATTGTCAGCCGTTGGGCCCACTCACATACCCCCTTCCTTTTGTCCAAAGAAAGGACGTACGAAGCCTTTGGCTTCAATGTCCTCCCGTTCACACCTCGTTCAACATTTAACTCCGCACGATCACACATGTCTGCCATGTCCAACCTCGCCTTCACATCATCTTTTGTTTTTCCCGGAACATCCATGACAGTGCTTATGATGTTGTCACAGAAGTTTTTCTCTATATGCATAACATCCAAGCTGTGATGTAGCAACTGGTCTTTCCAATAAGGTAAATCCCAGAAGATGCTTCTCTTGGTCCAGTTGTGAACATTTTCCTTGAAACCCGGGATGACAAAATCTCCATCCGTTGTTACTTTTGGAAGACTACACACCTCATTCCACAGTTCCTCGCCACTTCTCCTGGATAGAGGGCCCTCTTTCACCACTTTTCCCTTAGAGAACGCAGTGCGATTTTTCCGAAACGCATGATCTCGAGGTAGGAAGCGACGATGACAGTCAAACCATGATGCTTTGCCCCCATGTTTCAAATGTGTCGCCCTCAACTGATCCATACAAACAGGGCAACTCAAAACACCATGAGTGCTCCATCCAGATAAAATTCCGAGCGCGGGGAAGTCATTCACTGTCCACATTAAGGCAGCTCTCATCAAGAAGTTTTGCCTCATGGAAATGTCATAAGTCTGGACACCATCCCACAGAGTTCGGAGCTCATCAATCAACGGTTGCAAGAACACATCTATTTTGTTCTTTGGATTTGACGGCCCCGGTATAATGCAAGTCAAGAACATATATGGCGTTGTCATGCACATATCTGGAGGAAGGTTGTAAGGTGTCACAATCACAGGCCACATGGAATAAGAATGGCCAGATTGTGAGAAAGGGCTAAACCCATCAGCACACAAACCAAGCCTCACATTGCGAGGCTCAGAAGCAAAATCTGGGTATTCGCGATCAAAATATTTAGGTTTAAATACTTACTTGAAGATAACGGCGGGAATGTTGAGGTTGGCCGGCGGTGAAGAGGCGGCGGTGACGGTGGCAACGCCGGTGGGAGGCACCAGAGCTCGGCGGCAGGGGTGGGTGGCAACCGGCGCCGGGGGAGGGGCGAAGCGGGGGGCGAATTTGGAGAGAGGTCGCCGGTGAAGAGGAGGTGGTCGACGGCGGGGGAGGGGCACAGCATGGCGGCGACCGGCGGGAGAGGGATGACGACGGTGGCAACGCACGGCAACCGACCGGGGAGGGGCGAAGGGGGGCGATTTTGGAGAGAGGAAGGAGAGAGAGTGAGTGCGAAAATTAGCCCGAAGTCGGGCGTTTTTAAGAGCTGTCCGGCAGACTCGTCCGTCGGGCCCCTTTTCCCGGCGGCCCTGTCCGTCGGACAGAGTCGTCCGACGGAC
>JACYFF010019584.1:104410787-104432498 GCA_017589665.1 Selenicereus undatus
GTATATATATACACACACACATTATGTATTCCATATATCCATACACATATTCGAACTTTTTCTATCTCATAAAAATAAATGAAATAAGGATTTGCCTATGTTTTGGCATGGTTTCCTAAATAAAGAATGGATCCATCATCGTCATTTTCAACAGCACGACGAAAATTGCGACAAAAAAATGCCAGATTGAACGCTAGGCGGCGATTATTGTTCAAGCGTCGGCATATTGAACGGTCTGACATGGTAGCACACCGTAGTCGCTTGCTTGCGAGGGAGGCACGCCAAGTGAGGTCGACATTAATGCGTTTGGAACAGATGGAATCAACGCATCTTGAACAGTATGGTCATCAACAAAATCCCGTCTCAATTCATAGCATAGACACCCTTGGTAATGTTGGCTTTGACTTATCCAATATAGTGCCCTTCTTGAGGCACTAATCATTACCATATACTTAATACTTCATTCTCACTATATAAAGATTTATTCCCAACATCAGATGAAGGAGGTGATCATGATGAAACCCTCCGATCCAACATTGCTCATTCTATAAGACCTATGCCCACCGAACATGTGACTATCTCTTCCACCATGACGTGTAATCTCATGAAACTGTCTTACATTTATGTACCTCAACCTCACATAAGTTATATACTGACCTTGCTAATACCATTGCAGAACGGACACGTTCCCGTCCGAGACAGTCATTCTCAAATCGATGGGACTTTGGAATGCGAACGGCGACATGTCCAAATTGCAAAGCAATTATGTGGATTAAGGAAAGGGTAGGAAACAGTAGTATCACAAATCCCAGATTCAATTTGTGTTGCCGAACTGGACAAGTTAGTCTTCCTTTACTTCCACCAACACCTCAATTCCTTGAATCATTGTTGCCAAACCAACATTTCTTGGACAATATTAGAGTCTATAACTCCATGTTCTCATTTACTTCAACTTTAAATAGAATTGATAACAGCGTCAATGATGGTAGAAGCCTATATGTTTTCCGAATAAATGGTAGCAACCATCACAAAATTGGGTCCTTGCTCCCTCGATCTGGATTACATCCAGCATTTGCACAGTTGTACATTTACGACACTAGCAATGAAGTGTCAAACCGAGTGAATGCACTTAGGGCATCTGGTCGTTCTGCCGCTAGATTTGACATTGTTGAGGGGTTGCAACACATGTTGGATTCGGTTAATCCTTATGTCGTTGTGTTTAGAAGAGCCAGAGACATGTTAAGTGACCATGGTGAGGTTCCTGATTTACGAATTCGAATAATACAGGCTAGAAAAGGCCGACAATATATTAGACCCACTGCAGAACAAGTCGCGGGACTAATAGTTGGGGATGGAACTGAACACTTTGGACCACGAGATGTCATACTCCAAACAAGGGATGGATTCTTACAGAGGATAGATGAGTATCAACCATCCTACATGCCCTTACGCTATCCTCTTTTGTTTCCATACGACACTAATGGATGGAGTGCAGACATCCCACGAATGGCTAACTCCAGTACCTCAAGGTCAACGGTATCAATGAGGGAATTTTATGCATTTCGCATCCAGGATCGACTTGGTGAATCCATGGTTATTAAACAGAGTTGTCGATTGGGCCAACAATTCTACGTAGATGTACGTATGGGCTGCCATTGAGCAATATAGGCTAACATGGTTTGAAAACCACCAAGGTCGCCTGCGGACTGAATTGTACAGTGGCATTCAAGATGCACTAAACGCATGTGACGTTAACGCAGAATCAATAGGGAGGAGATATATTCTACCATTTTCTTTCACCGGAGGGCCACGTTATATGATGCAGCATTATCAGGATGCAATTGCAATTTGTCGCGCGCTGGGGCCTCCTAATTTCTTTGTCACATTCACATGTAATCCAAGATGACCTGAAATCACTATTGAGCTATTACCTGGTCAACGGTCAGAGGATAGACCCGATCTACTAGCTCGGGTGTTCAGAATTAAGTTACGACAACTTCTCGATGATTTTAAAACAAAAAAAAATCTTCGGGACAGTCATTGCTGGTGAGTTTCTGGCATTGTCGAACACAGTATTTTACCTTATAAATACTTTTACTGTACTAATTACCGCCACTTTATATTTTACAGAAGTATATGTTGTTGAATTTCAAAAGCGTGGCCTTCCCCATGCTCATATTCTCTTAACAGTGGCACCGGAAGATAAGCCCACATGCCCGGAAGATGTCGATAGGCTCATTAGTGCAGAAATCCCTGATCAAGCTACGTACCCTCTAGCATATGACACTGTCACACGATTTATGATACATGGCCCATGTGTTTCATGTTTGGTTGACGGAACATGCTCAAAACATTACCCAAAAAGATTTTGTGATGCAACCACATTTGATGAGCATGGATTCGCTCAATACCGTTGGCGACGCACTCCCCAACAAATGGTCATTAATGGACGAGAGATTGATAACCAATGGGTGGTCCCATACAATAGAGAACTATGTGTGAAATATGATGCTCACATTAATGTCGAGCGCGTTGTTGTCCGTAGTGTGATCAAGTACCTGTATAAGTATGTACATAAGGGACATGATCGTGTTACTATTGTCATTGAGGGCAATACGACAGATCGTGACAATGAGCAATCTCGGCCATGTAGAGAAGGGAATGAAATCCGGGAATATTTGGATTGTCGCTACATATCTGCCGTTGAGTCATGCTGGCGGATTTTTGAGTTCAGCTTGCAGCATCAATACCCTTCTGTGCAAAAACTTCAATACCATTTGCCGGGAGAACAATGCGTCGTGTTCAGTGACAATGATGACCTCATTAGCATTGTTAATGAGCCAGAAGCGCATAAAACAATGTTAACAATGTGGTTTGATGCAAATAAGAAGTACCCACATGCTCGACATACCACGTATCTGAACTTCCCTCTACAATGGGTATGGAATCATTCTTCTAAAAGTTGGACGGTCCGTCAAAAAGGTTATTCAATTGGTCGACTTCCGTTTGCACATCCAAATTATGGTGAACGATACTATTTGAGATTGCTTCTTACAAAGATATGTGGAGCAACTTCTTTTGAGGATATTTGTACCATACGTGGTGTCATACATCCAACATTTAATTCAACATGCATGTCATTGGGTTTGCTTGATGATGATGGTGAATGGCATGCTGCCTTGACTGAAGCATCAACATGGGCTTCAGGTGTGCAACTACGAAATATGTTTTGCTCCATGTTGATGTTCTCTGAGATTGCTGACCCGGTAAAGCTGTGGGACATACATTGGGTTCATATAACAGATGACCTATTACATACCATACGACGCCAAACAAGAATGCCGGATATGGATTTACCATGCACCGAGATCCGAAATCTTGGACTACTTGAGATTGAACGTATCTTGAACAGAAATTGACTATCACTACGTAATTTCCCTCCAATGTCACTCCCTTCCATTGAAGCTGCAGTCTATGCAACTAATTGGCTTATTATTGACAAACTTGATTATGATACAACTATGGAAACATCAAGATTCGAAAGTTTGGTAAGGGGGTTGAACTCAGATCAGTATCATGCGTACAAATCAGTACTCAATACTCATAACAGAGGTGAATGGGGGTTGTTTTTCATATATGGTAGTGGGGGCACGGGAAAGACATATCTATGGAATACTTCAATCTCCAAGTTCCGATCTGAAAAGCATATTGTTTTTGCCGTGGCATCGTCCGGAATTGCTTCATTACTGCTACCCGGAGGGAAAACAGCCCACTCGGTATTTAAAATACCTTTACAACCTGATCAGACATTTGTTTGTTACTTTGATAAGAGGTCTGAGCGTGCGGATCTCATTCATGAGACAAGGTTGATTGTATGGGATGAAGCACCAATGATGAATCGCTTAGCATTTGAAGCCGTTCATCGTCACCTCCAGGACATATGTGATAATCAGAATGCTTTTGGCGGGAAACTGGTCCTTCTCGGGGGAGATTTCAGACAGATACTTCATGTGATTACACACGGAAGTCGTGAATCAATCGTTGCAGCTACAATCCATCGAGCAACATTCTGGAATGAATGTAGTGTCCTGCACTTGCGTATAAACATGCTGCTGCAACGAATTGATGAACCTAATGAGACCGTGCCCAATGTCGAAGAATTTGCTCGATGGATATTAGAAGTTGGAGATGGTCAGGTGCAAGGAATTGCTATTTCAGATGACGGCGAGCCTAATTGGATTAAGATACCCGAAGAATTCCTAATACGGAATGAAAACAACGGTCTGCATAATTTGATCGCATCAATTTATCCTGACTTTGATACTAACTATGCAGATTGGTCATATCTTCGTGAACGAGGGATTCTTGCACCAACGAATGATGATGTCGATGAAATAAACACAGTCATGTTATCCATGCTTCCTGGAGATGTGAAAAGCTATTTGAGTTGTGACACTATTTCAAACGCCAACGATTGTGGTCCTTTCGTTGATATGGAACCCCCTGAATTATTGCATTCCATAAAGATCTCTGGGTTGCCAAATCATTGTTTAGATCTTAAAGTTGGCGCGCCAGTTATATTATTGAGAAATTTGAATCAGTCAATAGGGTTGTGCAATGGTACTCGATTAATTATCAGTAAGCTGGGTGATAGAGTGATTGAGGCCAAAGTAATAACTGGCTCAAAAGTTGGGGAGACTGTTCTAATACCCATAATTGATTTAACACCATCAAATCTTCCAGATCTACAGATCAGAAGAAGGCAGTTCCCTCTAAAATTGGCGTTTGCAATGACAATCAACAAAAGTCAATGGCAAACTTTAAATAGAGTTGGCATATACCTTCCAAGGCCCGTGTTCAACCATGGTCAACTTTATGTTGCATTGTCACGTGTTTCATCCCCTTCTGGATTAAAAGTACTGCTCTGTAATAAGAGGGGAGTTCCAGTAAACGTTACAAAAAATGTTGTCTATAGGGATGTATTGAACAATTTGTAGCTTATAATTATATCGTACAGTTTATTCATTTTGCCTATTACATTCTGTCTGTTTGATTATCATATTTTTAATCATAACATTCTGGTGTTATGTATAGTAATATACCTCACTGGATAAATACTTTGTGGTAATTTCTTTATTACCATATCATACTATATACTTTTAATTTTTTTAAGATTACAGACATGGCATCTTCAGCACCTACATTTATGCCTATATGCGCCATCAACCCGTGCAATAGATCTGTAACATTGACAGTTCGCCTCATGCGAGCATTGTCCGTCCGAGTCTATGGGCAACGGACAGTATGGAAAGTTATATTTATGGACTACCAGGTATTGGATTAGTGTGTTGAATAGAGTCATCATCGTATACATGTATAATGCTTACGTATGCATTTCATTTTTTTTACAGTGTGATGAGATATTCGGCATCATAGAAGGCAATGTTGATATTACTCGACGGAGGTCCATACTCAGTGCTGGCAAGGTTTATCACATATCCGGACTCTCGGTTGATGCTGCTACAGATGGCGAACGGAATGTGGTGACCAACCTTTACAAATTGGTTTTCACGCCGCGAACAACACCTATTGGTGTCATTGAAGAATGTCGAGATATTCCCTACTAGCGTCGACCTCCTTTCCTATCATTCATCGATATCCCTCGACGTCTTCGGACACCTGATAATGTTGTTGGTACGTATTGTTCACACAATCAAGTTTGCTATCTAAATTTATGCATACATTTCTTCTGTATTATTTACAACGTTCTCATTCCCTGTTGTTATATAGACATCATCGGGATGGTAGTAGCTATATATCATTTGGAGAGGACCAGAGAGAGAGGCACTGCACGGCGGGAATTATTACTTTGTGACATGCAGTACGTATTGTTTTTATATAAACATTTGTTCATATTGATTGTTATATCTCAATTATATAAAGATTAGTATATATGACACCTTTGTGCAGGATGCATCCATTGAGACTGACTTTATGGGGAGATTTTGCGGAAGTTGAGGGCACCTATATTCAGCAACATTTGATTCATGAGAATATACTCCTTGCTTCCAGAGTGCACATTAGACAGTATGAAGGTAGCTTTACGTCCACAGAACTCACTAATTTCCATTATTCTGATTGTATATTTGAGTAATATGTTTTCACTATTGCAATATAATTGTAGGAGTATCAGTTTCCACTTTGCCCGTTAGTAGATTGCTGATAAACCCAGATATTGAAGCAACAGAAGACTTTGAAGGATGGTATACGCAACATGTAACATTGATTTAGGTTTTCTAATTCCATACAACTTATATATATCTAAGCTCACACGTGTTACTTTCTATATGTGTATTAGGTACTCTGGCACTTCAGGTGTGATGAAGCATTTCGATTTCATGCGTCTGAGAACATTACGCATGTGCCATCTAGAGAAACTATTTGTAGTTAGACGGATTAGATTATATGAATATGATTATGCGCCAAATGTAAGATAAACTTTTATTCATCAAATGCTCTTTATGCTCATATACATTTACTCAGTATCACATAATTTGCATATTTTATATGTCTGCAGGTTAGATATTTTCGAATTTTTGCATATATTGTCGAAATCCATCCGCTGCTTTACGACGCTTGCACTAATTGCAACAAAAGTTTCAACACTTATGTATTCACACTTAATGTACCGTACTGCACATGCCGATTCCCGAGTTTGACTCGGAACAGGTTTACATATATGATTCCCTATTGTTTCATAGTGTGTTGTGCTTTCCCAAATTTATGTCTGCGTTAGTGTAACCATCCCTTTCTATTTCAAAAATATAGGTTCATATTCAGAGTTGTGTTACAAGATGTTACTGGTTGTAGAGAATTCACTGTTCTTCATGATGATGCTCGAATTCTTTTACATACAACCGCTACACAGTTGGATATGTATGCAGCGCAGGTATTCTTATTGTTGCTGATTATCATGTTAACCCAAATTATTGTTCCACTGTTGCCTAACCTGTGTGACTATTGTTCACAGCCATATGGTCATCTATCGCTCTATTCGATTATAGATGATTACATCGGACAACCTTGGGTTTTTGTTATAGAGCCTCCACGTCGGCATGAAGTAGAAGCTCCTGTTACTCTTATTGTGCCAGTCATTTGGGAGGAAGAAGTCCATCACATACGACGTACTAATGTTAAGTATACCAGGTATATAATGTGTATATATAAAATTCTCTTCCATAAATGATAATCAAATTATCGCTAAATCTTTATTTTTGGTTTAGGTACAAGAGACAGAGGTGGATTCTTCATCACTGGCGTCATAGCGTAACTTATCATCATCCAATTTAGCGTACTTTGTACCGAGTTCACTACCTAATATGTTAGACTTTCTTTTATAGACTTATTCCACAATGATATAGTTTTCTATTGTTAATCGTAATGTTTATGCAAGCAGTTACTGTATATTTAATTTTTTTATTGGGTTTTTTCCTTCTCTTTACTTACTTATAGTATTAATTGTTTCTACACAAACTATCCATTTATTTTTTTGACAATATGTGTATGAATGATCTATTTAAACATTCTTCGTGCTTTTGCACGGGCCTATACTAGTCTTATCAAATAAGAATAAAAAGGGTAATAAACTAACATTCACTAAACAGAACTAACACTAACGCAAGAATCAAAACATCCAAGTATAAAACCAATCATCGCAGCTTCTCAAATTTCTAGAATTGACTAAATTAATGATTCAAAAAGAACAAGCTAATGCTCAATCACTACCATAAAATCGAAGCCCGTAGAGAAATATGTTACAGGGAGATCGCGATTGGATTATCAGAACCCTCTTTATTCAACAACCTATCTCAGCAAGAAGAAATCCCAAAACTTCAAGGGCAACCCAGACTGAATTGAGTTGAATTAACAGCTCAGGGAATTGAACAAAATGGAACAAGGGAGGAGAGCAGAGAACCTGAATCAAGAGATAATCAAGGCAAATTTGAACCTAATTGCTTGTAAATCCAATATAATTGAAATAAAACTTACTCAAATTCAATAAAACCAACTTGATTGCATAATTGCAGAATGTTAATTTTTGGATCTGAAACTGAAAAAAAAAACAGAACTAAAAAATGGAAAGAACTGCTAGAACTGCTACTCTACTCTATGCCACATGCCCCCTGTGTCCCGTGCTCTGTTTCAACTTTTGTAGCCAATCAATTCCATTGATTCCTGATTGAAAGCTCTTGTAACCGTCGTCTCTTCAATGCTGATGATGGAGTGGATAGGAAACGACCATTGATGATATTGGGACATTGAATGTCGATGATTAAAGGAGGGGAGAGAAAGAAACGCCATGGCTGAACTCGGGAAGATGAAGTAGCAAAAGACTTAGTGTTTCAGGTTCTGGGTTTAATGCTGAGGAAGGAAAAAGAGAAAAGGAAGTGGGGAAAGTTGGGCTCACGTGCCCCACACATGGAAAATTAATTAAGGAGACAAGGAAGGGGGAAACGGACACCTGGAGTGCCTGGGCTTGGCCAAGTGAGAGAGAGAAATGAGGGAGAAAGCAGGAGAAGCCACGTGCGCTACACGTGGCCATTGAAATGAAGAAGGAGGCGTTTGGGCCGGGTCGGGCCGCGTGTATGGGCGAACAAGGCAGGCTCCATAAGGAGAAAGGAGGAAACGGAAATCTTGGCCATGGTGACTAGGAGCGGCTCGCTCACAGCTAGGCTCTGGTTTATTCTTTTTAACTTCATCTTCTTGATCTAACCTTTGGTAAATCTATCCAATGCTTGTTGTGATCCAAACCCCTTGTGAGCATTATTTATCATTTTTCTCAAGTTTTTTCAATTCCTATAAAGTGAACAAAAATGTTATTAAAAATCTAATTAACCAATTTATTTTGATCAATTATTAGATAATTAAAGGTATAAAATATCATAATTTCTGATTCAATACGAAGGAATGTTGAGTTCAAAATCTGGAGTTCAACTTATTTTAATTTTTTCCATCCAATAATTAAGCTTCGATCTAAAGTGTTAAAATTATTTTATTAGCAAAAAACGTCAACTGAATTGTTTAAGTGGGAAAAATATCAACTGAGTTGTCGTGGTGGAGATAAATGTTGACGAAACGAAAGAATATTGAACGCAAAATTTGGATTTGACCTTATTTTAATCTTTCAAATCAAATAGTCAAGTTTTGATTTGAACTAGTGAAGTTGAATTTTGTTCATTAATTTCAGGCATAATTATCATCTAGGAAGATATTTAAAAAGTGGTTCACTGTAATTTTAATTATTGTACAAAGATATTATTGTCTTTTTAGTAATCATTATTGTATATGTGGATATCATACTATCCACCAAATACCCACCTCAACTATAGATAATTATTCATTCTATACCCATTATCTATTCTTATTGGGTATTACCCATCTAATTTGGATGGGTAAGGGTGGGTACCCATCTAATGTGTACAAATTCCCACCCCTAATATAGAAAATGAAAAATAATAATCATATCCAATTCATATTCAGGTATGATATATAGTAGTGTAAATCCCGTACATGATACGACTATGAGTAATTACGTGTTTGAAGGAATATGGCTGCTAAAACATTGACAACTAAATTTTTATACGGTTAGTTAGAGTAAAAAATGTAAAATGGAGTATAAACCTTACACCCAATACCATTAGTATGGTGTACACGATTTTATTATTCAGGTGGATTTAACATCCACAACACCCATAAGTTGTCAACTTTTTTTTTTTACACAGGTAAAGGTAGAGAATATTAGACGCCTCTTCTCACAAGAGTGCGGCCAATAAGATCCTCAGCAAGGATAGACCTAAACTGAGGTGAAATAGAACTGTCGACAAGAGCGAGAACTCCAATTGGCGTTACTGAATGACCCATTTTGGCTAGCCAGTCTGCAGCTTGATTTGCCTCCCTAAAGACATGTTTGACGAAGAAGTTGGTTGCTTGTAATAACCATAATTTGATATCTTCCATTATATTTGCAATTTGCCACGGTGCCTGTGTTTTGCCTTGTAGCACACGGATGACGGTGTTGTTGTCCCCTTCAATGATTATATTCAGATAGCCTGCTTGGATAGCCTCGATTACTCCGTTTTTGAGTGCTCGGGCTTCAGCGACAAGGATGGACGTCTCGCCATAATGAATTGTCCCAGCTTTAATAGTCTTCCCTGTTCAGTCACGGAGGATGAAGCCGTCGGCTGCCGACTTGTTGGTGAGTGAACCATCGAAGTTGAGTTTGATGTATTCGTTTTGGGGGGGAGTGCCACCTAACAAAGTGGTGAGAGGTACCCTTAGGCCTGGAAGAATTGCCTTTCAAAGAATCATCCGTCGTTATAGAAGTTCTAATTTTCCATTCAGCATAGGCTTTTTTGGCTCTTATGAGACATAATAGTGGTTGGAATACCGTATTTTTAAAGACTGTTGCATTCCTCTGTTTCCAAATGCTCCATAGGAGAAATGTCATCCTATGGAGCACTGTCGGTTGGTTAACGCTTTTAACCAGGCCTAACCATTGGTCAATGTTCTGGTACTTGAAGGTTGTACGAAAGCAGGCAACCACTTATGGTGGATGGCCGAGAGCCAAACTTTTTTTGATACATGACAATCCTTGAGTAAGTGGTCGTTTGTTTCAAGTTCATCTAGGCAGAGCGGACAAACGGGGTTGATAGTCATGCCTCGCCGAAGTAGTGTGCCCCGAACAGGGAGACTGTTATGACAGAGTTGCCAAAGGAAGATTTTGATCTTAGGCATGATGTCAAGCTGCCATATCCATTTAAATGGCCAATCTGTCTTCTGAAGAGGATGAGAGTTATGAGCCAACCACGTAGCGGGCTTTGTGTTGAATTCGCCAGTACTACTGAGCCCCCAACAAAAAAGAATCATCGATGGGGTTACATGGAATATCAATTCCTAGTATTTTATTGATTATGGGATGGTCATTAAGTGTACTAGACAATTTCCTGGTGTTCCATGTTCGATTTGGTAATACAAATTCTTGCACTTTGAGCAGTGGGTCTTCAATATTGGCCTCTGTGATGTCCAAGATATCGATAAGTGGTCTGTTGTCAATCCAGTTATCAAACCAAAATGAAATGCAGTCCCCTGTGCCTACTTTCCATATGATACCCGATCTGACTAAATTTTTGATCTTCAGGATGCCTTTCCAGACTGGAGAGTCCGTTTTTTTCTGTATGGCAGTAAAAAAATTGGTATTATCTTGAAGGTATTTTGCTTGCATTGCCTGGGCCCAAAGTCCACCATTATTGGTAAGGATTTTCCATGCTAACTTGCATTGGTAAGCTTTGTTCGTTGCGTCTGTACAGCGGACCCCTAGCTCACCTTTACTTTTAGGCATACACGCTTTTTCCCAAGCTATTAGAGGAAAGCCTTTTTCTGCATTAGATTTTTTCCAAAAAAAATCTCGGTGAATCCTATCGAGATGGTTTGTCGTACTTTTTGGTAGCTTGAAACATTGCATTGTATGTGCGGGCAGTGATTCCAGGTGCGATTGAATGAGGACTGTTCGTCCGGCTTTGGATAAGCAGTTGGCTTTCCATCCGTTAAGTTTGTTTGTGGCTTTGCCAATAATATCTTGAAAGGTGTGTTTGGACGGTTTTCCTTGGAAAACTGGGCAACCAAGGTACTTCCCCAAGCCATTCGTGTGCGTGATATTGAAGATGCCTGTAGCCATCTGTTTTTGTGTGCTAGATGCATTTCTGGAAAAAGTCAGGGAAGACTTGTGGAAATTAATAAGCTGGCCTGAATCGTTACAGAAGGACTCTAAAATACTTTTGAGCTGTGTGCAGGTCGCATGCTGCGTTTTGCAAAAGAGGAGGCAGTCATCTGTAAATAGTAGACATGGAATATTGATGGAGCGTGGGCAGATTTTAACACCAATTCCTGACCTCCGGGTTGTGGCTTCTCTTATGAGTTTTTGTGTAAGTACTTCCATGCACATGATGAATATGTACGGGGATAACGGGTCTCCCTGTCGGATTCCTCTGGATGGGGTTATCATCCCACTTGGCATGTTATTAATTAGTATGGAGTAAGAGACTGAGGTGATAGTTTCCATAACCCAATTGATCCATGTCGGGTGGAAACCTAGTTCTTGGAAGCATTTACGTATAAAATCCCATTCCAGTCTGTTGTAGGCTTTTTCCATATCCAACTTGATTGCTGTCCATGCTGTTTTCCCTACTTTGGTTCTGAATTTATGCATAATTTCGTGAGTGAGCAGGATGTTGTCATGAATTGATCTACCAGGAATAAAGGCGCTTTGTAGGGGGGAGATGATCTTGTTAAGAAGAGGCCTAAGGCGATTAACTAATATTTTCGATATGATTTTATATACTGTAGAACATAAGCTGATTGGTCGGAATTGGTGTGTTTGAGTGGGTGCGTTAACCTTTGGAATTAAGGTAATAAACGTATGGTTAATTTCCTTGAGGAGCTTTCCTTTCGTAAAGAATTCTTGAATACACTGGATAAGATCTTTTTTTATAAGGTTCCAGTACTTTTTAAAAAACCCCGCACCAAACCCATCTGGGCCTGGCGTTTTGGTTGAGTCAATGTTGAATAGGGCTGTTTTTATTTCATCAATGTCCGGGATTCGGATAAGTCGATTATTCTCATCCTCATTTATAATATGATTCAGGCCTAGTGGGGGTAAGTTCCGCCTAGTAATGTGTGATGATTTAAAGCGCTGTTCGTAGTCAGTACTGAATTTTTGTGTTATGTGGTTAGGATCAGTGATCCATCCTCCACATTCATCTTTGATTTTAATGATGGAGTTTCGCTTTCGTCTGACATTAGCTGTGCGTTGAAAAAATTTGGAGTTCCTATCGCCATTAATAAGTCATTCCTTGCGATTAAGCTTTCCCCAGTACTTTTGATTAAATAATAACATTTTCTCTCTTTGTTTGATTAATCGGGCATTCCAGGAGTTAAACCTGTGGCTTGAGGGATTTTGCAGTAATTTTTCCTCAACATAGTCAATTAGTGCTGAGTTTTTGGTCATTTTATCATGGAAGTTCCCAAAAATTTTCCTGGACCAGTCTTTAATTTCATACTTGAGCGATTTCAATTTTTTGACAAGTACAAACATTTTGGTTCCCCTAATTTGACTAGGCCAATGTTTTCTGACTATGTTGTCCATTTGCTGGTATTGACACCAGAAGTTTTGAAATCTAAAAGGAACTGCTTTTGTGAAATGTACGGGAGCCTTGGAATTTAAAATGATCGGGCAATGGTTGGAACATGTGAAGGCGCCATGTGTTTCTTGCGCGTTTGGATACAGCTGAGCCCAATCTATTCTGGCTATTGTTCTATCTAGTCTTTCATACACTAAGTGAGTATGAATCCTTTTTTTCCACGTAAATAGTTTCCCATTGACATGGATTGCCTCTGCATTTGTGTTCAGTAGAAAGGAATTAAGTCTATGGATTCGGTTGATATTTAACGCTTGTCCCCCCTGTTTTTCCTGGAAGTTGGCTAATTCATTGAAATCTTCTATTAGACACCATGGTAGATCAAAGGTATGGTGGAGCTCCATTAGGTGGTTCCAGAAATGTTCCTTTTGATTAGCCTGTGCTGGGGCGTAAATACCGGATACGATGGAATTTTTTGCTAATTCAGGATCGTGTACAAGGAGATGTATAGCTCTTGATTCCTTGCGGAGTACTGAAATATGAATGTTATCGTTATTCCAGAGTACTGCAATTCCACCAGAGTGATTGATTGGAGGTACATGTTCGAAATGATCAAAACCCATACGGGGGAGGATCTGGCTTATGTTTTGGTTATTCACCATTGTTTCAAGTAGGAAGACGATATCTAGCTTATGGATTTTGTTCAGAATTCGTACTTCCTGAGTTACTTGGGCTTTTTTTGCACCTTGAACGCTCCAGCTAATAACTTTCATTTAATAAGTTTGGAAGTAAATTGGTGGGAATGAGCCCCTATACGGGCTATGCCTGCCGATTGTGCATACAAACGAGAAACTGGACTGAAGCCCTCCGGGAATAAGATAGGAACCCACGTAGGCCGTTCGGAGAATTTCAATTTAGAAAACAATTTCAATACCAACATTCATGGCTTAGTAACCCCCGTAGTTACCATATTAAATACAGAAGGGCTTACAATGCTATATGGAAAACAATGTTTGCTAATGAATACAACAATTTTTCTGGGCCCGGAGGCGTTCTGTAAGCGGGTCTTGGGGATGCAGCAGGCCCACAGGACCTGTTGTCTCCCACTCACCATACATCTTAAAAAATGACAGTTGACAATACCCACCGCCCAGGTGTGTAGCCGGTTACGCAAATTATGCCTAGCGCTTGAAGTGCTCATCCTGTCCACCCCACTGCGTAGAAGAAAAAATAATGTAAAGTACACAGGGATACTGCAGAAGTGAACAGTAAACCATACTAAAATACAATACAGAATGCCTAGTAAGCCTGGTTGGTACTCTGTCTCAGAAACAATTTTCATCCTCGACATATTCATAGGTGGCAGTAGGTACTGCACGGTGGTAAGTCCAGGCTGCGCGCCCCCTCGGGGGGTAACTCTGGCAGTCTTACCAGACCTGAGCACTAACTGCCTACCTCTAATTATCATGCAGGGTCGCAAATTAACCAACAAGTAAGCTCCTCTGTTCGAGAATGGAATTCCTTGCAAACTACAAGGCACATAATTGTTTTGATAAAAAAACAACCGCCAACCCAAAATAATATATCATATGGCTCACAGGCTTCCAATCATAAAAAACTGAGGGTCGTCTACCATTACAGACCAGGCGACAACCCTTCATCATCCAAGGATACATAAAAAACTGCTCTGTGAGACAAGCAGCTACCCGGTAAGCAACCCAAAACAGAAGCCATTGAGAAGAAGGTAGAACACGATTGGGACTAACCCCACAGAAGACTAACCCCACATGCCTCAACAAAGGCCTGAGAATTAAACTATAATTTAAACTAATAATGCAAATAAAAGTAAGAGTAACTTGATCATGGTTGCTAGGCTAATTGGTGCTCAAAAGCAGATATGATACCCATGATTCATTCACCAAAAAATTCATTCAGACAGCATCAGTGTTACTTTGCCTGGGAGGTAGCTTCCTCCCCTTCCTCACACCTTTTCCTTTTGGAGGAGTCAGTGGACATTTCAATGTCTTCAAAGTTGTGGAGATTAAGGTACATCTCTATGTCTTCATCCTCCTCCATGCCCTCATCAGTTGCATGAAGGGGCTCATCATTATCACGATGATCCTCGACCATATCCCTCATGGGCTCAGGGATCACATGACTGGGAGAAGGTGGAGGTCCTTGACTGGGAATGGTAGGTGGGTCATGGTTATGAGTAAGAGGGGACACAAGGTGGTTCTTTTTGAGGCTTGTGGTGGGGGTTCTAAATTGTCGAGAGGAGACCATAGATTTGACTCTTTTTTGGGGGGCCACAGTAACCCAGTTCTCAGATTGTGCGGGTTGGTTAGCATACTCTGCTGAAGTAGTTTTGTTTGCTGGCGCAAAGCCTTGGGCATCGAATTTCTCAACAAACACCTCGACTTTATTGGGAGAAGGTAGTTTAGGACATAATTCAAGTTGGTGGGAATCCCCCCCACAGAGAGGGCAAACCTCATGAAGCCCCTCATAAATGATAGGCACCCTCATGGATAAATCACCTGTTGTGATGGTTATACTCCCAGGTAGGGGCTTAGTGATGTCAAGATTGACACAGACTCGGGCAAATTTACCTTTGAGGCGGAGAAGTGTGTTTTGATCCACCCGGACTACCTTACCCACATGCTGGAGCAATTCTTTGAGGCAATCCAGATCCCAAAATTCCCAAGGCAGGCGTGGGATTCTAACCCATTGATCGACTTTGGTAATAGCAGTGTGGTAAGGGTCAAAGAAAGGGGCCCAGTTGGTGACAACGAAATTGAGACCGTTAACAAACCATGGTCTCTGATCAAAAACCAGCATTTTGTCCTAACAGTTAGCAAAGCGGATTAACAGCCAATCGTTACCCAGGTCAATGAATTCGATCTGGCCTTTCACAAACTTCTATTCGTTACGAGTACGGTGGATTATAGCTGGTAAAGGTAGAGGCTCCCCCCAGATTTTACCCAACAGGCAACAAGCATACAGTTCCTCAGTTGAGGGCAGGCAGGCCTTGTGAGGAGGCAGAATGGTGGGGCTGGTGTGTGGGTTAGCAGTGACCGGCTCAGTTACTAAAAGGAGCCTTGGAGGTGAACTTGTTCGAAGTTGAGCGCTAGGTTCTGGCTTAGTTGGTTGTTGGTGATGACCACCACGGCTTCCCACTCCGAATTTGAGGGCATTGGAGTAGCAAGAGTGGGAGGGTTGGTGGGGTTCGCCACTATGGTCAGGTCGGCTTCCATCTAGCAAAGGTGTGACTGGAGGTTGGGAAGTAGGATTAGGAGTGGGAATAGGGTCTTGCCAGTCAGAACTACCATCCGAGTTGCTAGGGAGGTTCAGTGGGGACGGATTAGACATAGAGTAGATGAAAAGCCAGCTAAGGGGCATAAAGTGGGGATGGGTGTGCTGGTGCCATGCCTTTAAGTGATGAATATGTAGACGGAGTGTAAGCTGAACACCATAAATGCAGATGTAGGCATTGAATTTAACTATAACAGGAAGGATCACACCTGACTGGGTTCGTGAGATATCGCTTGTTCCTTGGTAGTGATGTCCATGACCATGACTGATGATCCAGTATTGGGCGGGGCTCAACCGCTTCCGGTTAATAAATTCCTGAAACCACCATAAAGGACAGCAATGATTAATTTTATGCTGATTGAGGGGATGCGTGGGTAAGGTTAGAACAACCACACCTGGGGGTTGGATCTGGTTCTGCCTCTCAGAGTCTGTGTGTGCGTCCAGTCTCTATAGCATAGATAGGTGGCAGTAGCCCCCTCATTTCCCCCATAGCTAGCCGGCGATGAGACCTCTGAGTCCAGACCATAGTAATGGCTGGAAACGCAGATGGGATATATACTCGGAACTGTGCGAAGCCTACACTCAGGCCAAGTTGCATCTCGGGCATTAATTTCAGTTTTGAAGTCAGTGTACCACTTCCTCTGAATCATGGTAGTGGTCGTACAACCTTGGGCACCATGGCCGGTGGCTACCATCTGTAGGTGGCCATGATGCCTCCCTAGAGGGATGGTTAATAAGAGCGAGGCGGCAGATCTGTAGGTGGGTCTTCGAAGGCCAGCCAATCCTGTAATAAATTCGTTGCTAGAGTCGCCGTATTGCATTGAATCGGTTCTGTAGCTGTGATGCAGAGAGGTTAGAGCTTGATGGGATATAGTGGATGGAAGGTTCTGGCCATGATGTCCAAGGGGAGAGAAATGGCCAACGAATTGGCCAAAAGGCAACGCGGCGGTGGTAACAGAAGCTTCGCCGCCCTGCCGCCGAATTCTGTAGTCTGGGTAGTTGGGGGGATGACTTTGATACAGCTGGGAAATGAGTGCCTGGAGCCGAAAGGTGGCCGAAAGGCTTGAATGCAGGAAGCTGCTAGGAAATTGGGGGGGATCAGGGGGTTTCTTCATTGCCAGTTGTTCAGCACTCTCAAAAGGGGGGTTGTATCTCTCTCTCTAGAGAATACTCTCCTCTCTCTCTAGAGAATTCTGGGTCATGATCTACCCATAAGTTGTCAACTTCGTAACATGTAAAGGTTCCTTGTTTTGGGTAATGAAAGCATGCTCAATCAATATACTTTTGTAGAACCAATGCATTGGAATTACCTCAAAGGGAACGGAGTGCATAATTACGAAATTAGACCCAATGAAGACCTGGTCTGGATCCAGCTTATAGAGAGGATCATTGAGCTTTTGACAAAGTCTCTACACAGGGAATTTTGCTATCCATTAGATTGGAGCCAAGAACCTCAAGAATGAGAGGAATAGGAAGCCAACTCTTGGTATAATCGAGCTAAAAGTTTTTGGTGTGTAAGATACATAAATAACTTGATTATAAATAGAATCTTCACTATTTTATGGGGGAAAAAAAACATTATTCCAATTTTGCCAACTCCCTTTTTTTTTTTTGGTTTGATATGCTTCATTTTTCCATAAAGTTTTTTTAATGGTAAAATGGGCCAAGTATTGTTATTTACTTACCACGAAATAATTGATGGGCCAACAAAGTCCAAAATATGGTGCGGAAAGACACCTGAGGCCCAATGGGCAAGTCCATTTGACACTCTCTATCCCGGGCTTTGATACGCCCTAATGCCCTATATTAGAGGTGGAGGGTATTATCGTCAAAACAACTCCAAAATGTTACCGTTGTGTGCAAAATACCGCCTTTTTATAGATCTCGAAAAACAACGAAAGCCCTCCACAGTTACGCTTTTCGAAAACGCACAGATTTTTCAGCGAAGAGAGAGAAAGACCAGAGAAGCCGAAGAAAGCAAGTGCGACTCGAGAATTTTCCAATCAAGCGACGGCATTACCCTAAGTAAGTTTCAAATACTTTGCTTTTGTTCATTTCGTCAGATTGATGCAAATTCGATTCATTGTTTGTTAGGTTTAAATTAATTCTTTCTGAACAATTTCACCGAATTGTTTCTTTGTTAATTTCGTGAGTGAAATTGAAAGATTTCCTGAGTTTTGCGAAATTTTTTCATCTGAAAATTCTTTCACGATGTCTAATTCTGCAGTTCTTGTGAAATTTTCTGATTAGGGTTTCGCATTGAACCCCCACCGCCGGTTTTTTTTTTTTCTCCATTTCGGTGAATCTTTTGGGGAAATTTTTCTGGTCAGTAGTGGAAAAGGGTGGGGTAATTGTTTAGTTTTCTTTTTCTTTTGAAGGGAGGGGGCGATGGTGCAAGTAATGAAGGAATCGATGAAGATGTGAGGTGAATTGGGTAGCTAATTGATTATTAATTCTCTTAACATCGAATGCTTTTTGCATTTTTGGGGAACTTAAACCAAGTTCACTTTTGAATGGTCATGTCTATGTCTTCGTTAAAAGAAGAAAATCAAATTTCTAGACATTGCTTAAGGATTGTCTGTTGCATCTGCTGATTTACAAGTATTTCAGATCTTGCCCATTATTGTTTCTGTTAAGCCATATAAATGTAATTTTATATCTTTGGTAGGTGATTATTTGGTATAATACTTTATCTTGTATCCATATGTTATCTTGTATCCATACTTGTCCTTGAGATCCTAGTTTTGCACTGGTATATGTAGTAGCAACATATAGTACCCTACTCAAAAGGGGTTACCATTGTTCAGCACGGTATGACAGATTTTCCTATCCCTCAAATTCTATGGTTTTCCTTGGTCTATCAAGTGTTCACCTATCTCTTCTACTTTCTGAGCTTTCATTGTTAATCTCAAGTCGTTATTTTATTGGTTGTGTGGCGTCAAATTTCAGTAATTACTTGGTAGTTGGTACGGATTCATGGGTCTCTCAAGATCCTCCCCAACATAATACTATTTTGTGCTAATTCCATTCATATTGCTTATATTGTTTCTAATATAACAACTGCTCACTCTAGATTCTGTCAATGTCAACTAGCTCTTGGTGAGAATCATTCACCGTAACTCCTAAGAGCTATTCTGTTTTGGACATCTTGGCTATACCTTTAAATTTAGCTGTGGGATCACCGGATCATCCAGTGGATATGTCTTGACTCTTGACTCCCTTGTCCTTGCACGGATTTATGCCATGATTATTTTTTTTTCTGATTTATTACTAATGTTTTTTTAGAGCCTGAATCTACTATTCATGAGGTCTGGATTTGTATTGGAAATTTTTTTACAGTCAATGAAAATGCTCAGGCTCAATTAGAAGAAGGATTCCATACTTTAAATGGGATAACCTATAGAAATGAAGTAGCAGACTCAGTTTATGCAAGTGGGAAACGGGCAATTTGGTGAATGATGCTGATGCTTGTAAAATGTGCTTATTAATAGCTGAGCAATGAAAGCAGCCCTTTTGTTTGTATTTCCTTTTTTGGCTGTTGATATCTCTGGTTGTTTGATGTATTTTGCCTAAAACTCTCTGATCTTCTATGGATCGTGCCTGTTGTGGGAAAATAACTTCCTGGTTTGCTTCGGCTCATAGTGGTATGTTTAAGCTTGTGTGCATGTATTTGGGTTTTTTTTTTTTTCCTAATCAATTGCCCTGCTCACAGTTTTGAAAGTAAAGACAACTAAATTCATCCCGAACCTAGCATTATGGCCTCATTTGAGCCCATCATTCGGATGGATGAGAATGCATATAGAGCTCCTGAGAAAATGCAGTCAAAAGCGGGTAGGAAACCCCTTGGAGATGTGACTAACTCAAGCAAGCCACTTGCCAAAAGCAAGATGTCGGCAAAAACTTTCAATGTTTCCAAGCCTCAACTGAAGATTCAACCTTCTAAGGTAGGCAGGAAACCCCTGGGTGACCTAACGAACTCGAATAAGCACTGTGCAAATGAGAAGTCATCCAAGAAGAACTGCACTGAGAATCTCTCTGCTGTTCATGAAGAGCAAGTCCCGAGTTGGATTCTGAATGAAGGTTTTTTGCACAATCACGATGAGTGCATAAAGGCACAGAGGCAGTCCACGGCTATGAGCATGGACCATTTCCTTGAAACTGTTGGACTTAAAAAAGGTGACTGAACAGCATTCTGCTTGGCTTGATTATTTGGTTATGGTGACTGAACCTTAATTATATGCATATGTTGCTCCATTGCAGATCCCTCTTTCTCATTGTTTCCTGAGCTCTCTGAAGTGGCTATGGCAGAGAAATCAGAGGTATGCCCAAATGTGTTTATGTCACATGCCTCTCTTTGTGGTTCCCCTGGCCCTGACCTATTCTAACTCACACACATTTGTGCCATACAATTATAGCCGAGTTTGAGTAACATTTCCCTGACTGTCTTTTCTTCATGTACTGTGCATCTGATTTTTTCAGCTTGAGATTCCTTGGGACCTTGATAAGCTTGAGTTAGAAATGATGGATGTCTCTCCCCCAACTCCTCCTGCACTAAAGTCTCCTCCGACACCTGAATCCCCTGGATCGCCTTTTTCGATTATCGACTGGAAGAATCTCGAACTTTCACCTTTGAAGCTGAAGGAGTCACCAACCAGGGATTAGGTTCACTGCATGAAGACAAGCATTTAGCCCTTATTAATACTTTCTGGCATAGTTTGTTCCTTCATTGGGAGAATGGCTTGAACTGCAGCTCTGTTATTGCTGGAGGGAGATAAATATTTCCCTGTTATCCCCTCCTCTCAGTTAGTTTGCATATTACTACAATCTGATTTCAAATTGAATCTTCAGTTTAACGTGAACTCTGAATTTCTGATATCAAGTTTACGTAAAAGAATTGTGTCCTGTGTGCCTGAACACCCCATATTTTCTTGGAATGAGGACACATTGTCAATCAAATACAAGTATGTATGTGTATATATATATATATACATACATATATATACATATATATATATATATATATATATATATATATATATATATATATATATATATATATATATATATGACTACACAATATCTTCCGTATAATTCCAATAAGATTCCCATTCTCCATTAAAAATAAATAGCACTTGAAACTGTCAAGGAACAACCAAGTTAATCAATATAATTAACTTTGGAAAAGCACTTTTCAAGGTAAAATATAATA
>JACYFF010019584.1:104432598-104443535 GCA_017589665.1 Selenicereus undatus
GGGGTAGAAGAAAGGAAACCATGTTTACCCATCAGAAACCGGGAGGAAGGGTGGCGCGTTTAGCCACGCGCCGCCGACGAGGACTTTTTTTTCGGTCCCCTTCTTCCTTCATCAACCGCCCACACACGCCGATCTGCACAACCACCAAAGAAGAATCGTGAAAACGCCATCCCAGGAGACGCGTGCGCCCACGCGCCGCCGCCTCAGTGGCGCGTCGGTCGCGTGGGATGCCTCACCAGACTTGTTTTCGGCCGATCTACACGGTGGGAGTATCAGTTCGCATCGGAAAAGCGTAGATCGAGGGGCGTGGATGTTTTGCAGAGGGCGGTGGTGGAGGGTCGGTTTTGCATCATATGGGTTCCATTCTTGGGCATGGTGGTCACGGGAAGGCCACCACCAGGAGGCGGCCTAGGGCAGGTGGAGCTTGGTGCTCTACCACCATGGCGCCTGAGGCGTCGAGAAACAGAAAAGGCAGAGAGACTCGAGCAGGAGAGAGAGAACAAGGGTCTCGAACAAACAGAGTGAGAGAGGGTTAAAGTTAGAGTGAGAGAGAGTGAGAGAATGATACCGGGCTCTTATTTATTTTGGGCCAGTTCATTTCTTGAATTTTTTATTCCTGCTGTGGACCTCCGTGAATGTCCTCTGTTTTTGGTCAGATTATTTTTTAGTAATTGTTGCTTTTGGATTTCAACTCAATTATTATTATTAATCATGACATATTTTTATTTTTTTTAATTGAATTATAATGATATTTAAGTTGATAAAGTTTCATGCATATTAATTCATTCGTTGAATTAAGGTTTCGAATTAGTTTTAATCCTGAATGCATGATTTCGTTATAAAAAATTAATATGTTTAATGACATATATAAATTCGTTTTATATATGTGTCGACTTGAAGTTTTCATGCCAAGTAACTTGTTATCGATCAATTGGGTTGAAATTATATGAATTCGTTTCATATATATGATTAGTGTGTATGAAGTAAATTTGTTTTACTCGAACTCAATAAATATCTATGTGATATAAAGATTACTCTGGTCGGTAAATGAATATGCTTCATAAGTTGTAAATATGTTTTATATAATATCCCGTCATATGAATATGTTTCATGATTTAATAATTTTATGCAAAACATGAGCAATTGTAAATTAGTTAATTGTTCTGTCATTGTTGTAGTTAACAAATTATTCATTAAGTTCTACATGAACAAGTTTCATGCTATTATTTGGATATATAGAGTATTTGATTATTTTATGAATTTGTTTCATGAAATTTAAATTTGCAATATTATATGAATGCATTTTATATAATTTGCGAACTTTATTATGAACTTGTTTCATCCAAATTTTAATATCATATAGATCTGTTCTATGTATGATTAATTGCGATTAATATTTGGATATATTTTATGCTACAAAGTATGTTGCATTCGATGCATGAATAGGTTTCATGTCAGCCACCATATTAGTAGTATTATATAAATGCGTATTATATATATGAACTACATAGGTTGTAGTAAACTTTGCTAAATTGTTTTAGCGCTTGCTCCTTGCCCAAATTAATGGATATGCATTCGTTTTCATGTTACCTGCTAATTATGTAACTTAGCGGTATTTTATGAATTAGTTTCGTGAAATTTAAATTCGTAATATTATAAATGTGTTTATATTTTTGCGATTTACATTTGAATAAGTTTCATATAATTGTATATAAATGTGTTTTATATATTGCTATTTGGGCATTTTATGAAATTCTTTTGTAACATATTATCATTCGAATATGTTTGGCAATATAGATTCATTTTATTATATAGATGCGTTTCATATAATAATCTGAATTTCACGTTTGATATGTCATTTATAAAGTTCTAGATGACATATTAGTAGTTATATAATGAGATAACTTAATGTAAATTTGATTTACATAAAGTTAGATATCTTTGTGATATTTCTAAAAAACGTTAATTAGTTTAACCATAATGTTCTCCATAAATCCTGTTTTATGGAAAATTGTGATAAATAAGTTATAAAAAACTTCTAATTCATGTTTGCATGAGATGATTATGAGCTTAGCGAAATTTTCGATCATACGACATGGATAATGGAGTTTTTTGATAATTTATTTATTTAAAAATACGCCTAATGTCCACTTTTACAGAGTATATACCCTTAGCTATGGCAATTAAAAATAAGGTTGGTAATTTGTTTACCAATAAGAAAACTTGATAGCGCTGACTATGATACATAATATTAGAAGATTCAGTTTCTTCTAAATGAACGTGAAATGTTAGGACACTCATTAGGTTCTAGGTCTCATAGGATGGCAAAAATGGTACTGTTAGTGAACAGTTTTTAGAAAACTTAAAAGCATACCAAAAGTGGTTCGAAAATAGATCGACCAAGATATCATACTTTGCCGTATTGCATCAATGTCGATCTAGCGGGGGAATTAAAAGTCATCCCACTGTTGAGTACGTGTGGGATTAGCTTAACATCAGGTTCGTCCGGATCCATTCCCTCAAAAGATTCTGGACCTAAGATTGGTATTGCAAAAGGGAAAAAGGATAAGGAAATAAAGAGAAGCATATAGCACGTGTGAGTACTATAATTGTGGAAATTAGACATCTTATACTTAGGATTGTCCTAAGTCGATTAAGGTACTTCCTTCCACAGCCCCTCCTGGATAATGTGTGCGCTCCCAAACATTTGTTGCTAACTATGATCCTTAGTGGATTGTAGATATGGGAGAAATAAAGTACATAGTTCGGGATTGAATTGATCTTTGTGAATTTTCACTACTACCTGGTGGATTCACAAATTGTCGTTTTAGATAACAACGATGAAAGGTGTCCTTGAATTAAAGACGAATCATTCGAGGCCCCTTGAAGGGACTACGTTGTCTTTTCCCAAATACTCTTTATGCACCTGGGGTGCGATGCTTCCTTATGTCTTCTGTCCCTAAGTTTAGTTTTCTTTAATTTTCGTCTAGATGTCTTGGGTATCACATGACATGGCGATTTGTTTGGCCATATCACATTGAAAGGTGTTTTCAATGGACGAAATAGAGCATTTTTCATCCTTGTCTCATTTTTGAATCTGTCTTAGACGTGCTCATTCTGACCATAAGGGTCAAGATAGAGATAACTAGCTAAAGATGGCCTTTTAAGACCAACTTACTAGGCTTAAAGTGCAAAATGTGAGTTATGTCTAGCTAGTAAAGCAATAGAAAACCCTTTTGTAAGGTTTCAAGGGCATCAAATCCCTTAGCGTTCGTTTACTTTAGACATTTGCGGGTCCATGAATATGAAAGCACATCATAGAGCCATATGCATCCATGATATAGGTATATGTACCTACTATCTCACCGATATTAAGTACTTGATGTGATCATATACTTTATAACGGTAGTAGGATTCAATTGGGACGAAATATTAAAACTCTTCGAACCAATTGAGATCATGAATATTTTCTTTGTGAAACAAAATCCCGCAATGTTGATTTTCTTAAGGATGAGTTTCTTAGCATTTGGTGAAAGTTAAAAGGGCCTCAATTTGTATACGTTACAATAAGACCTTCAACCACCTCTCGGTGAGGGGGAGGATTTGAATTCTCACTAAGGCACCGAGGGTGGTACACCACACCTTCCTCATTTGATAGGAATGGTGAAGGTTTGTCTGTTAAGGAGAATGAGATTCGTCCTCAATCTCCAAATGTTGAGGAGAGTCATTCCTGAACATGTAGTTAGTCCTCACGTTCAGGATCCCACCTCCAATTGATAGTGGGAGTAATCTTCTTTCCCTAATCAGGGTTCCATACCTCTTAGAGAAAGGGGGAGAAACTCTTGGTCCCATACCTCTTAGAGAAAAGGGGGAAGGATTTTCCACACAGGCAGACAAATAATGAAGGTCCCAGGATCCCAAGAATTTTGCATGGATAAATTCCTCGATGATATTTTCAAATCGAAGAGGAAATATTCCTATGCACATCCCTTGGGAATTGAGGGATCTACCTCCTGTGAAGAGACGGTTGGTTCACCAAATTACAAAGAGTGATTGAATGCAATAAGGGATGAGATGGACTCACCGACAAGGTTTTAAGAACTCATTGAAACTCCACCCCGATGTAAGTCTTCAAGATAAAACAACAGGTGGATAGTTCAATTAATAAGTTCAGGCCCAGATATCCCTAGCCCTGGTTGCCCATTCGGATTTTGAGTTGTTCGGAATGGACGTAAAGGTTGTCTTTCCCAATGGTGACCATGAGAAAGAGATTTATACGGACCAACCCAATGATTTTGTATCAAAGGGATAAGAAGACAATGTGTGTCATCTTAAAAGGTCCACATGTGACCATTGTGTATGTTGAAAGATCAACGTGGGGATTACGTTCCTTATGTTGATAACATACTATTAACTAGGGAACAACTTGGAGATGATCAAAGCTACTAAAAGGTAGTTATCCCATGTCTTTGAGACAAGGGACACGGGTGAAACTAGGTATGTCCTAGGAGTGGAAATAATCCAAAAACTGTCCCAAGAAGCATGCGTCAAAGTGGCTTGGAACAACTTTTGGGTCTATAATTCATACCCCATAGATACTCCAATTGAGAAGGGTCCAGCCTTGAGTCTTGCTCAATGTTCTAAAACAGATGACAAAAATAGAGATAGTGAACAAATGTCCTTAACCCTAGTATCATAGTAAGCTTAATTAAAGTCATGTTATGTACATGACCTGATATTGCTTTGCGGATAGTTTGATAAGTCGTTATCAAAGTAACCCAAGGCTTCCTGATTGACAAGTCATCAGGAGAATCAACTGCTAACTTCGTGGCATTGATAACTCAGCGTTTTGCTATCAAGGAGCAAACCTCAAATTGAGAGGATGCTCAAATTTTGATTGGGGTAGTAACTCGGATAAGTCTAAGTTAACCTCAGGACATGTCTTCACCCTGAGTGGGAGAGCCATGTCATGGTGCAGCAAAGAAGCATAGCTGCACAACAATGTCGGCTATGGAGGTAGATTGTGTATCTTGCACCATAGAGACAAAAAGCATTGCCATTGGGTATATATATATAGACTAATAAGGTGATTATGTTCACTTAACTAAACCCATTCCTAGTGATGTGTCTAAAACTCGTTGGTTGAGTCTTGGATTTCATAAGGTTTGGCATCTAGACATGTTCTGTTACATGATGGACATGTTTTCTTCTATGAGCGTGATGCTCATTGTCGTACGTTAGGCATATTGAAATGTCACAGGCTTCTGATTGACCTAGTCACACAGGCAATCGCCCTAACGCTTGAGTAGCGAGCAGGATGAGACGTAATCATATTGGCACTAGGTGTGCAATATCGATAACTCATACTAGAAGTGTATGAAGAAGAAGTAGTCGCCTTAGTAAGACTAAGATGAGACTCAAGGGAGTCGAGTATGAAATAAGTTTTCATATTGAAGCCTTAAAAGCCGAATCTTGAGTGTCAAGACCAACATTCAGTATATTGATCTAGTGGCTCAGGTTAGATTTTTGAGTGAAAATCTAGACTGACGATTCGCATGGCATAAAGAGTGACGAACCCAGCTAAGTGGGAGCTATGCCATGACACACATCTCATACTGTGTGTGCTTGTAAGACGACCCATATGTGGGGGTGACAATTGAATTCCCTTTCACTTGTCACTGTGTGACCCTATGGACGATGACCCTTTGACTTAAAGCTATGATATTAAGTCAAAGCTTAATGATGCTACTTTAATGTGATTCTCAAGAGCCATGATGTATACGGTTCAGCGAGAACACGTTAGGAAAGCAATTAAGCTAAGATGAGATTTCATGAGTGTTTAAGGAAAATTTATCCACCATCACCATATCAGCCCGGGCGATTATGTTGAGAACATAATCATATGATATATCAGGCATAAGGGACTGAAGATGCCACTGGTGATGTCTTGGGATATTTTTGGGGTATCGTATTTCGTGAAAGTGTTATGTTAGTTGGATGGTAACTTAATATAACACTACTTGTTATTTTTGGTCGCACGTTCTATTCCTGGTATGAAACGTAAGGAGTTGTGATACGTAGAGAATACGTGTTTTACGGCCTAAGTGGCCGAGTGGGAGCTGTTGGACGGGCCTAATTAGATTAGGCCCGACGGCCACTTAAGTCGCCTAGGGCGACAACCCTAGCTACCCCCTAACCTATATAAAGGGGTTTTAGGGGGTTAGCCTCAAGGGTGATGAATAGAACACTCCTCCTTCTCTCCTCACGGTTACCCTACCATCCTTGTCGGTATTCGGGTTTAGGACGTGGACGTTATAAGGCGACTCTAGTAGCCGCTGGGATTCCTATTATTACTGAAGAACTGGTATTCTTATTATTGTGGACTATCACCAACAGTATACTTCCGCATTCAGGTTAGTCCTGTATTTATTTCCTACAGTGATGACAAGGCACTACAGTCAGATGTTTGCAGCCTTCCTTTAACATGGTTTAGCTCTTTCTCAACTCTCCAGCTAAGCCTTTAGCTGAGCGCAAAGAACTGATCAAACTCGGTTCATTTGAGAATTGTATTCAAACCTGGCTTGATTTGGCCTGTTAATCGATTGAGTAGAGCCAGTAAACATGATTTTGCTCGTTTGTAAATTGTTCGGATGAATACATTCATTTTCAGCTCTGTTAAGTGTGAATAAATCAGTGAACATGCTTACATTACTCAGCAAAAATCATTAGAACTAAGTCAACGGACAGATACAAAAGATCAAACATAAAGCTGCAAAACTCCTAGTCTTGAAAATACAAGTTTGTAGCACACGATAATTCCGAGTGACTTCAACCAACCAAAGGCCAGCGATTGTAGTCATCAGGAAGGTCTAGATTTTCAAAAAAAGAAAAGAAAAGGGAAGGGGGGCCCCCCCCCCCCCACCAAAAAAAACCAAAAGGTAGAGGAAGGGGAACTATGAGGAAATAAAGAACAGGATTTTGAACTCCCAGGACTACCAAAATTATTCTGTTCTGACTGTCACATGAAGGAGTTGGTGTTAAATCCCATTCAACATCTGAGGAGTTGGTGTTAAATCCCATTCAAAATCTGAGGATCAATGAAGAAGAGAAAGGTTTGGATCTTCCTCAAAAATAGCTCTCTAATGAAATGGCATATAGGGCTCTCATAGTCATAAGCGGTGTTTTGCAAAATGCATAAAAGAGCAACTTCCTGTACATTGCTATTAGCATTATTGTCATTGTGTGACAGAGGCTCAAAAGTTGATATGGGAGAATTTTCGACCTAAATATATGATTCAAAATTTTAGGACCTTATGGATTAAGGTATAGCTGACAACTACATCATCGTTGCCTCGTTGGCATTGATGCATACAATTTATGACACATAATGATGATCGCATCGACAAGAGTATCACTTTTGCCAAAGATCAAATCAAATTCTATTGCATTGATAGTTTTGTTATCTATTGTTACTACAAGGATTATAGCTAGCTACAAAGGCCTAGCAAAACCACACGCATCCCAGGAACTATCACTGGGCAGGGGGGCCAATATCTAATGCCTGTACTACTGGTCGAGCATTGGTACTGCTCCATCATCTCATTTCATTTTCCTCATGCCACTAGTGGGAGGTGAGCTGCATGGCTCAGGGTTCTGTGTGCCTAATGCTGCTGGCTTGACATTTTTGCACTGTGAAGTTGCAGGCCCGCCATTGAATGTCAAGTCTATGTCTTGGAGCTCGATACCATCACAGGGAGTTCCACCGCTGCAGAACAGCTTCACTGCCTCTTTGCTTGAAGCTGTTCCTCTTATGTTTTTGAAGCTAATGTTGCTCAGCTTCACCTTTGATGGAGTCTGAAATACCCCACATGAAAAACAAAATCAATTGCAAAATAAAAGAAAGCTAATCAAACAAGCACCTGATACGGATCCTAAATGCTGAAGAAAGGTATGGGGAAGTCCAGATATACGCAGCCTTACCCCTGTTTTCGATAGAGGTTTGAGTAAGAGAGAATTTGTGATAATTGTTCTTACCTGAGCTTTGCAATGGTTGTAGGGGCAGTATTCTTGGTCAACAATAATAGGATTACGGACATTTTCAACTTGGATATCCTCAAAGTGCATGTCTGAGGCACTAGTCTCATAAGAGTTGAGCCAAGACTTAATCCTGATGCCGTTGTCAGTATCCTTGATAGTGCAGTGCTGGATCCAGACACCCCTGACGGGCTCCTCGTTGGGGTACCTGCCAAGACTTCCAATGCTGATGCCATGGCCAGGCCCACAGGTGACTCCTTCCACGTGCACATCGATTGCTCCATCACCCATGGAGACGCAGTCATCCCCTGTCCCAATTGTGGCCTGGTTGATATGCACTCCTTCTGAACGTCCAATATGGATACCATCTGTGTTGAGGCTCTCAGGTGGAGCTGTTATTGTGGTATCTTGAAGTGTTATGTCCTTGCACCCCAAAATCGCCATGTGGTACAGCTTGCTGTTCAGGGATTTTAGCCCCGTGATCTTCGCGTTATTCAGGAAATTGAACCTGAAATTCTGCCCAACAAAACAAACACAAACAGATGTTTTTGTCAATATCAGAATGAAGATTAACATTGAAAATTAGATCAAATTTCTTTTAACAAAGGAGATGATTTATGTTCAAGAAGTAGCAGTAGTACATAGGGAAGATTGTCGCAGGTGCCAGACTGAGCACAATTGTTCTGGTTCCATGCCATCTGACCTTGACCATCAAAAGTGCCTCCACCCTCGACAACATTCATAGTAAGGTCATTAATATGTTCAAATTTAAGCCAGGAGTCTGCGCCTTCCATCTCGGCCGGGTTAGGAGGAGCCTTGAAGTTTCCCGCGATCTCAAAGGTGATGGGGGCCTGGCATGGACCTGCAAAGTGCACAGCTCCCATCAAGTAGTCTCCGGCTGGCACTGAAATCGTCGTTGGGGCACCTGCTCCACAAGCTTGTTTAAATGCATCTGTCATTGCCTGCACACATACATATATAGCTTAGTTTTTCACTACTTAACAATTCACCTAAAGGGCATTTGCAAAAGATCTGGATGAAAAGAAGAACCTGAGTAGCATCTCCATTAGGCTGTGCACCTAAAGTTGTTATGTCAATGACATCTTGAGATTTTGCTACTGATATGAGCAAGCAAATCTGGTATAAGAGCACTGGGAGATTGAATTTTGTCATTTTATTTTGGGGTGGTTTTATTTATTTGGTTATTTTTATTGGGATTTGGTTTTATTCACACCTTTATCATTGGTTATTGGTGTTTTTGAATGATGAATTTGATGCTGTGACTCGCCATATATATAGTGGCTTTTGAGATCCTCAAATCACTCAATGTATTCTCCATTTTCAGGCAAAATCCTACTCCTCAGGTAAGTTTGTGGTAGAACGAGCTTAGCTTATAACCTTCTTCCTCCACGTGCCATGCACTTGAATTAAAAGTCTTGATTGGAGTTAGTTTGACAATCTCTCTTTCATTTTGTGCTAATCAAACGGACTTAAACGTGGTAGAGCGCAAGTAAATCTTCTTTTTTTTTTGGGGGTGGTATGTTAACGTTTAAGTATATGTATATTATTTTATACTAGGGTGATACCCTTATAGTGTGAATTAAATAATTTTTAAATGTATTATTAAAAGAATAGATGTTTTATAAAAAAAAAAACAAACAATAAATTGATATATTATATTATTTTATTGATGCAAAAGTAAGTCTTCTTTAGTTTTTTTCCCCACTAATAATGTACTTTTTTTTATTCTTAATTAATATCTAACGCACATTGTTTGTTGTATTTGCATTATTTAATTATATCTATTTTATGATTAAATTTTATTATTAAATAATAGGAAGGTATGTTAGAAGTTACCTTATTAAAGTTATGTTTGGATTAGTTTGTATTTTTCAAGGCTAAAAGCCCACATTTAAGCTAGGCCAAACGCCCACTAAATTCTAATTTCTTAGTTCAACTTATAGAAAACTATGATCTCATGAGCCCCCCTCCTGAAAAAAGAGAGAGAGAGAGAGAGAGATAAATGTTGAACATAAGAAATAAAGAAGACAAGAGAGAAACTGACAAGTAGATTATAGTTCACCAGAAACACCATATAAAAGTTGGTCACTCTATAATCATTACTCTTTTATTTCTTTTTGTATTTCCTTACTTATCGCATATGAAGCATAGATTGAGTGAGATTCTATGTCAATTTTTTCATTTCTCTTTTTTTAGGGGGGTGCTACAAGCACTTTTATATAAAATTTGGGTAACAGAAATTAAATTCATGCTAGAATATCGTTGCTGTGAGGCATAGACTGAATTTGCAATGAGTAATTTCAATTGAGAAGGGTTGGAAGCCTTTAAGGAGAGAGAAGCTCAAATAGAGACTAGGGGCGCAGAGGAAAGGAGAGAGAAATTATAAAAAAACGAATTCGACAAGCCATTATGTAGGAGGTAGGAAAGAATTAATTGTGTTCATAAGAGCCTAATAGTCAAAGACATAAAATAAACACTTAATGTACTACACCTATTAGTGAGGAATAGAAACAAAAGTACCAGTATAGTGCTTCTGCTTCTCGAGGCACTTCTCCTTAAAATCACTTTTGAAAAGCTGTTTTTCACTTTTAAAAAAATGGGTATTTGGCCCAATTTCTATTTTAGAATGCTAAAAGTAGTTTCAAAATCAAGGCCAAATACCCACTAAATAAAATTAATATTGTATTAAATTTACATCCATTCAACATAGCTTTTTCTTTTTATTTTAAATTTCATGTAGCATCCTATGTTACGTTAAAGTATCCCACATAACTATTCTCTCCTATATAGCTTCCTGCATGACAAGCTTACGTGTAATTCATATATGAGTTCAATCCAACGTTTTATATATATATATATATATATATATACATATATATATA
>JACYFF010019584.1:104463941-104482840 GCA_017589665.1 Selenicereus undatus
AAAAAATAAAAAATAAAAAATAAAAAAGTAAAAACAAAAAAAGTGAAAAATGAAAAACGAAAAATAAAAACTAAAAATTAAAAATTAAAAATCAAAAAAATGTAAAATAAAACATAAGAAACAAAAATTTCAGAAAATTTGGAAAGTTTCATAAATTATCACACATTAATGACGTTATCATTATTTTCATCCATTTCAACCCACCACATATAAAATATACCAAATTCAATCAACATTAACTCACTTCAACCTACTTTAACCTATTTCAACTCACTTCCAAAAAAAAAATACTAATTTCAACCTACCTTAACCCACCTCAACCAACTTCAACCTACTTCACCCTTTTACCTACCTAATTTACCCACGAAAACAACAGGCTCTAAATCTCACATGATACTTTACAAATTATTAAAATTATGAAGGAGTGGGTTGAAGTGGGTTGAAGTTGGTTGAAGTGGGTTGAAGTAGGTTGAAATGGGTTGAAGTGGGTTGAAGTTGGTATTTTTTTTTCAAGTGGGTTGAAGTAGGCTGAAATGGGTTGAAGTAAGTTGAAGTAGGTTGAAGTGGGTAAAAAAAGATTGACCCACGAAAAGAACAGGCCCTTAATGCCTCTTTCTTGAAAGATGGAGGCCACTTTGTTATATCAATCAAGGCTTGCCGTCGCTTAGTGAGTAGTGGCTTTTTTGTTCATCTTGGATCTCACATGGCTAATGATGTTCTGCACTGATAAAAATTCTTTTGTGCGTAATATCGCAAAATCCAACCTCGAAACTTGTGGGTTTTGTCCAATTTTATTTTCCCTGCATTTTAAATTTAGGCACCAGAGTTTTCTGTGTATATAGTTTTAGACCCAATCATGACCGAAGTTAACCAACCATTCCAGTTTCTGGATTCTCAGCTGTCGATGATGTTTGGAATGAAATTGAACCTGAGTATTTTGCTTCCCCGTTAATATGGATGGTTTCTTGTTTTACGTTGTTCTCTATTTAAATCTGATGTTCTGAATTTGCTGTTCAACAATATAGGCCAACTGAACTGATTCAATGGTCCATGCTGAGGCAGTGTTTGTTTCAGAAGTAAAGAAACTGCAACAAGACCACTTCAAGCCCATGGAACAGGTCAGACTCGAGCCATTTGAGCACGACCATGTTTGTGTTGTTGGAGGTTACCGTATGCCTAAGAAGCAGAAGAACGCCGAGAAGTAGAACTCCCATTCATGATTAGAAGTTTAGCATAGGATTCAGCTGCTGTCAAGCTTATTGTAATACTAAGTTTTGGCCTTAGAATTCTGTACCTGTGAAATTTTTTGCCCAAGTTTTCTCTTAATATTTATCGAATCAAGAACTTTCATATTTTGTTTGCATCTACAGAGCGGTACTTAATGTATGATTAACCCAGGCAGTTTGTCTGTGTGTCACTTATCTTTGGTGTGTTACCAGTTGCATTCTCTGAGTACTTGCTGCCAAAGATGTCGGTACTGCGCTACTGCAGGCTGCGTTGGTGGTTGATCGAGCTTTCTATCTGCTCGTGCAAGTTTACTATCTATTTTGAAAATCACAACATAATAGTGGTTCAACAGAATTGATCATATAGAGGTTGTATTTGGTAAAGAGCTTTTTGAGGTTGTTAGTTGGTTGACTTTTGTCAAAAAAACTCTTTAAATTGTTTAGCTAAATAGTTTTTGTATTAGCTTTCTATATCCAAAAAGTTAATTTGTAAATTTTTTTCTAGATGAGCTTTTGCAAGAGTTTTTTTTTTTTTTTTTTACAATCCAGTGTAAAAATTACTATATTATACTTTTCTTTTTGATAAATTTGCATTCGATATTCAAAACAAAACCTTACTCCCTTGCTAGACATGGTGTTCATTCGTTCATTTTGCGTGTTTTACTTTCTTTCTTTTTGCCACTCTCTTCCTCCTTTAAATCAACAACTCAAAGAAAGATACTGAACACGGTCATCCATGAGGATTTATATCCAAGAAGTTAATGATTTTAATTTAAATATGTTTTTCAAGTTAGTAAATAATGTATGTTAATTAGTTTTTTGAGATGTACAATGTTCTAAATATTATTATGTTTATATAAATTTCAATTATTGCTAAAAAGAAAATTAAGTTAACATTAAACCAAAATATATTGTGACAATAGATATTAAATTTGGGTGAGTATATAAAAGTAATTCTATATATTCACAAAGTCACAATTTATAATTCATAATTCATATTGGAAAAAAATACCATAAAAACAATTGTATTGCTAAAAAAAATGATGAAAGTATGTTGTAGGCATAAGTTGAACTTCACCAAGTTGCCTTATTGGAAACAACTAATTTTACTGAAAACACTTTTTCCAGAAACAACTAATGCAATCAATGAAGTCAACAACTAATATAATTAGCTAACAATTAACACTAATACAATCAAGTAACAACTAACAACTGATTACTAAAAACGGCCAAAATGCTGGAGGGATTGATCCTGTAAAAGCATTAAATGAGAGTGTATTATGAAGAAGGCCTATAAGAAATGAAGATGTCTAAACGAAACGAGCGGCTTGCATCGAAGAGGGTGTTCTTGAGCGGTATAACGATACCATTGGTAAACAGTGCTGTGGAGATGTAAGCCGTGGTTAGCAAGGGACAAATTCCACCCATGGATGTGGTCGTGCGCAAAGTCAAGTGCTTACTGCTTATTGCTTATTGCTTATTGCTTATTGCTTACAGCTTACTAGACTTAGTCAAATTGAGGGTTGGGTAGGTTGAGAGTCGGGTCATAAAAGTCGGCAGACGAGACTTTCTTGATCCAACCCTTCCCGACCCACATGCAGGTCAAGATATCCTTGAGCATAATCCTGACTCTACGGGCACCCTCCGATCATTGAGTTAAACCCAACCCTCAAACCCCTCCCTATAAAAAAAAACGAGATCTTTCACTAAATTTCATTTTTGTTATTGATTGCGGAGATTCTGGGAGAGTGTTGTAGGTGATTATGTGGGACGAAAGAACGGGCTTACCAAATGGCACGTGCGCGACACCTGACGTCCTCCTCCTCCATGGTCCAACCTGCAAAAAGGGCATCCCCGAGTTGTGAACCGGGGAACGTCTCTCCGACGGTCAAGTCAGTCAAGGGTCCAAGTCAAAGGTGAACACAGAGAGAGAGTATAGTATGAGTCCAATGAAAAGTCAGATTGCCAACCCTCTTTCCCGAGGCGGGTAGGTGACTATTTATAGTCCCTATGGCAAGGGGTAAAACAGTAATCTTACTTGGGTTATTTCGGATGGGCCGCCGATTTGGCCTAGAAGTCCCTAGTAAGAGCACCTAGGGTCCCGCTAGGAGCCCATTTTCGAGAGTAAGTGTCTGCCCTGTGAGACAACTGAGAGGTGCCCAGTGGGGAGATCCTATTTCCCCAATCACTTAGCCCCACACATTTTGCCTGCAAGCCAAGCCGAGCGAGTAGTCAGGTGAAATGTGGAATCTGCCCGTAGCCGGCGTATATCTGTGGGACTTCGAAAATTATGCCCCCATTGTGGATGGTCTTGTGGCCACCGATCATAGAGCCGGTCAAGCATTCGTGATGGAGCAAGTCTCGAGGTTTGGATGACGGCCTAGGAAACCGCCCCATTAGCGGATATAAAATGTGATCAATAAGAATGGGGGTTCCATCCTTCATCTCTTGTACCGATCTTCATCGGAGGGTTCCTTCTATGGCTTTTCCTCGTTCTCTAAGCACCGGAGAGATCGCTGAATATGTTTCCTACAACTTCGAGTGGGATCAACGCGGGGTTGCTTTTCCCCCATTGCCTCTCTTGAACGATTTTAAGGCCCTGTGTCTGAGCTATGAACTCACTGCTGCCTAGGAAGCTGCTCGGTGCTTTGAACTTCTGGAACTGCCCCAGGTCATCTTCTACGCTGCCGAGAGGTTGGGTGTCCTGTATGGGCGGACACTCCATGTAATGGAGTCGGCCCTTACCGAGCTTTACTGGAGCACCTTTCTGTCGTGGGTGTGGCTGAACGGGGATTGAATTTTTCAGGCCCGATTCCTGGAAAAGGCCAAGCGCGAGGAGGAGAGTTCAAATGCTGAAGGGGCCGCCTCCTCTTTAGATGGTGACAAGCAAGGTGAAGTCGGGCAGGAAGGAGCCGCCTCCCCATGGACGGTGCCAACTTGATTCCGGAGATTCTTGGAGTGTGCTATAGGTGATTATATGGGACGAAAGAACGGGCTTACCAAATGGCACGTGAGCGACACCTGACGTCCTCCTCTTCCATGGTCCAACCTGCAGAAAGGGCACCCCCGGATTGTGGAACAGGGAACGCCTCTCCGACGGTCAAGCCAGTCAAGGGTCCAAGTTAAAGGTAAACACAGAGAGAGAATAGTATGAGTCCAATGAAGAGTCAGATTGTCAACCCCCTTTTCCGAGGTGGGTAGGTAACTATTTATAGTCCCTGTGGCGAGGGATAAAACAGTAATCTTACCTGTGTTATTCGGGATGGGCCGTCGATTTGGCCTACAGGTCCCTGGGAAGAGCCCCTAGGGTCCCGATAGGAGCCCATTTTCGAGAGTAAGAGCCTGGCCTGTGAGACAACTGAGAGGGGTCCAGTGGAGAGATCTTATTTCCACAATCACTTAGCCCCTCACATTTTGCCTGCACGTGGAGCCAAGCGAGTAGTCAAGTGAAATGTGGAATTTTCCCATGGCTGGCGTATATTTGTGGGGCTTTGGAAATTGTGTCCCCGTTGTGGACGGTCTTGTGGCCATCGACCATAGAGCCAGTCAAGCATCCGTGATGGAGCAAGTCTCGAGGTTTGGACAGTGGCTTGGGAAACTGCCCCATTAGCAGATATAAAATGTGATCAATAAGAATGGGGGCTCCGTCCTTCATCTCCTGTATTGATCTTCATAGGAGGGTTCCTTCTATGGCTTTTCCTCATATGGCTTTTCATCGTTCTCTATGCACCGGAGTGATGGCTGAATATGTTGTCTACTACTTCAAGTGGGATTGGCGCGAGGTTGCTTTTCCCCGTCGCCTCTCACGAATGATTTTCATGCCCTGTGCCCAAGCTATGAACTCGCTGTGGTCGAGGAAGCTGCTCGACGCTTCGAACTTCTGGAACTACCCCAAGTCATCTTCTACGCAATGCTTCTTAATGAAGCCGAGAGGTTGAGGGTCTTGTATGGGTGGACACTCAGTGTAATGGAGTCGACCCTTACCGAACTCCGCTGGAGCACCTTTGAGTTGTGGGTATGGCTGAACGGGGATCGAATTTTTGAGGCCCACTTCCGGGAAAAGGCCGAGTACGATGAGGAGAGTTCAGATGCTAAAAGGGCCGCCTCCTCTTCAGATGGTGACAGGCAGGGTGAAGCCGAGTAGAAGGGAGCCGCCTCCCCATAGACGGTGCCAATCTGATTCCGGAGATTCTTGGAGTGTATTGTAGGTGATTATGTGGGATGAAAGAATGGGATTGCCAAATGGCATGGGAGCGACATCCGACATCCTCCTCTTCCATGGTCCAACCTACAAAAAGGGAACTCTCGGATAGTGGACTGGGAAACGCTCTCTGACGGTCAAGTCAGTCAAGGGTCCACGTCAAAGGTGAACACAGAAAGAGAGTATAGTATGAGTCCAATGAAGAGTCAAACTTCAACCCCTTTCCTGAGGTGGGTAGGTGGCTATTTATAGTTCCTGTGGCAAGGGGTAAAATAGTAATCTTACCTGACTTATTTCGGATGGGCCGTCAATTTGGCATATAGGTCCTTGGGAAGAGCCCCTAGGGTCTTACTAGGAGCCCATTTTTGAGAGTAAGGGTCTAGCCTATGAGACAACTGAGATGGACCTAGTGGGGAGTTCTTATTTCCCTAATCAGTTATAAAGTTCAACATTAAACATTATACTTAAAAAAGGTCGAGTGATAGTATAATGTTCAAATGAAATGTATCATAATTACAAACATTCTATTGCCTAATTTAGTGACTAAAATGATTAGTTCACTAAAACAACTTCTCCAAACATCATAGAGGGAGAATTAAAAGATTTAGAGCTTGTGCGATTTTGAGAGGCAAATGGGCGCAAGCTAAGAGGAGGCCTAAAGTTCTTTGTTTTGATTTTAAATTTAAATTTAATTTTAAAAAAGATCTGGTCACCAGATCGGGTCAGAGGGCCAATACCTCTACCTGAGGCCAACTCTCATCATCGTCAGGTACCCTCAATTTGAGGGTTGGGGCAGGTCGGAGATTAAAAAAAGTTAATTATGACCCTCATTTTTCAGTGTTGGGTGGGGCTTCTGATTGTTGATGAGGCTTAGTGCTTACCAATGAATTGGACATATTTGATAGTAAAGTATGTGTATTGTTTGAGCACCTTCAACCAAAGCTTTAGTGTTTGAACTACAAGTGGGGGTTTGCTCCTTCATGTCATCTGAAGATCAAACTTTATTTCTCACCTCCATATATAACGAAGCTCCAATTTGGATAATCAAATAGTATATTTGTATAAACCCACTTCACAAAACCCACATTTTTTTGAATTGATGTACAAAAAAGGATAACCAAATTTTGGGCGAAAGAAAAAAGAAAAAAAATGGAAAAGTTGTCCTGCTGTTCGGACCATCCGTTCCATTCGGACCATGCTCTGTAAGCACACTTGGGGATTGTATGTGTCCACATGTTCGATCTATTGTAGTTGCTCTTATAGTTGTAGCAAATTATGTCCTATATAACAGAAACATATTTTTTCTTGAATTTCGATATATTCTATTATTTACAGAGGATTTGTGATAAACATAAATGTCTTCTATTGAAATTTTATGTCTAGAAGGTGCCTTTGTTTTTCTTTGTCCAATTCTTGTTGCTTTTCTATCCATGGATCTTATATTATCTTAAGTGTTGAATAGAAATGGTGAACTCGATATGCGATTTTATTATTTATTTAGTTGGAGATCAAACCTTATATCATGCTTCCATGATAAATAGTGATAATTTACCCAAAAAACTAGGGCACGAACTCTGATGATGGGTGCATTGGCACTCGTGGATCCACATTGAGTGTAGGGGTGTCCATGGACACCCCTAAATTCCAACCCAAAAAAAATTATATTTTAAAATAGGTTAATTTAGTAACGATGTTGGTTTATGGACACCACTACAAAAATAAAATAATGTATATTAGTAATGATATTAATTTATGGACATCCCTATTCTAAATGTCTGGATCCGTCCCTGTGCATTGGTTTTCTAGGTCTGACTTCTATTCAAGTCTTTAAACTTTGGCAAGCCGTAGTTCAAAATTAAGGGATGAAGAAGTATAACTTTTCCGGCCATTTTGGTTGTGGAAAGCGCATGAACGGAAGCCATTAAAGAAGCAATGCAAGTTCAAAAAGCAGGAAAAAAAATGTCAGAAGTGGGATTTGAACCCACGCTCTCGTTAGAGGACCAAAACTTGAGTCTGACGCCTTAGACCACTCGGCCATCCTGACGTCAGGGGCTGCTCGCTTCATACTTCGTAGACATATCAAGATCAGCCTAATCTACCCTATTTTGATGATTCATTCCTCCTTTAAAATTAGGTCAAATAATTTTTGTCTAATACAATTATGTTCACTAGGCGCTGTTCTTTTCGTGGGTCAATTTTAAAATACCAATCTCAACCAACTTCAACGCTCTTGCACTATTTTAACCAAGTTTAATGTATCACATAAAAAAAATTCAACCCATTTCAACCTACTTCAATCCACTTCAACCTTCCTCAACTTACTTCAACCTACCTCAACCTACTTCATCTTTTACCCACCCCAATTTACCTATGAAAAGAACAGGCCCCAAGTTAACGTTTTCACTTTAGGGGAGAAATTAGAAAAGTTGTCATCCTTGGGGTCTGTTCTTTTTGTAGGTAAATTGGGGTGGGTAAAGAAGTGAAGTAGCTTGAAGTGGGTTGAAGTAGGTTGAAGTGAGTTGGATTTTTTCATATGATAAATTGAACTTGGTTAAAATAATTAACGGAGTTGAAGTGAGTTGAAATAGATTGAAGTGAGTTGAGTTTGGTATTTTACAATTGACCCACGAAAAGAACATGACCTAATTAGAATGCGAATCCAAAATTGTTGTATAATAGTGGCCCATTTTGAAGTTTTTAAATATTTTCTAATACCGATTAATTTTTAATTTTCTTTGATGTTCATTTAAAAATTTTTACACAGGAATCTGAATAATTGTTCAGTTTAGTGGAGTTTGGGGACACTCATTCCTTCAGGTACATCCACCTTTATCCTTAAAGATTAGTACTTTAGGATTATAACATCAAGAGGATTCATATGTCCATATTACACATTTAAGAGGATTCCATGATGTTAGATCTGTTTTATTCATAAGTTACTCTTCGATTCATGTTTTGAAATAGTTCATACATAGACTAGTTGTTTGTGTCATCTATTAGTCTTCTACCTCTTTTAAAGACTGCCCCCCCCCCAAAAGGAAGAAGAAAGAACCTACAATTACCATATGATTGCTCATTGACAGTTCGTTGGATAAACCTAAATCATCGCGTGATCATTACTAGCTTGAGCAAACAGAGATACCGAAGGACAGATTTATTTGCAATTTTGCAGCAAAATTACAAAACTGACGCAACTAGCAGTTTCAAAGTACAAGACTGGAGAGCTCAAAGCAAAAATACAGGAGAGAGACCTTTGCTTGGGACTCCATGAGGAGGAATGTAACAAGCGACCTTAAGGCGTTCTCCAACACAGCCCTTTGCTTCGGTAATTACACTGAATCAATATGCCCTCTGTGCATTAGGACTCCATGAGGAGGAATGTACCAAGAGATCTTACGGCACTCGGAAGAATAATGCAGCTGTTATGTTATAGCCATATGGAGCCACCGCCATTTTGAAGAACTTCGACCTTCAATCGCGAAATATTAATGATAATCGCAACATGTTGAGCCATGAGATCCGATGACAGAATCAGGTTTTAAGTGTAGCCTCAAGCAGTGGCTGGTACTGAAGTATTGATAGCCAATTCATCATCAATCTTATTTGTTTCGATAACCTGACCTCCCCACTTCCTCATCCGGTTGTTTGTTTCTTCCACCTGCATCAATGTTCCTTAGTCGTGTTTGAATAGCAATTTTCATGCAGAGGGAAGCACAACTCCTTGTTTATCCACTGACACAATGAAAACAACCCAATGCAAAGGTAGACCTAGTAAACAGATTGTTTGGATTGAGTTCTAGTCTAGCTAATTTAGGGTCCGAGACTCTGGTGGCACTCAGGGATGCAATGTTTTGGGCATGAGTCATTGTCGTCTTTACCTATTGACATTATGCATCAGGCCACAGCGCATACACAAAAGGTACGTCTAATGTTTAGTATCTTCTCCACACAAAAAAGGGGTCCTTTTATGTATGGATCATTATCATCTTAAGTAGGCAAACATCCAAAAGTTATGGCTCAGACTTTTCAGGTTCAAGTTGAAATATTATCACAGTACTTAGTTTCTTGATCGTTTGGATCAAAGAGAGGAATTTAAAGAACATAGATCCTGGCCTCATGCCTAACTAATCTCATAACCAGTGGATTAAAAAGCTCAGTTTAGCAAGCATACCTCTTTATTCCAGTTTGTCCGGTAAACAACAAACAACAGAATCAATGTCTGAAGGGAAGTTCCTGCTATCAAGCCACCCCATATACCCTATGAACGCAGGAACCATGATTTAGAAGTTAGAACCCAACAAGTATGCTCATTATCCACAAGTTCAAAGAACAGGAAGTCACACGCACCGTGTTATATTTATGAGGTTACTCACACAAGGGGGGGGGTGAATTGTGTGTGACAAATTTTTGCACTTTTGAAAACACTAGTGGGGAACAGTTTCTGAACAACGTATGGTTAGCAGGGAACTGTTCCTGCCAAGCTTCCGTAATGTGTTCGGGGTAAGAATGAATGCAAAAATAAGAATGAAGACACAAGATTTTTACATGGAAAACCACCTCTAGCCCATCTGAGGTGGGAAAACCACGACCTACCTCTGTAGGATTTTCACAAAAATTCTACTAACGGGCTGAACACGTTACAAAAGTAACCCCACGTTACAAATTGCAACAACACGTGATTGTCTACCCTAGACAATCACCCCACGTCCTTAGTTACCTTAAACTTAGGACAACTCTATTCGTTTACACAAACAAAACGAAGACACCTTACTTAGCAACTTCTAATAAAGCAAGTGTAAGGTACAATGAAGCGCCTAGTATGCCAATGAGGAAGACTCAATTTTTGCTCTCTTTTACAGGTTTTTCACTCTGGAAATTTGGCTCAGTACAACTCACAAAATCTGAAAAACCACCCATAAAAACGTTGGCAAAAACTCCTTTTTATAGCTTGAAACAAAACGGCTAGATGAGAGTTTTTGTAGCTGCGCTTCTTTCACTACTAACGTGAAACAAAAGCCACATATTCCAGCAGCCAAATGTCCAGCATTTTCCACAGTCTTAGGGCTTTGCTAAAAATAGGAGAAAGAAGATAAAATTTGACTTAGTGAAATCTTATCCAAATCTTATCCCAAAAAATTAGAGATTTTAAGTTTGAAAATCTGTTGGGTTGCAGTTGAAAAATACTTTATCAAGTAGCAAAAAAAATTATCAGCCCAAAAATAAAAAGAATCGTAAAATCTTTTGCCAGACGTTTGCTGAGAACACTCAGGGTGCTTTACCAGGAACTGTTCCCAGTCAGGATTAGGACCTGTTCCCAGAGTGTCAAAAAGATTTTTCAAAAGCGAACATGAAATTGGGATCCTCTCACTGGCATATTAACAGAGGGTCTAATAAAGAAAAGATTCTACCAAACCCATGACTTCTTTTTGATGAAGCAGCTGACTTGCAATGTCAACAACCTTGATACTGCTAAGAACTGTTCCTGAAGATTGTTCCTGAAACTTCATGTTATTCTTGGACTTGAAGCATTGCTGTCAGAAACTGTTTCTGGAACTTCAACTGATCGTACAAGCTCTGTTCTTAATCACTGTTCTCAACCAACTTTCATAACCAATCAAAGACAAATTCAAGTAATATTATAAGGACTAATACATTTGGACTAAACACATTTGTATTTGACATCATCAAAACCTTACACAAGGAAATGGTCAACAATTTCCCCCTTTTTGATGATGACAAACCAAATGACCCAAAAAAAAAAATTGCCTTAGCCCAAATCAATCCCAAATCAAATTAAGCCCAAGTTAAATGGTTCATGCTGATTTGAAAGGATCATTGAATGGTGGGTCATGCTTTCTTCCCCCTTTTGACATCATCGAAAAAGAACAAACAAGGTTAGGTTAGGAACAAGCAAGAGGGACAAGCATTGCAAATGTAACCATTTTATAGCAAAACAGAAACGGATACATCAAGAACAGCCAACCAGAGAAAAAGAAAAACAGAACCGGGAAAAAGGAGAAACAGTTCTTAAGAGGAGGAAGGGGCAAATTTTGCAGCTACGTCTGCTAGGGCCTTGAGAACAGCTTCATGGCGCTGGGCATTGAGGAGCTGTTCGCGGTGACCACAGCCTTGACTGCAGCAAGTTCTGCTTTTAGCTGGGCTTGATCAGCAACCACAGAGGAGAGAGAAGGCGCAGAGAGTGGAGTGGTGCTGGCAGGGAGAGTGGAGGCAGGGACTCTGGTGGTTGTTCCGAACCCTCACTTCCACCTTTGGTGGACAGAAAGCCACAGCTAACAAGGGTGCAGGTGCCAATTTCATCATTGACTTGGGCGAGCACCTTCTTCTGGAGAACAACCCCCAACTTCTCTAAGACAAGGCAGAGAAGAAACCCATAGCCTAGGTCATGATCTTTCGAGGTATTGGCTATACGGGCTATGTGGTTGATCATAAGGGCAGGCAGATTGATTTGAGACCCTGTGTCCAACAGGTCGACCAGACACAGGTCCATGGCATCCGCTCGATTTCGGCGTTGCCCCCGGGGAATGATGTTCTTAATGACAAACCAATAAAGGAGACGGTGAAGGGGAACCATCTCCGCCTTTTGTACATGGCGAGGTATGTCAAGGTCAGGGTTCTGGGCTATTTTCCGGCACAAAGCAAGTAGTTGGTCCCTACTTAGTGCCGTTTTGTCCTCCCTGACATAGTCCCTGAAACCTTCAGCAGGGACCCCAAGCAAAACACCCAAGTCTTCAGCATCAAAGGTAAGGTCATGCCCTTTTACAGTGCTTGTCACCACGCCATTGGTGACTGCACAATTGGCATAGAATTCTGCCAAATCGGGTACGGAACAACCTAGAGTCCCGTCTGAGAACAGTTCCAGCCACCCCTGCTGGTTCAGTTTCTCAAGAAAGGACCCAAGGCCTTGTTCCCTAAGATGCCCAGGCCGAACAATCTTCCCCCTAACTACGGTCTTTTGCAAGAAATGTTCATAGGAAGCACTGGGGGGAAGCTTGGTTTTGGATTTAGAGGAAGTGGGGGTGTGAGACGAAGTACCTTGTTTAGGAACTGTTCCTGAAACAGGGTATTTCGATTTTGGTCTTTTGGTGGAGGCGGCATCAGGAACAGAGACCCGTGAGAGCCGTTTCTTGGTCTTTGGAGTAGCGACCTTTTTGGCTGGCAAGGGGAGCTGAACAACCGGTCCTGTACTTCGAGTGCGTGGCCGCCTTGGGAGGGTGGATTTTGCGGTGGTGTGGGTGGCTGAGGTTTTGACTTGTTTGGTGGTAGAAGGGTCAGAAAGTTCAGGAATGGTTCGGGTTCGCTTAAATCGCAGAGGCACATCGTCCTCTGAGGTCGATGTGCTGTCAACCCAGTATGTGAAAGGTTCTGGAACAGAGGGGGCTGCTTCGGACTCGAACTCGACTGGTCGATCCTCATAGCCACTGAAGTGCATCCAGTCGAAGTGAGGTGGTTCTTCGTCTAGTTGGTCAGGAACTGACCCGGTTGGAGGTTCTGGGTTGTTAGGGGTCAGTTCTTCTGACACCGATGGGGCAGGGTCAGGCCCCGTCTGACCGATTGCGGGCACAACCCGGAGTGGTTGTGGCTGGGTTTCATAAAGAACCATCTCCCGATCTTGAGTATCGGGACAAGAATTAAGATCCTCCATAGTCTCCCCAGTGGGTTGAGGGATGAAGGATTTTAGGAAGTTATAGACAAAAGGGGTGATGGAGAATGAGGGTTCATGGGTTTTAACCATGGTTGAGGAGGATGCGGAAGATGGAAGAAGATCAGCGAGGGAGGAAAAAGATGTTCTTGAAGATCGTTCCCTCAAGGATCGAGGTCTGGAACTCTTGCGCCAGGCAGATCCTCCTCTGGTTCTTGCTATTTTTGAGTGGGAAGATATGAGTAGAGAGGTGTTGCAAATGGTAGATGAAGTGGGAGCAGTTTCTTGAGGCACGATGTAAGTGGTGAGAGAGAAAAGGTATGAGTGGGGCTTTTAATGGGAGTAAAGAGGAGCCGGCGGTTCAAGATTCAAGGCGTTGCCTTGGGAAGAGAAAAACGCGTGAAGGAAACGACTGCAGTGAAAGGCTTGACTTCTCCTTGTTTCCCATAAAATGAAAAGCGTGTCAATAAATGAGGGAGGGGTCTGTTCCTCTCGCTTGTTCTTGCCACATAAAAAAAATATAGTGGAAAATATGGACAATAGCAATAAATCTCAAGCAGATGTCAGCAATTCATATAGCTCAAGCAGATTTCAGCAATTCATATAGCACACATGTGCCTCGTACAATAAGTAGAGTAAATCCACAAGATCGGTGATCAGGGGTCTGATCCTAGTCAATCACTGAGGGTGGTCAAGTCTGCCTAAGTATTCTTAATTAGGCCCAGTTCCAACCGATTTTTCTCAAACTGATCCCTATGTAAGGCCTTGGTGAAAATGTCAGCAATTTGATTCTCAGTAGCACAAAATTGCATTGAAATAAGCCCTTTTTCCACATTGTCTCGCAGAAAATGGTGTCGGATGTCAATGTGTTTGGTCCTCGTATGTTGACAGGGATTTTTAGCAATATTTATTGCACTAGTGTTATCACAAAAAATTGGTATGCATCCTGTGTCAACATGAAAGTCTTTGAGTTGTTGCCTTATCCATAGCAGTTGGGCACAACATGAAGCTGTTGCAACATATTCTGCCTCTGCTGTGGACATGGCAACTGAGTGCTGTTTCCTAGTTGCCCATGACACTAAACACGGACCAAGAAAGTGAGCCATACCTGAAGTACTTTTCCTGTCTACCAGGAATCCTGCATAATCAGCATCTGCATATCCGACTAAATCAATACTGCACTCTATACACTTCTTCTTTTAGGTACCCATTGAGAAATGCACTCTTGACGTCCATTTGGTATAGCTTAATCCCCATGTGAGCTGCAAATGCTATTAAAATTCGGATAGCTTCAATTCTAGCAACAGGTGCAAAAGTCTCATCATAGTCAATCCCTTCTTCTTGGTTGTACCCTTGGACCACTAGCCGGGCCTTGTTCCTGGTGATTGTTCCTACCTCATCTAGCTTGTTCTTGAACACCCACTTGGTACCAATGATTGATTTCTCTTTGGGTCGTGGTTCAAGATGCCATACTTTATTCCTTTCAAACTGATTCAGTTCTTGTTGCACTGCAGTAACCCAGTCCGAATCTGCAAGAGCTTCATTAATATTTTTTGGCTCAATGTAAGAAAGGAAAGCATAGAAAGCACAAAAATTCTTAAGCTTGGATCTAGTTTGCACTCCCTTATTTAAATCTGATAATATCTGGTCAAGAGGGTGTGAACTCTGATGCTTCCAAGGTCTTGGGGTCAGAGGATCCGTTGTCAAACTTTCTACTCTCGCTTGAATGCTTGGTGACGCTGGGTCAGGAGCTGTTCCCGAGCAAGCTCCTGGAACTGTTCCCAAACCAGTTCTCAAATCTGTTCGTGGAGAGTTTGGCTCAGTAGCTTGACTCTGCTCCAGATCAGGTTGGGAATTACTTCCCCCTGTCTGATCATTCTCCATACCATCGTTTCTGCCCGTCTTACCTTCATGTACTACGACATTTTGTTCTTTTCTGGTAAGACCAAGCTCATATTCCTCATCCTGAATATCTTTCTCAAGTAAAGAGTTAGTTTCATCAAACAATACATGAGCACTTTCTTCAACACATAAGGTTCTTTTGTTGAACACTTTATAAGCCTTACTGTGTGAAGAGTACCCTAAAAATATGGCTTCATCACTTCTTGGGTCAAACTTTCCCAAGGCATCTTTCCCATTATTATGCACATAACATTTGCAACCAAATACTCTTAAGTGCATAATGTTGGGTTTTCTACCTTTGAAAAGTTCATAGGGTGTCTTATTGAGAATAGGTCGAATCATGCATCTGTTAATAATGTAACATGATGTGTTTAATGCCTCTGCCCAAAAGCTTCTAGAGAGACCACTTGCAATCAACATGGTTCTGGACATGTCTTCTAGAGTGCGGTTCTTACGTTCAACCACCCCATTTTGTTGGGGTGTTCTAGGGGTAGAAAAATTATGTTCAACACCATGCTTATTACAATAATCCATAAAACTTGAGTTCTCAAACTCTGTGCCATGATCAGACCTTAGACATACCAATGAGTGTCCTACTCTCGTTTCAAACTTTTTAAGAAACACAATAAATTTTTCAAATGACTCATCTTTGGTAGCTAAAAACAAGGTCCATGTGAAACGAGAGTAATCATCCACTATTACTAGCACATACTTCTTTCCACCTCTACTCATGACCCTCATGGGTCCACACAAATCAACATGTAATATTTCTAAAGGACGAGTAGTGCTAACTTTATTTTTTAATTTAAAAGCGGTCCTGACTTGCTTGCCTCTGGCACAAGCATCACATACCTTGTCATCATTGAATTTGATGGAAGGTAGGCCAATCACTAGATCTTTTGAAACCAACTTGTTCAAAAGAGAAAGGCTTGCATGACCTAGTCTTTTGTGCCAGAGTAAGACATCTTCACTTATAGCACTTAGGCAAGTCAGGTTACTTTGGGGAAGGGAAAGAATAGAGACTTTATAAACATTTTTGTGACGATTCCCCCTCAACACAACATCTCCAGTATTGAAATTGACTACCAAGCAATGTTTAGCAGAAAATACTACTAAATTATCTTTATCACATAGTTGAGATACACTTAGCAAGTTATGCTGTAAACCATCAACCAAGTACACATTTTCAATCGAGTGGGAAGGTGACTCACCAATCTTGCCTATACCGGTAATGGTCCCTGACTTACCGTTTCCAAAGGTCACACTTCCCCCTTCAGAGGCTGTGAGTGAGAGGAAGTTTGATTTTTCACCGGTCATGTGCCTTGAACAACCACTGTCTACATACCACATCTGCTTGTTCCCAAGCTTGTTTCCTAGGTTGTTCCCTCTCACTTTAGCCTACAAAACAGATTACGGGTTAGTTTTGGGAACCCAGATCCACTTGGGCCCCATTCCTTTTGACAAGTAAATCTCATTTTTCTTAACCCATATCTGTTTTACATAAATCATACTTCTTTCCATGGCATTCTTTCTTGACGGGCAAGTATAACGATAGTGACCAGTTTTACCAGAGTGATAACAAACAATGTATTCAGGTAAACTTACATACTTCCTATTCACTGGGTAGTCAGTACGCTTAGCCATAAAGCCTAGACCATTTTTATTCCTATTATGGTGTGTGTTCAGCCACTTGAGTGCCGTTAAGGAACTGTTCCATTGCTTGTTCCTGGCTAGGTCTGACTCGGTCTCATTGAGTTTTTCAAGAAGCTGAGCATTCTCTATGGTCAAGTTCTCTATCTTTTGTTTCAGCTGAAGGCACTCTCCTTCCAGATCTTTCATTTTGTTGTTCACTACGTCAAGGTCGTGGCTTACTATTGCGGTCTGCTCCTCTAACTCGACTTTTTCCTTTTTAAGGATGTCATTAGCAAACTCAACTACGCTAATGTCTCTTTTTAGCTCAGAACATGTGTCTTTTAGCATGAGATTTTCAGTATTTAAGGCATCATATTCATCCATTAGAGTAATAAGTAATTCCTCAAGCTTAAACTTACTCAGTCTACATACCTTTCCTTTAAGTTCAGCAAGGCTGTCCATAGGTTCATTCTCAGATTCTGACTCACTTCTGGCCATCAGTGCTAGTTCAGCCTCTTCTTCATCTGAGTTCTCATCCTCCTCAATTGTTTCTCCCCATGCTGCTAACATTGCACGTGAGAACCGCTTGGCAGCCTTGTTTGGGAACTGTTTCCTGCCTTGATTTCGGAACTGTTCCTGAGGTTATTCCTCTTTTAGCAGGGGACAGTTCTTGACAAAGTGATCACGCTTACCACATTTGAAACATCCCGGGACCTGTTCCTTGTCACTGTTCTTGGTTTTGACAGGATTTTTCTTTTTCGACAGCTCCTTGGATTTTCTGAAGAATTTTTTGAATTTCCGAGTTATTAGGGCCATATCTTCTTCATCCATGTCTGAGCTGTCTTATTCTAAGGCTTTTAAAGCCAGCCCTCTATCTCTCTTGTTTTCTTCCTTTTGCTGTGAGTTCCTTCTGAGTTCATAGGTTTGAAGATTTCCTATGAGCTCATCAAGAGAGATACTTTTCATATCTTTGGCTTCCTGGATTGCGGTCACTTTAGCTTCCCAAGTATGTGGTAGGAATCTCAGAATCTTCCTTACAAGCTCCTCGGTAGTGAAAGCTTTGCCCAAGGATTTGAGCTCATTGGTAATATGGGTGAATCTGGTGTACATCTCCATAATTGATTCTTTGTCACCCATTTCAAACAACTCATACTTCCGCATGAGTAGCTCAATCCTCGATTGCTTCACTTGGCTTGTTCCTTCATGAGCTATCTCCAATGCGTCCCAAATTTGCTTGGCAGTTTCACACTCACAGATGCGTGAGTATTCATCAGGTCCAAGGCCAAAGTACAACAGTTTTTTGGCCTTGGCATTTTTCTCCATTTTCTTGAAGTCTTCAGCATTGAATTCGTCAGGTGTTTTGGGAACAATTTCTCCCTTTTCATTAGCCTTTGTGGGAACAAGCACACCTCCTTTGATAATCAACCACAACTCATAATCATCCGCTTGGATATAATTTTCCATGCGGTTTTTCCACCAGCTGTAGTGTTGCCCATTGAAATACAGAGGTCGAGTCACTGATTGTCCTTCAAGCATGCCTTGTGGAGTACTCATTTTTCGGATCTCTCAAAAGGTTAGTCTTTGTGATTGAGAACCTGCTCTGATACCACTTGTTATATTTATGAGGTTACTCACACAAAAGGGGGGGTGAATTGTGTGTGACAAATTTTTGCACTTTTGAAAACACTAGTGGGGAACAGTTTCTGAACAACGTATGGTTAGCAGGGAACTGTTCCTGCCAAGCTTCCGTAATGTGTTCGGGGTAAGAATGAATGCAAAAATAAGAATGAAGACACAAGATTTTTACGTGGAAAACCACCTCTAGCCCATCTGAGGTGGGAAAACCACAACCTACCTCTGTAGGATTTTCACAAAAATTCTACTAACGGGCTGAACACGTTACAAAAGTAACCCCACGTTACAACTTGCAACAACACGTGATTGTCTATCCTAGACAATCACCCCACGTCCTTAGTTACCTTAAACTTAGGACAACTCTATTCGTTTACACAAACAAAACGAAGACACCTTACTTAGCAACTTCTAATAAAGCAAGTGTAAGGTACAATGAAGCGCCTAGTATGCCAATGAGGAAGACTCAAATTTTGCTCTCTTTTACAGGTTTTTCACTCTGGAAATTTGGCTCAGTACAACTCACAAAATCTGAAAAACCACACATAAAAACGTTGGCAAACACTCCTTTTTATAGTTTGAAACAAAACAGCTAGATGAGAGTTTTTGTGACTGCGCTTTTTTCACTACTAACGTGAAACAAAAG
>JACYFF010019584.1:104487489-104523388 GCA_017589665.1 Selenicereus undatus
ATATGTAGGTTAGTATTGGTAGTTAGGAGGAGGCAAGTTTGTTATAATGTCTAACAAACTTTCCCTCCAAGTTTATTTTCTCTTTCTTGGTTGTTACAGGAGAACAATGTATATATACAATCCATGTAGCTGCATCCTTGATTCAATGAAAAAAAATTCTCTTTCCTCTCTTTTTCTTATTTTTCTCTTCTCTTCTGATAACAAACTAAATTTGGAATTAAATTTTTTTCTTTTTGATCTAAGATGAACGTAAATTTGTCAATTTTTTAAACAAATTGTTTACGACTCTTGATTGATTGCAACTCATCTATAATTAAGAGCCCATATTTTTGTGAATTTTTCCCTGAATCGATTTTTATTATAATTTAATTTATTTTTTTTGTTTTTTTATGCTTCATATTGAGGGTAAGTTATTGAGAGAAATTGGAGGGAGAAAGAGAAAAACATAGATGATCATTAATGGCGAATCCTGAAATGCAGTTAGATTATTGAAACTAATGTTGGAATTTTTCAAGAATAAAATAAAAAATTCAAATTTTTCTAGCGCTTATCCGAAAAGATGGATAAGCATGGTGCTTCTTCAAGTTTAACCGCCTTATCCAATCCATTTTGACGAAAAGGTAGATAAGCAAGGTGCATCTTCAAGTTTTACCCGTTGTATCCTATCCTTTTTGGTGTCTCTTCAAGCAAGATCATTCCTCTATATAAGGAGGAGTAAAACCACAATCATGAGGATTTTTTAATGGTTTATGTGAGTGACTGTAGCACTCTCATCGACTAACATTTGAGAGAACCTTGAAATATACACTTGTTCTTCCAAGTAAATTATCCTTAAAATTATTTGTGGTGCAACAAATAAATCTTAAGGAGAGGGTTCTATTTCACAATTTACTTGACTTATCCAGTACCATATTCAACCCCAAAATCTTCAACAATCTTAAGACTTATTTCAAAATGGCTTTAATTCGTGAAATGACTTCCAACTTTCAGAAGTTGGACAAGTTCGAGGGTGTTGGCTTCTGTCGTTGGCAGAAGAAGATGCACTTTCTTCTTACAACCTTGAAGGTCGTGTATGTGCTCAGCACTTCCTAACGCATGGAGACGGAAAACGAGACTTTGGAGCAAACCCGCCGAAGATCCAAGTTCAAAAACGATGACTACATTTGTCGAGGCCATATCTTAAATAGCATGTCGGACGCCTTGTTCGATGTCTATCAAGGCATGGAATCGGCAAAGGAATTATGGGAGGCGCTAGAGAACAAGTACATGACAGAAGATGCCTCTAGCAAGAACTTCCTTGTAAGTCAATTTAATAATTATAAGATGGTCGAATGACGCTCTATTCTCGATCAATTGCATAAAATTCAACAAATCCTAAGTCACTTCAAGCAACATAAAAAGCACATGGATGAGACCATTATAGTTTCCTCTATAGTGGACAAACTTCCTCCCTCTTGGAAAGACACTAAAAGAGCTTTAAAACATAAGAAAGAAGAAATGTCACATGAGGAATTGGCTAACCATCTTCGAATAGAAGAAGAGTTACGTGTGCAAGATGAGTCAAAGGAGTATGTCTCCAAGATTCTTGTTATCGAAGATGACGAGTCGAGTCATGTGCCTAAAGGAGACAAGAAGAGGCCTAACAAGTACAACAACAACAAGGGCAACAAGAAGGCTAAAGTGGCAAACCGGGCCACAAGAAAAGAGATTGTACCATTTGGAAGCGCAAGCATGACTTGAACAACCAAAAGGCAAAGACAAAGGACAACTTTGTGGCCATGATCAATGATCAAATCAACATTATCCAAAGTGACAATGATTGGTGCGTTGATTCGGGTGCTTCCAAGCACGTGTGTAAGGACCGTTCTTTCTTCAAGACATTGGTGCCAGTTGAAGATGGAAAAGTGCTCTACATGGGCAATACTTCTACTGTAGATGTTAAAGGAATAGGCTAAGTGGAGTTAGTCTTCACTTCTGGAAAAATTCTTACTTTAAATGATGTATTTTTTGTGCCGAAAATTAGAAAGGATATTGTTTCTGGTTTTCTTCTCAATAAGTTTGGTTTCAAACAAGTCTATGAGATCGATAAGTTTATCCTGTCTAAGGGAAGTGTCTTTGTGGGTCCTAGTGGTGACATGTTTAAGTTAAATGTAATTACTCCTTCTAGTGGTAATGAGATGAATGATTCTGCTTACATGCTTGTGTATTCTTTATCTTCTCTATGGCATAATCGTCTTGGGTATGTTAATTATAAAAGATTAAAAGAGATGTCAATACTTGAGTTAATTCCTGATTTTGATGAAAACATAGAGAAATACAAGACGTGCATGTTAACAAAGGTCGTTAGAAGTTCTTTTCCAACTATTCAAAGAATCACTAACTTACTTGAATTAATTCATATGGATTTAGGTGATTTTCATAGCACTTCCTCTTTTGGGGGAAAGAAATACTATGTCACTTTCATTAATGATTTTATAAGATATTGCCAAGTATACCTTTTACATGCTAAAAGTGAAGCATTAGACATGTTTAGGATATTTAAGAATGAATCTGAGTTGCATTGTGAAATCCTTATTAAAATACTAAGATCGCGTAGGGTGGCAAATATATAATCCAAGTTATTTTCAATCAACTGGCATAATCCATGAAGTCATAGCACCTTATACACCACAACAAAATGGTGTGGCAGAAAGGAAAAATAAAACACCAACTGAAATGATCAATGCTATGCTTTCTAAATCCGATTTAAGTGAAGGCTTTTGGGGTGAAGCGATGCTCACAGCATGCTACATCCTAAATAGGGTTCCTAATAAAAGGAATTCAATTTCTCCTTATGAATTACAGAATAAGAAAAAGTCAAGCCTGAGTTATTTCAAAGTTCGGGGGTGTAGGGCTATTGTAAGAGTTTCAGAACCCAAGAAAAGAAAATTGGGGGAAAGAGGAATTAAGTGTATCTTTATAAGCTAAGCTGAACATAGCAAAGCCCATAGGTTTTTGGTTATAGAACCAAATGCTTCTATTACGGTTAACACTGTGACATAATCAATTGATGCCATTTTTGATGAAATTAGATTTTCTTCAATTCCTAAACCAAATGATCTTATTCCAACCACTATGACTCCAAGTAATGATCAAGAATAAGGAGACATAGTGGAAGTAAGGAGAAGTAAATGGATTAGAAAAGAAAAATCCTTTGGTTCTGATTGGAGGGAACAAGGGATTCAATTGAAAATGAAATACCCTATGTTTATAGCATTGATTCGAATCCTAACTCTTTTAAAGAGGCTATTGAATCTCAAGATGCTTCCTTTTGGAAAGAAGCAGTCCAAGAAGAAACAAACTTAATCATGGAAAATAACACATGGGTCTTAGTTGATTTACCCCCAGGATGTAAGTATATCACATCAAAGTGGATCTTTAAAAGAAAAAGGAAAGTAGATGGTACCATAGAAAGGTTCAAAGCCATGTTGGTCATAAGGGGCTTTAACCAAAGACATGGTATTGAAATGGGTCTTGCTGCAATTCAAAAGCTAGTAATTCACCAAATGGATGTGAAAACAGCATTCTTAAATGGTGAATTAGAGTAAGAGGTATATATGAAACAACCAGAAGGTTTTGTTATTCCAAGCCAAGAAAACAAAGTATGCAAACTGATAAGATCATTGTATGGCCTAAAACAAGCACCTAAACAATGGCATCAAAAGTTTGATGAAGTAGTGCTATCTTATGGGTTTAGTATCAATGAATCTGAGAAATCTGTATATTCCAAGTTTGAACATGGAAAATGTGTGATTATATGCTTATATGTTGATGACATGCTAATTTCTAGCATCGACTTAGAGGAAATAGAGAAAACCAAGTGTTTTCTATCTTCCAAGTTCTCCGTGAAAGACATGAGGGAGGTCGATGTTATACTCGGTATTAAGATCATTAAAAATAATAATGGAATCCACTTGTCTCAATCTCATTATATTGAAAAAGTGCTTGGGAGGTTCAATTACAAAGATTGCTCCCTAGTGGTCACTCATTTCGATCCAACTTACAAGTTAAATTGTAATAGTGGGAGACCTATCGCACAAATTGAGTATGCAATCGTCATAGGGTGCTTGATGTATGCCATGACAAGCACGAGGTCGGACATTGCATTTGCCATTGGAAAGTTAAGCCGGTATACTAGTAATCCTAGTAAATTTCATTGGCATGCAATAGGTCGGGTATTGAAAAACCTGAAGAAAACTCAAGATTACGGCCTATGCTATTCAGGTTATCCTTTGGTCTTGGAAGGATATTCAGATGCAAGTTGGATAGCTAACAAAGAGGATTATGCCTCTACGTCATATATACTTGCTTGGTGGAGGGGCAGTGTCTTGGGCATCCAAGAAGTAAACTTGCATTAGTGACTCCACCATGGCTGTTGAGTTTGTAGCTTTAGCTGCAGCCAGTAAGGAAGCAGAGTGGCTGCAGAATTTGCTATTGGAGGTGCCTTTATGGCCAAAACCAATGTCGCTACTCTCCATAGTTTGTGACAACAAGACTGCGCTGTCTAAGGTTTATAGTCATGTCTATATTAATGGAAAATCAAGGAACATTGGACTTATACATACCTATATCCATCAGTTGATCAAAGATGGAGTTATCACAGTTAATTATATGTAAACAAATCAGAATCTTGCAGATCCTTTAACTAAGGGTCTAGCAAGAGACTTGCTATTGAGAACATCAAGGGGGATGGGACTTAAGCCCATATCTACAATTACTAGCAAGGAAGCCTCAACTTAATTCATGGTATGACATCACGTTCTAAGTTCAATGAGTGACAGCTTTGCATAGTGATTGAAAGCACTAACATATTTTATCCCAAGGTAAGAGTGCTTGTGTACTGTAATGTTATAAGGGTGAGTTTTATACTCTTAATAGATCTTGATTGAATGGCTTGTGTTACAGGAGCATATTTCTAAGGCCTACCTAAGTGAGTGTGAAGTGTGGCCGCTTCAAAGAGTAACAAGGCTTGGCTTGATGCACTCATGATGGATATGGACACATGGCCGGATAATAGTGTCAAATTTTAAGTGTGTAATGAGATTTGTGTGTGAAATGTTTCCAATTAATCAAAGAGGATGTATAGTTCAAAGACTTGTCTACTATTTGCATTCAGATTAATTGAAATTATATTTCACTAAATGGAAGTTCAAATCGCGAGATACTTCTCTTATGCATAAATCTCCTTGTGTTCTCGGTTGTGATTGTGTATTTGCTGGAATGGTGGGGGTTTGTTCTATATCTTAGAAAAGGCGGGGGATTGTTGGAATTTTCCAAGAATAAAATAAAAAATTTAGATTTTTCTAGTGCTTATCTGAAAATACGGATAAGCATGGTGCCTCTTCAAGTTTAATCGCCTTATCCAATCCATTTCGGTGAAAAGGTGGATAAGTAAGGTGTCTCTTCAAGTTTTATCCGCCTTATCCTATCCTTTTTGGTGCCTTTTCAAGCAAGATCATTCCTCTATGTAAGGAGGAGTGAAACTACAATCACGAGGATTTTTTAATAATCTATGTGAGTGACTGCAGCACCCTCATCGATTAACATTCGTGAGAACCTTGAAATACACAGTTGTTCTTCCAAGTAAACTATCCCTAAGATTATTTGTGGTGCAACAAATAAGTCTTAAGAAAAGTGTTCTATTTCACGATTTACTTAGCTTATCCAGTACCATATTCAACCCCAAATTCTTCAACAACTAATCCCCAAAGTGACCAGAGTTATGTACCCTAAGTGTTTTTTTTCGATGTGTTTACTTTCATTGGCAGTTGTAGTATTGATTTGTTTGATTTTGTGCTGTACATTTTCAATAGATTGAATTTTACTTTGCCTCAATGTGTCTTTCATCAATTTTTCTTCTTCTTGAATGCCTTCGTGGTGGAGGAAGATGTGCCTGAATTTCGATTTGGCAAATGATGAGTACTTGGACTTTATCCAAGAGCTACATAACAAAGTGAAGGATCTAGTGGCAGTTTCTCATGGATGCACTGTTATTCCATTATAGAAGGACATAGGCGGACAACATGTTGATGTTAACCTACAAGTGAGAGGCTTATACAAGGGCACCTGTAACACCCCCAGCCCCTAGGGCCGAAAGTGTTACGTTTTCCTAACTTCTTACTTAAATTCTGGGACGAAACGGACAGAATTTTCCCTGAACACTGAATGTTTCCAGGCTAAACGCCTTATAATAAGTCCCTGTAAATCAACGGAAGCGTAAACATTTAAAACATAACACAACGGCTACACGCCAGAGTTCATAACTCGACGAGCCACCCGCTCGGAGTACACCAAACAGAATAGTTCATTAATAAGGTAACAGTAAAAGATACAACTCAACGATTCACACAACCGGAGTATGGGGTTTACATCCCAAACATAACCAACTTCAATCAAAAGACATCTAACTGACTGGATGGTTGGCTCGTATAGCCATACAGAGCGACTCATAACCAATATGCGTTACATGAACCTCGAATACTGTTTACAAGCGTTTACAAACTAAAAATACTTTACATGACTTCATTAAACACATAAGTTGGCACAAATGACATCTTGCAAGCAATAATCAATTCCAGCTGACTCCACTTCTTCCTGTCATAAAGAAAACCTGGGAAAAGGGGAAATAGTAGTGAGATGAGCAACCACACGCTCAGTGAGTGTCCCCCAACCCCCTTAAAACCAAAACCGTTGCAGGCAAATAATATCTTTACTAGTCACATATCACGTATTCATACTTTAATATCATATTAGGCATTCATAGAATTCCTATGAAGACATTACTAAGCATAATTTCATTTTAACCCTTCGAACACATCTCTAGGCTCCTGAATGATTAAGTTCCTCGACTAACAAGCAGATAAGTAATACTAACATGGTATTAAACCACATATCCCAGCTCGTAGGCTCTTGGCTACACATTTAAGCATGATAGATTCTAAGCTTCAACTAAGGTTGGCATGCTAGGAACTTGCTTACTCATCATGTGTTTCTAAAACATAAACATTGAATACAGTATCACTTATATACTTAATATGCACTTTTAATTAGACAGGTTTGATATGGAAAAGGACGAGACTACATAATATTGGAAACCACTTTCAACATGCTTAAGAATCACTTCACTTTCAACATGCTTAAGAATCACTTCATAAAGCATTCATTCAGTACCTTCTTTCTTTCATTGAAAACATTTCCTTAACCTCCTGAGGCTCTTGCCCTTTTTAAAAGAGATTTCATTTCGTATTCATATGATATGCTTAAGACACACACAGATTCCAAGTCTCATTCATAGGTTATGCATAAAACATGCTCATAAGGCCTTCTTTTTCGTAATCGTATCTTACTTAGCATTTCATTCACATAACATTCATAAGAAAAGCATAGAACATACAAAGAAAACTTTCTTTCCTTTCTTTGAAAAACATTTCATTTAGCCTCTTGAGGCTCATAAAAACCCTTCTCTTAGCCTCTTGAGGCTCATATTCTTTCATATCGGTCGCATATTGACCCTTATAAACTTTTCACATTTCATTCAACTGGCCTCTTCGGGCCCGTAAAACATTCTTTTTCCTTAAAACATATAAAATGGCATAGGCCAATTGCTTTTCTTATCTTGGTAGGAAAATACTTTTGGCATAAGATCATTACAGGGTGCTGATCGGGTGAGAACTATTCTCGACCCCATAGTGAGACCTAACGCTCACGCTTAAGCTCTTACTCCCGGGATGGCTACATATAACATATCGGACCATTACATTAGCCCTCGTCAGGGCCTCTAGGGTTTATCCGGACTTATCTCCTAGGATAACATCGTTCATATCATATCATATTGTCCGCAGCACATTATCTTAGCCACTTAAAGCGTATCGGCCATAACGGCTATAACTTTGCGTTTCAAATCGTAAAATCATTCAACGTATAACTCACACCTTTATAAAACTCTTTAGGGATTCCCCCGTTCAAGCGAGTTCACTCCCAAAACTGTTTTCATTTAATTAAAATAGGCCATCATGCATTAATAGTTATGACCACTATCATTTCAAAACATGAAATCTTTCTCTGAAAAACTCACTCTTATGCACATAATGCAATTTGAGCATTTAAGCACATATATCACATATATCACATTTAAGCACTTCATATCAATTCAACACAATGAGCCACACATGGCCTCGCAATCCACACGATTGCGGTTAATTCACAACCCAGTCTCCCTCCTCACTTTCACCGTACCACAAGACCTCAAACGCTCATAATGTTGTCCTCAAACCATCCAACTACTAGCTCATTTCATTCATTTATTAATCACAATATGTTATCATATAGACTTATTTAAAAGAGGGTGAGGTTTCAGCTCTTACCTGAGCAAACAGCACCTTTCAGCCACATACAACCATATTTAGTCGTCAATTGACAACACTTTACTAAGTAAACCAAACATGATTCAAATCTGACATATACGATGCATTTTAAAGGAAACTTTCCTAAGCATGAACGTACTTTGAATGAAACTAAACATATCTCAATAACTTCAAGTTTAATTCGATTACAAGCATTAGTTAGTTTAACTCGAATTGAAGCTAAGCATACTAAACTAACTTTGTTATTACCCCTTTTTATACATTAGCTAACTTTAGTCAAATTCAAGCTAACCACGTTCTTATAACTTCAAAATTAACCCCTTTTCATGCATCGTTAATTATTTGAATTGGAGCTAAACATAATAAACCAACTTCGTTTTTAGTTCTTTTTATACCTTAACTTACTTTAGTCGTATCCAAGCTAACCACGTTCTTAAACCCTCAAAATTAATCCTTTTTCATGAATCACTAAACACTTGAATCGAAGCTAAACATATTAAACCAGCTTCGTTTTTAATTCTTTTTATACCTTAGCTTATTCTAATCAAATTCAAGCTAACCACGTCTTTATAACTTCAAATTAATCTCTTTTCATGCATGGTTTTCATTCAAGTCCAATTCACGCATGGTTCCCTTTATACGCAGATAACTTGCATCGATTTACAATCTCAGGCATAAATTAACCGAATAGTTCGAATCTAATCATGCACAGCCCATTTCTTGACATTTCTAACGAATCTAATAAACCCTAACTTGACATGCAACATCAATCTGCTGAAAACATTTTCGAAATTAATACTAATTTAGGAGGCAAGGAACACCCACCTTGATTCCATGCTAGGGAGTCGAATCTAAGGCTTCTGAGTCAACTTTCGGGGTTCGAACGACGCTAAACCTTTGACTCTTGCCCACTCACGCTCGAACCAGAACCAAATCGTGCCCAATTCGTGACAACCAAACCCTAAATTCGATCCAAACGCTCACCCACTGACTTGAACTCGTGGTTGGTGCTTGGGGTCACGAATTTACTAGCAATTTGTGGTGGATTCGAAGCAATTAGGAACAAGGTTGCTTGGCTAGGCTTCGGCTCGCATCTTGGGGGTCGAATCGCAACCCAATCCAAACGAAGCATGGGTTAAATCCTTCGAATTTCTTCCAGAACTGCAGCATAGGGTTCGACTGAGGCTAGGGAGGTGAATTATGGAGGATTTCGAGTTGGGTTGAGTCGAAAATCGGGGGTTCTGGGCTCCCTTGGCCATGCGCATGGTGGATCACAGAGGAGGAAGAAGAAGATGCTGAGGGGAGAGAGAGAGATGTCGGGGTGGAGAAGGGTCGCGCGTGGGAAGACTGAAGAAGGAAAGGGGCCAGGCGTCCCTTTTACAAAAATGCCCTCCCCTTTTTATTTTGTTCTAAGCTCTTCAATAAATAGCACCGCTAATTTAGTTCGTAACCCGAACTCTAAGCCCAAATCGATAATGTAATCCTCGATCAAACATTCGATCCCAAATATTTCTTGGTTCAATTTAATAAACCCTAAACTAATTCTAAGGTTGAAAACCTAATCGCACTCGAGAAACGACTAAATAAATCGAATAACAACTAAATTAAACTTTCGATATAATTTAAAGGCATAAACGGCACAAAATAACTTTAAAATCAATAATAGCAATAATAATCTTTTTTTTTAATACAATTACAGCTTCCAAAAGCAAATCGATAATCCTTTAACTCATATAGTTACTAAAAATACGATTTTATAACACAAAAAGGTAATACAAGCAACTTAACATAAAAATAACGAAGGCGGATCTTACAGCACCCTACGAATCAGACGATATGATCTCCGCCTGATGGGTTACCAAAATCCAGGTTGTGGTTGGCTGGATATTAATCACTTTGATTTGTATGACAATTCAAGTTTGGTAGATCTTGGGAGAGTACCATCTTTTGTAAGGCTGTCTACATTTATTCAAGCTGTTGATTTTATGGCGGACTCGGAAAAAGACCTCACTGACCTCAAAGAGAAAGATGAAATGAAGTCTTCGTTACTTGTGTTGTGTGTCTTATTGTGTGAGGTAGCTAAATTCCGTATACTTTCATCAGTATTTGATAATGTGTTCAAGTTTGGTTTTGAGGTGCCTCTAATACACATGGATTTTGGAACTTATTAGAGATTGGGTGTGCCTTTACAAGGAGCTTTTGGGGCCATACCATGATGATACAGATGATTGTAATGATTACCTAGCCGATCATTTCAATGGTTGGCACTGTGCTGAGAGCAGGGTGATTGGAGTTACTTGTCAAGATCTTGCTAGGTGCCTTGGTGTTTTATATAGAGCACTTTCCAACAACGATGAAAAGCAGTCAAATGAGCCTATTAGAGGAACAATTCTAGCAGAGGTATACTCAGTCCTTGTCTACATCAGCGGTGCTAAATCAGGCTATATCTATGGTACAATTAAAGTCAGGGATGGAACTGGGATGCATGAATATGCTATTTATCAACGCGGTCCAACTGAGTGTGAGCCCATTGAGTCTAATGATACAACAACTTCAGAAGGAGGCCCCGGTGGTTTCCTGAAGCCAGAAGACGATTTTGTAATGGAGTTGGATCTGAAGGAGAGGGATTCCGATCTTTAAATTTGCAAATGAAGAATGCATTGGGGCAACAACTTTCTTGAACCTGATGATGATTTGCTTGATGCATGCGATTCTATTCTTGTTAGAGGTAAGAATGGGTATGCTACGGTTTTTTACAGTGTGTATTCAAAAGCAGTGCTGGCAACTATTGAAGCAACTCTTGTGCTCAACAATAGTCTTGGGACTAGTGCTAGCACAATCGAGACTGATATTTGTGTGAATGGTAACCTTGTTGCTCATATTGATGGATTCAATTACTCACTTGTGTTTGACCGAAAGTACTATCAAACTAGGCTTTTTAACAAGGTTCTTGGTAATTGGTCCTTGGCACATCAGTGCACTTCAAACATAGACGGGTGCAAATTGTGGAAAAAAGCTAAGCTCGGGGTTCCCATGCCACTGTTGAGATTTGTGGTAGCTTTGCATGCAATTACTCACTCACAATTGAAGCAGCACTAAGAAATAGCATAGGGAAACCACTAGTGATCGGTTCCCTGGTTTTGAGGCCTAAAGAGACGGGTGTATCTGAGGGTCAAATTGGAGAATCCAGTGGTTCTTATTCGATCCAGCTGAAAGTGACATGGAAGAAGTGCTCTTATTACTAAATCGAATCCACGGCTGCATGCATGGAAATGCCTTAGATCTTTTTCATTTGGCACCAAACGTTTGGGTATTGATGGTCTTTACTGTTTGGAATACGATATGTTTATTTTGTGTAGTGACTAGTCCTTGAGGTATGCATTAACGTTAGTTGTGAGTTGAAAATTGCAGTGTATATATATACCACCACATATGGCAGTATCTGTTGGCGAAAAGGATTCAGATCAACTTTGTGGTACAGGATACACCAACGAGTCGTGAACGACATCACTTTCCGTAAGACTTATTTGCTGTGTACCATAAATAGTCTTCGGGCTAAAACGCTGATAGACAAGTGTATATGTTCATGTTTTCTCGAGTTTGAACCATGGGAAAATGACTCATAGGAATGTATTTTTGCACACCTTATTCCCATCTTGTTATCATATCCTATTGTTATATTTCTTTTTTCCTTATCCATGACTTTTATAACATGCCAAAAGGCACCATGCCAAGAGGCACCACAAAAAATAGGAAAAGGTACCATGCCAAGAGGCACCATGCCAAGAGGCACTACAAAGGATAGGATAGGAGTTAATATGGCACATTTATCCACCAAGCTGGACAAGAACTGTTGAAACCATGCCAAGAGGCACCACAAAGGATAGGATAGGAGTTAATATGGCACATTTATCCACCAAGCTGGACAAGAACTGTTGAAAAATCAACTCTTGAAATATCCAACAATCCCCCACCATTTCAAGAGTAAGAAAAATCGTATCAATCCCCTACTATACCAACAATGAGAGAAGACAAACTTTTGAGAAAACAAGGAGATTTATGCATCATGAAAGTATCTTGCGATTTGAACTTCACTTAGTGGACATATTTCAATTAGTCTGAATGTCATAGTGGACAAGTCCCTGAACTATACATCATTTTTGACTAATTGGATACATCTCACATAAACCTCAAAATACACTTAGAATTTTGACACAATTTAGGGCCATGTGTCCATATCCTTAGTGAGTGTACCAAGCCATGCCCTATTTGGCTCTCAAAGCGGCCACACTTCACACTCACATAGGTAGACTCTTTATACTCTTTCAAGTACATGCCCCCGTATATTATGGCATGCCAATTTTACCGTTGAAGAGTCTATTAAGAGCTTTCGCTCGCCCTTTTCCTTACATAGGAGTAATTTCAAGCACTTAAACTTTGGGATGGAAGATAAACATAATAGTGCTTGCAACCATCCATATGACAAGCTCGACCACATTGAACTCAAGACTTGACATCTTACCAAGTGTGAGTTTGGTGCCTATCATTGATGATTAGATAACGGGCATTTACCCATCCCTATAACTAAGGTCACTAGATAAAAACATATCATTCCATGACCTTAAATATATGATAGTCATGCTCAAGTCAGTCCGAACTAGTCAATGCTTATACAACATTCAAGGTCAATATATATATACATATTATTCCATGACCTTGAATACATCATGATCATAATCAGATTTATTTAGACTAGTTAGTACTATAGAATATTTTGAATTCTCAAGAAATTATACCACCGCTATTAATACGACTAAACCATCGTATTATAAGCTATGGGTAAAATCACACTATATAACATGTAGACTTTTGAAATAGATCCATATAAATTTGAAATTTCATACGACCTCCCTTTGTAAATCTCAATATTTGGGCCCACAAGATTTTCAAAGTTGCTAATGTTCATAACCATAACATCTATCCAATTCTTATGGATTATTCATATGGCTTTAATTCACAAAAATAATGATCATAAAACCAAAAAATTACCTCGGTTTTCATGGAAATTATTTTCCAACTTATGCATACTTACAAAACCAAATATTTTGGTTTTCATGGAAATTAAATTCAATTTCCAACTTATATATCATAAAAATATCATACCTATAACCATAATTTAATCCAATAAATTTGGATTCTTTACATGGTTACACTTACAAATCAAAAATTTGACTTTTCATGGAAATCCTATTCCCAAACATATAATTTTATAATCATGCGCATATCCACACTGCACCTTTTAAATTGAGGATTTTCCTTCATAATCTATGCCTACCTCATAGATTATCTTACAAACTCACATATGATTAAATTATCATATTAACTTTGGCATACACCATATAATCATGGTATCTAAAACACATACATATCCATGTACATTTCTTTATAACCAACAAATACCAAATCACACTTTTAAGTTTTAGCCATAACTTTTTGTGACTTAATTTACAAAGGCAAACTTTAAACCCAAGCTGAGGATAAAATAACATGCCTTAAATCAATTTGAAACATCACATAATAAGTCGCCACAAATACCCACATTTCCATCTTAAATAAATAGTTCCTGATAAGCATCAATCTTACATAACAAAATACTCACTTTGATACTTATATTTAATTTATAATCGACATGATCAAAGTGACATTTCATCACACCATCACAAAATGTGATTCAAACTGAAATTATTCGCCCAAGCATAAGTCTATTGCACCTTATAATTCATCTTAATAACTTATACATGATCAAACAACCAAATTGATACTCACAATTTTGGACATGATCAAATCCGTGTATAAGCCATATAACCAAAAAGATATTGTAAATTTTGACTGCTAACTTTCAACTTTCATTTGGCCTTTTAAGACCATGCATATGAATGCATGAGATCAACATGCTAAACATAATCAATCTTAACAACGGCAAGGGCATCAAAACTTTAGACACACTACATGACAAAATGTTGATCAACATTCATGTAAAAGTCTGACAAAGCGAAGGTGGCATATACTAGCATGCATGCATGTGCTATCCACTTTGCAAAATGCATTACAAAACATATTTGATTCAAATTTCTCATAATATTCCTTGATAATGTCTTACAAACTTAAATGCATGCCATTGTCAAAATTTTACGGAAACACGAATCAGACAATGAACAACGTTAAGCAACTGCATGTATATAAATGAATACTGCTACCCATAAATTATAAAAAAATACTTATATTAACTTCCACCATATAGACAACTTCAGATATTGCATGGCTTGGCTTTTGTATTACTACCCATAAATACTCGATCGTCCGAGATGAAGACTATGATCTTTTCTAAATTCAACACGTACAAACTTATCCCACTTCTGAAAAGTTGGATGTCATCTCACGAATCGTTGCCACAAAAATAAGTCTTACGATTGTTGGCGAAAGGGATTCGGATCAACTTTGTGGTACCGGATACACCAACAAGTCACGAACGACATCACTTTCCGTAAGACTTATTTGCTGTGTACCACAAATAGTCTTCGGGATAAAACACTGATAGACAAGTGTATATGTTCATGTTTTCTCGAGTTTGAACCATGGGAAAGTGACTCATAGGAATGTGTTTTTGCACACCTTATGCCCATCTTGTTATCATATCCTATTGTTATATTTCTTTTTTCCTTATTCATGACTTTTATAACATGCCAAGAGGCACCACAAAGAATAGGAAAAGGTACCATGCCAAAAGGCACCATGCCAAGAAGCAACACGAAGGATAGGATAGGAGTTAATATGGCACATTTATCCAACAAACTGGATAAGAACCGTTGGAAAACCAACTCTTGAAATATCCAACAGTATCCTTTGTTTTTTGGCTTCAAATTTCAAATAAGGAGTAGGACGTATGGTTGCAGGCTATGACATTTGGATGTGGTGTACATGTATGGGAGTGTATAAACAATAATTATATAGGTCAACCACTTGGTACAAGGACCCAGGGCCTGTTGAGTGTTGACTAAGCTATTACAAAAGTTAAGGATCTTCTGTAGAGGGAGGGAATGGACCATCACATTTCACCGTGCACTGAGACACGGGAATATGCCACTACGGCAGCCACACCCCTTGCTATGTTCAACAAGGATGAGTTGGAGCCTGTTGGGGTTTCATTACTTAGGCTATGATCTCATTACTTGGTATCTTCTCCTTGAATGGACCACCATATTTCAAGCACCACGTGTGGTTCTATAAATTTTGGGTACTTGTCCATATTTATCTTTGGTACTCACAATAATAAAAGCAAATCCTTTGCATTTGAGTAAAAGAAAAAAAATGGCAGCCCGGTGCACAAGCGTCCCACATTCACGCAGGATCCGTGGAAGGGCTGCACCCCAAGGGGTGAATTGTAGGTAACTTAACCTGACTTTGTCAGTGGCTGATTTCACGGCTCGAGTATTAGAAAGCTCTACTAAAATATAAGCGACTCTTGCGAGTCCTGGGAGCAAGTCTACTGGGAGAGTGTGTGTGAGAGAGAGAGGGAGACAGAGAGAGGTGACATAAATGCTTCTCAGAACCAACAGCACAGAAGAACTTAGCGCCTTGCACGCTAACAACAATAACATTGGCATCACTCAGGCCAGATGAAGGATAAGCTAACTGACATCAGAAGGGTGAAGCACATGGAGAACAATCTGCAAGATCTTTTAATCTAAACTCAAGTTTTTGCCCAACTAAAGTGGATTATGTGAAGCACCAAAGTTCAGTAAAGATGTAGAAGGAAAATGAAAACAATAGCCTACTTAATAAAGACAAAGCATCTAGTCTGATCTTAAACAGAAAAATGCAGAGGACTCCATGGGGCAATCAAGGGCTCAGGGCATATAGCAAATTTAAACTGTCAATTCCATTTCTTAGACAAATTGACAATGCTATAGAGGGATGATCAGGCTAGGTATGCAATTGACAATAGTGATCCCATCTTTGATTCCAAATGTCAGAAGCGGGGTGCATTCATAGGTGACAAACCAGGGTCAACCAGTGCTATAATTTTTGACACATCCATCTGACACAAAAAAACTTCCCGGTTCTGGTGAACCTTACCAAGTAAAGACATGATCCTCATTGCACATCTCTAAACCGATGAACGGCTTCATTTCTCCAGGACATCTGCACTGAGTTATTTATGCATCACCACTCAATGTAACCCCGCACTTGGACAAACAACCCCCCACAACAAATAGGCAATCATTGCAGTAAACCTCAGTCAATGATACATCTAGCCAAGAGAGATCACCAATGTCTCGAGGTTCAAATCAAAGGCGACAATTTTTCTGCCCTAAACTTAGCGTTAGCTGCAGTCCAATACAGAGTCCGATTAACAAGCCCTCCAACAGTGTTTGTCAAATATTCGTGATAAGACCTTGGAAAATTTGACACTACATGAGGGCAATGAGAAAACTAGGACCATGATCTTGCGCGGGTAGTCCACTTCCATAATTCTTTCAATCTTACGGTCATTATCGCACAATGCATAACCTACCAAATCCACAAGAAATGGCATTGAACAAGCCGAACTGTCCAGGATAAGAGATTTTGTAGAATTGGCCAGTGATTGGTTCTAAATGATGAACTTACTCCATGATGATGCCGGGCAAACCAACCCCCTACAAAAGCCCATCAAGGATATCTGAGCAAACGGTTCATCTAAATGAGTATCTAATTAGACCAAGTCCTTTCCACCATAATAAGAAACCATCTCATGATCATCATCATCATAGCAGAAGAGGTAAAACCGACAGCATGTTTAGATAACAGGCCATGGAGTGGGGAAGGAGGAGCCACAAAATGGGGATAAGTTGAAGTAGGCATTACCAAATTGGGTAGAACAGACAGTAGAATACCAGAGTTTCAAAACAGATTTGAAAGCAGGGGGGATTTGATGGGTAACTTACTAACTTCAGTAAGGATGTAAGTAGTGAACAAATCATGAAGAATGTGACGTTGCTTATGGAGGTGGGTTTTCTTCTTCGTCTTCTTCATTGAAGAAGGCTACTCCAAGCTAGGCCGTCGCCATTATCGGTCACCCAAACTCTGAGATTTTTATAGAAGATTAAAGCTGGGGAAATTCTTGATATTGATGGAAATTTTAAATTAGCCTTGAGATTTTGTAGAAAACTTTGTCTAGATTATAAGATACACATAACTATTGATTACGCCTAGTTATCTATTTTATCTGATTTTGTTCACATCTATTTGAAATTTTTACTAGTGTTTGAATTCATTTAAACTTTTCATAGGAGATATCAAATTTTTAATAGAATATATAATCAACATAGGGAAATAGTTTGTACTGAACCATAGATGTCTTTGGGAGTGATGATTTACAATTATTTCTAGATAACTTTTAAACACAGCACGCCCCTGTGGCTTGTGACATATCTTTGAAAATATCAGAGCCACATGATGGGGATGTTGTGTTGGTTTTTTGTGTTCTAGACATGATGGGGATGGTGACTTAGGTACTAATCAAGGTCATTTAACTGTAAAAAAGCCGTTCAATTTCTTTGTAGTAATTGATGACATAGGTTATTAAAAAGCTAGCAAAATTATAGGTGTCTTGCTGCAAGACACTTTATAAGTGTTTTGTTTTGACTTAAAAATCATATTATTAGGTTTTTAAATTGAAAGAAAAGGTAGAATTAAATCGTGGAAGCATATTACAACTTATAAAATGCATAAGATCATCTTTTTATCTATAATTTGTTACATTTCTAAAATGTCATATTATATGTACTTGTAGATTAGGTTAATGCAATTAGAGTATCATTTAATACTTTGTCGGCGTAGCTGACGAATATTTAAGGTTAGCAGTTTATAAATAAGTATAATCATTGAAGAATTTATGGTTGTAAATCATAAAACATATTAATTTATGATAAGAAATGTCTTACAACAAGACATTTAAGAGTGTCTTGCAACAAGACATGTATTACTATCCAAAAAGCTAGTATATATGATTTGATAAAAAGAATAAAGTGATAAACGACAATATTGCATGTTCAATAATAAATAAAAAAAGCAGAAAAAAAATATCTGGAACTCAATAACTAGGTACCGTGAAAACCAACGACACTGACTCAGCGCTTGGATGGACGTGTTCCGTTTGATGACTAGAGGACACTTATGAGCCGGGTCGCCCAGGTCACCACTGGGTCAGACTCAAACAACGACATTCAACAGCTCATTCACTTGCTTGTCGCCGCTTCTCACTCCATCCCTTCACAACCACGCTTTACTACTGTAACACCACCACCACCACTACTGAAGCATCATGAACACCACAGATTATGCATGGACTGACGTCAATTAGGCTAAGACTGTCCTTGCAATTCATCCCAAAAAAAGACTAGTACACAATAATAATCATAACATGAACATATCTGCAAAAAGCAATCAGATTTACACGTCTGTTCTTAATACTTCTACGACTCTGACGCTGAAAATGGGGAAACCAAACTGGGAACATAGCAACTGATAGACGGTCTGCGATCTTTCTTAAAGGTTACAAGCGGAGTGTACAGTGTAGGTGACACATTTGGATCGATCAAAGCCACTTCCCAATTCTTTGAGACGAGAAAAAAACCGGCCAGCCCTTGTGAATCCCACCAAGCCAGAGCAGAACCGCGGGCCCAGCCCAGGTGGCAGGCACATCGACTCCACCTGTCCTGGTCTCTTCAGAATGGAGATATACACCTCTTCTTGCATGCTCAAGCCGTATAAGGACAAGCTCCCTCCCATTACACATAAGGAATGGTTGCAAGGAGTGACGCTCCTTGGAACCAAGTCTAGGACCTTCTCGAACTTCTCAAGGGCCAAGTTAAAACCCACAACCATGGGGTTCCTAGTCGAACCCCTTGTGTCCATGAACCAATACAGGGTCTCACCAACCAAGACTCCTGGTTGGGCTTTGGATAAAGAGACAGAGTGGTCAAGGCCATGGTCATGAACACGTCTCCACTTTTGAGTTCGCAAGGAGAAAACATGTACAATGAGTTCCACGGTGTTGAAGTCCTGAATGAGTCTCACAACTTTATAGTCATCCTCAGAGGAGATATAGGTGAACCCCCAAGAGGTTCTGTAGTTGAAGGATACGAGATGAGGGTCGGTAAAGTTGCACCAATAGTGAGTTATGGGGTTCCATATATAGAAGTAACTAGCCACAGGCGAGGAATAGGCCAAGCATACCAGTCCGTTGCAGGAACCCACCAGCTGAATTGCATTTTGGTGCTGGCTATCGAAATCAATCTCTAGTTTAACCAAGTAATAGTCAAGAACCACATCTTTTTCTTCGTAGAAAAGAAGGTAATAGTTGTTCTCAGCTTGGATGAAGAGGCACTCAATCGGAGAAGAGGCATTGTAGCTAGAGAGACTAGCTCTGAAACTGGCATTAGCGAATGCATAAGAGGAGATAGTGGAGTACCATTCTTTGGAGACCGATTTGAATTGTAGCAGGGATTTGATGGGCAACCTCGTGAGAATTTGGTAGGTGATGAGATCATGAGGGAGCTCCTGCTGTTGCTGAGAAACTTGAGCATTCTCATCATCAGAAACTTCATCCCTTCTGCTCTTCCAGGGATCAGTTGCAGTGTCACTGCTGTTTGCTCTGACAGTCTTGAACAATTTGAGCCCTGAGAGTAACTTCCGGTGTGATTTCTGTCGGAATATGGTCTTTGCAGAGCCACCATCTGCAATAGGGTTCCTTGTTTTCCTGCTTAGCTGCTCCATTTTTCCTCTCTTTGGTCACTCTGTGACTCTGCGCTGTCTTCCTCTTTGAAGCAGCTGCTGATATATATACATCATTTTATTGCTGTCAAAGTTAAAAACAACGCAATTATAATAAACAACTCCCCCCTCCCCCAACCCCACCCGACCACCAAAAAACAGAAAACAGAAAAGAGCGTGTGTAAAGAATAAGAAAAAGACAGAGCAGTTTACAAGCCCAATCCTCTCAACCCATTTGGCAGGACATGTAATGAGGGTGAGATTCCATATCGGGGCATCTCAACACAGCATCACTAGAATGAAGCCGTATTCACATCTCATAATTTATCACATGTTTTTATTGCTACTTTTTCAGTAGGATGAATGCATCTATTTTTTTAGTACTTGAATTACATTCAAACTCAAGTTCAAGATAAACCAAAAAAATTTAACTTCTTTCCAGCACAAATCGATCTTCACCTTGAGCTTAATCTCTAGGGTCAAGTTTAGGACACTTCCACTTGACTCGCTGACAAGAAAATTGAGCCTTTTGGATATTAATTTCGAACTGGGGAAGTCAAAATGAAGTTCATGCAAAGTACCACCTGAATACACTTGGAATACCGTCATTTTTCAATAAACGATATCTAGGCAACATTTCAAACAAAAAAAATGTAGCATCAGAGACAAATCTGCATCATGAAGCATCTCGTTTTCGAGATGCTTCAAACCACAAATGCGCCAAAAGACCGAAATTATGTCTTGGTTCATGATATTTGTAGACTTAGTTTATATGCATCATGTTAAAACTGGCAACTCATATTCACACTTATCTTGTTGAACTCGATTCGACACTGCCATGTGATAAACAGGGGGGCGGGGGCTATTGGATGTGTGAGCATGTGACTAGAATTGATCCACCAAAACAAGTAGGGACATGGACTGGGATGAGAAAAATAGACACTGTAACTATCGCAATCTAAACAAGCAATTGGATAAAGCCAAGTAGAAGGAAAAGATGGAACTTTTTTAACATAATATAATGGTCCCGGATAACTTAGTTGATTATTAATAAGCTCTCCACGACCCCTACCAGATTCGTCACCTGCTCTCATTTTTTCTCCAATGAAATGACATTCTCAAAGAATACGTCAGATTTCCACTGGTTTTCTTACCCACAGCTGATGCCATATTTTTTCCCTGAAGTAGGCCCCCAACCACTACTGAAGGGCACTATTCTGGAATAATGGGTTATTTTGGCCCTAAGTTGGCCTGAAATTTGCATGATCTCCATTTTCCCTAGTTACACGGCTCCTTATCCTAAAACTCCAATTGGGTGTATGCATTTGGCTCTTTGGATGAATCAGAGGGTAGTAAGCTATAAGTTAATCAAGTCTTTGCATTTGCTGTAGCAGGTCTAGTGAATGAATGAATAAAGTTAACTTTAGTCACTCCAATACTACACGCTAATTTATGCTAAACTATGCTCAGAAAGAAAAGTTTAGGCCTATATGGATGAAGCCGCCATGACAGATTTCATATGGGGAAGGCTTTTCTGGGGTAATAAGTGACAGGGCAAATGGAACATGACTAAAACACATTATTCTTCACTTTTGCAATGGGACCTCAAATGACAGTTAACCAGGGAACCTCAAATCTCCTGTAACCTGCATTGACATGGAAGGCGATCAATTCTGATTTTCCTGGTATAGAAGAATACAGTACGTGACAGTAAGTAGCAAATCATGTTCGTAATAATTCAACCCTTGAATGACTGGAACTCCCAAAGAGATGACTATATCGAAAACTTTATGTGAGCACAACTTATTCTAGGGCTCAATTCATGGGAACAAAAAATGAGAAATCATAAAACCTTCCATGAGACGACTCGTGTCTGATGCAACAGGTCTGATGCATTCCATTTCGGGCCTGTTGGCTGGTCGGTCTTTGGACAAGGTACCAAGTTCGTGGTGGTAGTAAAGGGTTTACAGAAATCATAAATTCCAACCGCTAGAAACTTCATGACAGGGGACATTAAAATCGACAGAGTCTCATCAGCTTGAACAACACTGGCAGGATGATATCAAGCATGGAAACTTCAAAAAACACATGAATTCAGAAAAAAAAATTGAAATAAATTAAACCCTTCTGAATGCAGCTATCATCTAGGAACAGATCATGTGCAGCACAATTCAATGGGTGTGTTTGCAGCAGCTCAATTGACCGATCTACAACAGAAACAAATGCTCACAAAACCAAGAGAACATGAAATTTGTACAATAGTAATTAACCAAAAACACAGAGTGTTAATACGGAGAAGTCACAATTCACAAAGTTTTCCATGAAATTTAAAATTCAAGTAGCTGCTACTTCAGTTCAGTTCATTCCGTCACCATTTCTGGGGAGGATATCGGTGAAGATCTTGAGAAAGATCAAGATTAGGGTTCTGTTCGCTTACTCTTGGGTTTTGGGTATCTTTGTCTTCCCCTTCTCACTACTAGAGCCATTTGCCGTCTGAGCCTGCGTTTTTCTTTGGGGGTTACGAGGGTTTCACGGTGGCGGTCGCGGCGGAGCAGAGCGGCATATCAACTGCTGGTTAACTAGTCCCTCGTGGTGACTGCAACGGTGGACTTCCTCACAATTGTATTTTGTAAGGGTGGGGGAAAAAAAATATGGTACCATAAAAACGACTCCACTGGGGATCGAACCCAGAGTCTCTGGTTCCGTAGACCAGCGCCTTATCCATTGGGCCATGGAGTCCTCCTTTAGGAATTCAATTTTGTATACTTCTCCTTGTTGAAATTTATCCGCGGGCTTTTGGACAACAAACTTGTCAGGTGGCATATAAACTGCACAAGTCGGTGGATTGTGTAATTGTTTAAAATTTTTAATTGTTATATTATTTTACTGATAACAATTTAACATAATGTAATTTTTAATTCAAGTACGTTGCCAAAACTACTGCATATAGTCCCCCCCGATGGAGGGTAATTTAGAATTGAATGGTCAAATATCAGTAATCAACAATTTTAATCGATCACCGCAACTTTTTGTCTATTCTATTAACCTCCTCCCCTCGCTCAAAATCTCATTCCTGCCCCCTACTCTAGGCCATTGGAGGTGGCTGCTCCGCCACCCCATCGCCGACCGTGCTACTTCTCACAAGTCCAATTAGGATTAATTTGCCTTTTCTTTTTCCCTCCCCTTAGTAGAGTTAGGGTTTTGCCATTGGGAATTTTGAACTCCCAACTAGCTAATTCATAGACCAAGAAATTGGAGTTATATAGCTTCCTTTTTGTGGATCATCACTCGGGAGCAATTGAGATACTGGTTATTGAAGTTAATCATTCCGATTTGACCAATTAGCTTCAACGCTTACATTCACATGCCTAATCACCTGTGTCTGTTTCTTGATCTACTTTAGTGCTAATTCTCCTTTACTATTGTGCCTTGTTTGGCAATACCTTCTAGATTGGAGGTTGGTTTATGCGAATTTTGCTTTGTCTAGTCAATTAGTTAGCTTGGACTGAATACTGTTTTGGGAAAATGAAGAATAGTTGAATATGTTTGTTTCTGGATTGGTCCTTGGTGGTGTGAAGTGTGCAATAATAAGATTTGTTCTATTGTTTTGGAATGGGGAACCATAATACGGATTTTTTTGAGACTCCGTTAGAATGGGGCACTGACAATACCCTACAAGCTACTCTCATTCATACTTATCTAGACTAGATGACCAAGAGTTTGATGAAATTACCCAGGATGTGTTCCAAATGGAGGGACATGATGAAATCCCTCCTAAAGTTACTTTCCTAAAGGAGGAAGGGAACAAGTATTTCAAGAATAGTGATTTTGCTAATGCCTCGGCTTTCCATTTATCTGGTATTAAGTTGTTGTGCTTCATTTGCATTGTCTCAGATGTCGATGAGGCTCTTTTAAGGCATTTGGCTATTTCCCTGAATCTCAATCTGGCTGCCTCAGAACTTAAGCAAGAGAAGTTTGAGTCAACATTAACACTTTGCTTGTTGGTTCTATAATTCGAGCCTAATAATACAAAATCTTTATTTAGGAGAGCGAAAGCAGCAATGGGTTTGCATAGATTTCAACAAGTTGGCATGATTTAGAGAAAGCAAGCCAAATAAAGCCAATCCTGAAATTGTGATGGAAATCGCAAAGACGCTGAATGAAGGTTATCACGAGTTAAGCAGTAAGGGAGCACAGGGTTCAGGGCTAGAGGGCAACTGTGCAGAGGAAGATTCCTATGTGCATTCAGAAATTAGAGTTGTGGAGTGGTGTAGCTCAGATTATGGAGAGCCAACTAAAGCGCTTGAAGTACAGATGGCAAGTGTAGGAACCTCTGAAGACACATTAATCACCACTCCTCCCACAGGTGGGGCTATGATGCCAATAGTTGACAAGGTACGTCCAAAGGCTGAGGTAGGAAGTAGTTCTAACATGGAACCTGATAGAGCAAGTATGCAACCTCACCCAGTGTCAAACTCGACTTTCACCTTTGTGACAAGCACAGAAGGTAAGAGGACTGGAGAACCTACCACATATGTGGAATCCCCTTCCGTGGATATTGAGGGTTATTCAGGTATTGTTCTCCAATTTTCAACAAAGACTAACAGAATGCACTGCAAAGATTCCTTCGGTTCTTATGCTTAGCTTATACAAGAGTTGAAGGCATGGGATATGACTAAAAAGAATAAGTTTGCAGAGACCACAGAGAAATATGCTATAAGCTCCACCATAGAGGATAATCTAAGCACAACAACAACAGAGTCAACTGATCATCAGGCAACATTGGCTTGTCAATATGGTACTGTAATTAGTAATTTTCTACACGAGCTCAACGAGGCCAAGAAAGAAGGAAACCAAGCACCTGAAGGAAGTATTAGTCTTCACAAAAGAAGAGATTCGTGAGGACAACCAAGCCCATTTTGGTTGTGGAAAGGTATGATTTGAAGTTGTCTAATGCTAATTCATTTGTATAGTGCGGGACAGGCTGCAAGCGTGGCAAGAGGTTCAACCAATGGGTGCTCAATGGTTGTAACCAAATTCATCAATCGACTGTCTACCAAGCTCATCTTCGTAAAAGGAAGTCCAAGGTACCAGGCTTCTAAGCGGCAGAGTTAATCATTAAAAAACAACTTGCTGAGACTAGAGGCAACAAGAATCATGTTATTCCTAATCGTAACTTTGCTAGTCTCCCTAGGATGACGCTGAAAGAGACGGTCCTTTGCATTGCAAAGTTACGACATCTAGTGAATAGTTTTACACAATGACTATAATAATTGTATTACCTTACACAACAAATTATCGGTAATCTCATCTTTGTGAATATTAGTAAAAATAAGTCAACCCAAAAATGGTGCTCAGCATGTCAACCTTAATAAAAATGATGTGAAATTATTCATATATATATATATATATATATATATATATATATATATATATATATATATATATATATATATATAAACAAAAGAAAAGTATCAAAGGTAAAGTCCATACTTACACCTCAAAATTTTAGAGGTTTGGAACTCCTAATCTAATTCCAACCCTTAATAAATTAGTATAATAATAAATGTTATCCTTTAAAACCATTAAAGTCATATTTACGCTATCACAATTAATACATAATTAAATATCTTTTATTTTTTCTCCACCAAAATTATTATCACATATTGATATATAACAAATAAAAAAATAGTAGAAAATTGAAAGAATTCTTAGTGTCATTAATATATAAACATATCAATAATTTTAATAGTTTGATTATTATAAGTTTTCCATTAGATTATCATCAATTAGTTTAATGTATCTTATTATAATTTGTATTGGTAATTGTTGCAATTAACATCTAAAAATAGTTAAAAAAATTTAAAAATACTAAAAGATTCTCAGTGTGTCACACCACCACTGGTGGTCAAAAGCCATGATTGACAAAACTGATTGGCGGCTTTTTTTTGTTTTTTAAAAGGTGGTCGGCTTTGTCGTGTAGACCAATTAACGACGGATATTATTTGGCATTTTTAAGTTGCTACATGGATGGAATTTTTATGCCGAGGGATATTAGATTGATCGCTTCTTGATAAGTTAACCATAGTAAGTTTTGTATAATACGTCTCACATAAGTCATATCATAAAACATATACTTTCACAGTGAGTATTAATAATTAATTGGATGACTAATAATTTATCTAAGAGTTACTGTTATTATAGCCACTCATAAGTTTAAAAGTCACTTTAAAATATATTTTTAGTCACCATAAAATATGAAAAAAGTCACATCTGAAAGAATCCATTTCATAATAAGCCTTATGGAAGATGGTCTCGCCTATAATTTTGTGAAGTTAACCAAAGGGACTTGTTTAGGAGGTCAATATGTGTGTTATTAATTGATTAGTGTTAAAAACAAACAAATCTAATAAAACTCTGTTGCTTTTCATGTTGGGCTTGTTTTAGTTTTTTAGCTTGTTAAGCCCATCTTAATCAAGATAACCACTTTCCCTGGGCCGGTAACACCCAACAAGGCCCCATTCCCCCCCTCAGCAAAAAAAACCCCTACCTAATTATAATTAAGGAATTATATTGTACTCGACCACTCGTAGTCCAACAACACTTTGACTTGGTATTGCTGAACAGAAATTGATCAACAAACAAATATGACACTGACGGCGGCGATGGCGAGGTTGCGAGCGGCGGATCCAACGGCCAGCGCCAACACCACCATACCCGAAGACATAATTTCCGGCAACATCCTCCCTCGTCTCCTTGCAAAATCCCTCCTCCGCTTCAGATCCGTTTGTAAACACTGGAATTCCCTAATTTCTGACAACCCTAATTTCGCCGACCTCCATCTTCACTTTCATCGCCAAAGCCAGTGTTACTTACTGTATGAAGCAAAATGGGCTAGTTCAAGGCTGCTTTATCTCAAAATCAACCCATATCAACTTGACAAGGTCCAAAACTACTCCGGTGAGGATGCTAATTTGCATCCCATTGTCCTGGGTTCTTCTAATGGTTTGGTTTGCTTCCATTTTAAGATATTTGAAAAGGAAACAACTTGAAAAAGGCGGAGAAAATAATGCAAGTGGTAGTGGAGTTGGTTCTAATATTAACGAGTGTCACAGAGATGGGGGAAATAAGGGTAGCAAAAGTGGAGGTAATAGACCTACCGGGGGTCAATCTTCTAGAAGAAGTGAGTTTGATTTGAGTACTCTTTCAATGGATCCTGGGTAGAGAAAAATGATTTCAGAGTATCCTCCCAATCTACAAGATGAAATAAGAAGATATTACATAGCTAATGGGCCAACCCAGCCTCGTACTCATAAGTTTCCACAAAAACTAATTGGAGGAAGATTGCGTCGTTTTAATCCTTCTTGCTTTGAAAAGTATGGGACTTGGTTGGAATATAGCATCTTTTTGTTTATGTTGCTACTTGGTTGCTAATGTTAGAGAAAATCAAAGTGAAGACTTTATTAGGATGTGATTCTCAACTTGGAAGAAACTTGACTCATTCGATAATCATGTTGGCGACTTTAATCGTGTTCATAGCAATGTTTTGAGAGATTATGAAAACTTAAGGAGGCCAAGACAATCCATTGAAGTTGCTTTAGATAGACATGATGAAGAAATTAGAAAGAAATATCGACTTTGTTTGAATACTTCTATTTCTTGCTCAAGATACTTGTTGCGTCAAGGTTTACCTTTTCGTGATCATGATGAATCTGAAGAATCAGAAAATGGAGGGAACTTTCTTGAACTTGTGAAATTTGCTGCAAATTTGAATGAACTCATATCTAATGTTGTGTTGGATAATGCTCCAAAAAGTGAGAAATCAGTGTCACATTTTATCCAAAAAGATATTGTGCATGCTGTTGCTAAAGAAACGCTAAATGCCATCATAGAAGAATTTAAAGATGATGTCTTCGGTTTATTAGTTGACGAGTCTGGAGATGTGTCTCATAAAGAGCAAATGGGTGTTGTTCTTCGCTTTGTGAATAAAATGGGAATCGTCAAGGAACAGTTCGTTGGTGTTGTACATGTTCAAGACACTTCTTCTTTATCTTTGAAAGCTGGAATTGACTCTTTGTTGGCAGAACATAGTTTGAGTTTATCAAGAGTGCGTTCTCAATGTTATGATGGGGCAAGTAATATGCAAGGTAAATTCAATGGGCTTAAGACATTGATCTTGAATGAGAATAAATGTGCCTACTCGATTCATTGTTTTTGTCATCAACTTCAACTTACATTGGTAGCTCTTGCAAGGGACAATAATTATGTTGGAGATCTTTTTGATGAAATTGGTAAATTTTTAAATGTTGTGAGAGCTTCTTGTAAACGACATCATCTTTTATGTGAGAAACAAGCTGAAAGAGTTAAGAAGGCATTAAAGAATGATGAGATTGAAACTGGGCGTGGATTAAATCAACAACTTGCTCCTATAAGGGCTGGTGATACACGTTGGGGATCTCACTACAAATCACTACTAAATGTGACTCTACTGTTTGATTCTATAATGGATGTACTTGAGCTTATCGAACTTGAAGGGGAGACCTCAACTATAAGGAATTATGCTACTTTGCGAATAGCTTATTTGAGTTCCGTCAATTTTGCTTTCACTCTTCAATTAATGTTGAATGTTTTGGGCATCACTCATGATCCTTCACAAGCTTTGCAGAAAAATGATCAAAATATTACAAATGCTATGAAACTTGTCCAAGTCACAAGGAAGTCATTGGAATCGATGAGAAATGATGGGTGAGACTCTCTTATGGATAAAACACGCACTTTTTGTGTGAAACATAAGATTCCTATTCCAAACATGGGTGATAAATGGGTCCTTCCAGGAAGAACACAACGTAATGTCGATGAGCGGACTTATGAGTTTCAGTATCGGGTGGAAGTGTTCTACACAGTTGTGGATCTACATCTTAAAGAGCTTAGATGTCGCTTCAGTGAGATGAACACCGAGCTTCTTACTTGTGTGGCTTGCTTAAATCCATGTGATCAATTTAGTGCTTTTGACCAGTTTAAGCTGGTTAGATTAGCGCAATTTTATCCCAATGATTTTTCTGATTTTGAGATTACAAGACTTGAACATCAACTTGCTAATTATGTTCTTGATGTGCAATCTGATGAAGCTTTTCAAGACGCGTTTGGTGATCTTTGTAGAGTGATGACGGAGACAAAGAAATACATTACCTACCCATTGGTGTTTATGCTATTGAAGTTGGCATTGATACTGCCGGTATCCACCGTAACCGTGGAAAGAGCTTTCTTGGCAATGAAAATCGTTAAAAATAGATTTCGGAATCGAATGTGTGATTCATTTTTGAATGATTGCTTGGTTTGTTATATAGAAAAAAAAATGTATTTGACTCAGTGTCTAATTATTCTATCATGTATCGATTCCAAAAAATGAAAAACCGTAAATGACAGTTGTAATAGTACATTATTGTAATATTTCATGTATTGCTTAAATTTATTTATAGTACACATGGTGATGAATGTTTATAGGTGGATAGCCCTAATTCAAAACCCTAGATCCACTGCTGGTCATCCCTAACCATAATTTCACCATCATCATTCTTATGTAAGTGGAAGTCTATACTTTGGGCCGTATCAAATTTATCAATGTAGAACAAGAACACCTCACCTTGGGCCGTTGCATGAACAAAGTCCTTCTGTATTACTATACTTTGGGGGATACCTCTGTATAAATCGTGGTAGAGATGCTCGACACTAAAGGAAAGGATCCTGAAAATCAAGTTTGCAATCATAACATTGTGAATAACACATGCATTCTTAGGTTTACACTACAAAATTTATTAAAATAAAACACATTTGTCTCATACCAACTAACACTAATTATTTATATCAGATGAATGAAACGAATAAAAGAAGGCAACCATGGGAACGCAAAGTAGATCAAACTATTAAAGAAACAAAAAATAAAAATACATTGCATAAAAAAATTACGCATACATTGATTTGAAATTAAAAAAATACAACTAGAAATTAGAATTATTTACATCAGCACCAGTAGGGGCGATAAATATGAAGACTGGAAGTCTAGAAAAGGCAAGGAGCGGATTGGGAACTGATGGGTCATTAGAATCACTCAATGAGAAATTACAACATTAACTTAATTAGCCGATAAAATTACCTTACAAAATTAGGGAGGTAGGTTGTGAACTTCGAAATTTATTTGCAATTAGAAGGAAGGACCTATCAATGTATGAATTCCAAGAAAGGGCTAACGCTTTCTAGCCACAAAATAGATCCTTATATGGTGCTGAGGTATGATGATCGTGAAAGGGTTGATATATTTCTTTCATTGCTGGCTCAATAGATATTCAGCGGGCTATAGGGGTGTTCAAAACTATCCGTAACCAAAAACCCGAACCAAAAAACCGCGAACCGACCCGAAATATTGGGTATCCGAACCAAAATATTTAAAATTTTTGGTTCGGGTACCCGAACCGATAAATTTTTTGGTTTTCGGTTTGGATATGGTTCGGATGTTTCATAATTTCGGGTACCCGAAAACCCGAAACTTTTTTTTTATTTTATATTCTTTTTGAGATTTTTTTTTAATTTTCTTTTCCCTAAAAACTTTGTAAGTTACATATCCCCAAGCCCCATGAAGACAAGGACTTTGAGTTTTTGACTTTGTTGCATTGTTTTGTTTAGATCTCTAGGTCTTCTATAAGACTTTGTTGTATTTGGACAATGGTTTCGGCATGAATACGATGTTATTAAGGTTATGTCTTATGGATGTGTGAAGTTGTTGAAATGTGAATAATAGTAATGTACTTTGTGGTATTGCCATATTATGTGATAATATCATGTATTAGTTCCCTTTGGGTACCAAAAAAAATTATTAGACAAAATAGGAAAAAAATATTTTTGAAAAATTGGGTTATTGGTTAACCAAAAACCCGAACCGAAATTTTCGGGTACCCGAATTTTGGGTACCCAAATATTTCGGTTCGGATACGGTTCACCATTATGCCGACCCAAAATTTCGGGTACCCAAACCGAAATTCCTTTTGGTTCGGGTACCCGAACCATGAACACCCCTAGCGGGCTACGTGATGGCCCAATACCGCTTAATATTTTGTTCTTTCTCCATCTTTTTGGGTTAAATTTTGTCCACTTGGCTTGACTAGGGACGACAATCACATCCGAATTCGAGACATTTTCGATTCGATTCGAGACAAAATAATCTAATTTAGATACAAGAAAAAAAATATCCAAGGCCGAATTTGAAAAAAATAATCCGAATCCGAGTTGGATCCGGATCATATTTAGAAGGAAGATAACATCCGATCCGATGTTTCAATTCAATCCGACTATTTTGTGAAGTACTTAAAATTCAAGTCTAAAATTTGACAAATCTAAAGTCTACCCTCATGTCTTAAGCCTAAGTTCGTAACACCTACCCCTAATTAGTTACTTACTCGAGACTCTGTGTGTGTGTGTGTGTGTGTGTGTGTGTGTGTGTGTGTGTGTGTGTTAGACTCTTAAGTAGGGGCGGATTTACTTATATTGGAGGGGTGTCTATGGACACCCCTCTTCTAAAAAAAATAAAAAATAACTGTACTAGGTTATTTTCAATGAGGTTAAATTGCTATATGCGGACACCCCCTAAATTAAGTCTAAAAATTATAGACACTCTTTAAATATATCCAACTCACATATTGATATTTTTAATTTATTTAAATATTAAAAGTACAGTTATAAAGTTGAAACTTGATAGAAAAGTATAATAAAATTAAATGTACCCAAGCCCAAATTTTTCTCTTCCCCCATCTTATCTACAATTTAGACTTTTAACTCAATCTAATTTTAATTTCTTTAATTTTCTTTCAGCTTTATTATTTATTTTTCGACAATTTAGTTGCAATGTGTTCTTGGTGCAGACATCTCTTTAACTTGGCACTAATAATTGATTTGAACTTGATGCTATTTTTTCCCACTTGGTGCGAGTAATTGATGCACATTACTTGTTGCAGTTGTATTTCATGTTTGACAAGTTAATTTCTTGTTTCCTTTTTTTTGTTTTGATTTTATTGTTTTGTGCTGATGATTTGTCTTTTGTAACAGACGGCCGTAGTAAATGCTAGATAATCGTAACATTCTGCGATTTTGGTACAATTTATATATTAAATTCAAAATATAAAAAACTGCAAAGAAAAAGCGTAGTAATAGAGGTATCATAGTTTTTTTCTTGGAATTAAAAAGTGGATTATTATTAGTTGTCAACTTCCATTGATGCAGAAATACGAACGGAATGTTTGTTTAAAAAAAAAAGAGATGAAATGTGTATACAAAATAAACTGTCATAGTATGTATCATATATTCTATTGATATTGTACATTAGTGATGCATTAATAGATGGACATTCCTGCTCTGAACGTCTAGATCCGCCACTGCTCTTGGGCTCACTCCATTGTCGACTACACAATCGATGTCATCTGTCTCTTTGTCACTTGTTAGCCTCCCGTAATTTTACAATAAATGTTCAAATATTCGGTTAAGGTGATAAGAAAGTACATGTTATCACATCGATAGATGGGCATAATAAGTTCGGATGAAAAAATAGTACAAAATTATTGTCGAAAAAAGAACTTAGTTCGAATTGGATTAAATCCGACTTCAATCCGCTTCGAGTTGGACCAGATTAAGAGGTCCCATCCAATCCGTCGGATCAGATTCAGATAAGATTTTTAGATCCAAAACTTATTTGAATTTGGATTCGAATGTTCCAACATCCGATTTGAATCCGGTCCGTTGCAATCACTAGGCCTGACTATTATTCCCTATTTCTCAACGTTGACCACGCAATCTATACATATGTATACATAGAAACAAAACCTTTCAAAACTAACATGAATAATAAATTACATGAATAACGAATATATTTTACCATACTTTTTACATATGATTATTACAATCAGAAAACTCAATTTTTTTTTCCAGAAAAAACAAAATAAAACCTCCCAATTTTTTGATACCACTCTTACACAATTTATCCTTTTTAAAAAAAATTCCAACAAGGGTATCAGAAGATAATTTATTACATTTTATATATACTAAAAATCATGCGTTATAACTTTTAACAAAAAGAAATCATGCATTATATTACAAGGACTCTAGCATTATATAAATCAATCGTATAACAGCTAACACATAATAAACATATTTGTTTAGGTCAAAAATTAAAAACTATCCCGTGCATGGTACGGAGGAAAGCATACTTATTTATATCATTCCACTAAGTGAACAAATACATTACTACTAATACTCACCGTGATGTGATAATACACATCAAATGCACTAATGCTTACTTCAATCCACTTCATGAACTTCAATAAAAAATATTCACTTCAACTCAATTCTATCAAATTCAACCAACTTCACCCATTTATCAATTCATATTTTTCAACTTCAACCAACTTCAACCCACATCAGCCCACTTTAATCAACTTCAATAAAACAATCAACGTCAACCCACTTCAACCAACTTCAACCCACTTCCCACTATTTTAACCAACTTCTACCCATCATATAAAAAAACTTCAATCCACTTCAAGAACAAAAAAAAAAAAGAATACCCACTTCAATCCACTTCCATCAATATCAACCAATTTTACCCATTTAATAACCTATATTTCTCAACGAAAAGAACAGGTCCTAATGCTCGCCAAATACAATACTAATGCGCACTATGTATCTAAAATACACCATCTATTATCCACCACTCAACTGGAGCCAGTGACGGTAATTTCCGCCAATTGCTGACTCTGATGAGTGTCATTTCTTCATTTTGTAAGTTAATTTTCTCCTTTTCCTATTCAATTTAGCCTTTGTAAGTCTTTGCTTGGGTGTTTCAGGGTTTTGCCTATTGTCTTCTTTCTGCAGTTTTGGGGGTTGAATCGTTCGAACTTGTTGGATATTGTCAGTTTGCTGTAGTTTGGCAGTCAATTGGCTTCATTTGAGCAATCTAGTGATAGAGATGGCAGCTATGGAGGTCTATCCTATAGATTTTGGTTTGGGTACCTGAACCATGAACACTCATATTGAAATCTCCTTTGGTTCAGGTATCTGTTAGAGTATAAATCTATTCCCGAACCTTCAATCATCAGCTTAAATTTTTGGTTGAGGTAGTTCGGTATTAGAGCCTTTCTGAGCGAGATGTCTTAAGCTTGAATCTTAGCATCCCCCATATTGATTTATTGTGCAAGGTACGAGAGCCTTTGCAGAATCCGCGCTTCAATTCCAAATGACATTCGCTTGAGGGGATGTGTTGAGTATAAATCTATTTCTGAACCTTCAACAATCAGCTTAATCTTTTGGTTGGGATGGTTCTTAAATAGTACCTGAACCTTGAACACCCATACATTTAGCTAATTTTTTCCGAACCCATGAATCGTTAGCCCTTGTCGTTGCTTCAACCAGTGTACAATTCCTATAATATTTAGCCGTCATTTGTATGATCCATAGAGTTCGAGAATCATTTCAACCAAAAAATTAGATTGGTGGTTGAAGATTCAATATAATAGGTTTGTAAGATGGATGCTGCAAATTCCATTCCTTACCTTGTGCAGTAATTGATATTGGGGTTGATGAGTTTCGAACTTGAGACCTTTCACTCTGAAAGACTATGATAGTTCAAGAACCATCGCAACAAAAAGTTTAAGATGATGGTTCAAGACCTAAGAATTGGTTTATACTCTAACACATATTATTATTAAGACTATGGAGCAAACTAATTTACAATGGAATGCTCAATTAACCACTCCAGTTTTTCTAATCCCAATCCCACCTTGTGATTTGGGTCGACAAATGTTTTCCCATGCAATTAAGCGCACACCCTTACTAGATGGGGCATGCTTATGTGCATGTGTGTCCACACAAATGGAGATTAATACGCATACGTGCCATGCGCGCGCGCGCACACATATATATATATGTTTGTGTATTTACATATATGTTATGTATATGCCCCTCTATCTACATATACACACACACACACACATACAAATATATATATATATACATACATGCATACATACATACATACATGCATATATGGCACTACATGTGGGATGGATTTCTGGGTAGAAAGAGTAAGAGGAGGTGATATAGTCTTAATAATTACGATAATAAGTTTTGGTGATCAACATACTTTTGTATATATATATATATATATATATATATATATATATATATATATATATGGAGAAAAGGTTAATGACGTAAAGGTTAGTTAAGTTGGCAGTATTGTATTTGAGGAATCCAGGGGTTGTGTTTTCGTGGGATAATGTTTTGAATTCCAAGTATTTTGAATGCCTATATATTATTATTTTGATATTAAAACCTAGTTTAGATGAAATAATGTTATTAAAAGCTTATCAGATAATGTTACTACTGTAGTCCAAAGCTATTAAAATGGAACGAAAATACTATTCCTCTAGAATTTATTATTCAAAATACTAGGCCAATGAGAAATATTGCTCAAAAGAATGTTCAACAAACAATAGAAGTGCCCAATGGTAAAGTGTTGATAAGATTTATATATATATATATATATATATATATATATATATATATATGTGTGTGTGTGTGTGTGTGTGTGTGTGTGTGTGTGTGTGTGTGTGTGTGTGTGTGTGTGTGTGTGTGTGTGT
>JACYFF010019584.1:104538380-104550926 GCA_017589665.1 Selenicereus undatus
TAAACAATTTTAAACACAATTAAGGTGGAGTTTAATCGTTAAGTTGATCCATCAAACGAATTGGAAAAGGACAAATTATCCAATCCCAACACAATTTATTATCAATTAATCGAAATTGAATGAAAAGGAAAGGAAGGGACACGAGCCTCCATTATTGAGACATATTTGATGAAGAGAGTCAAATCTAACAGTGTAATAATATGTACAATGACATATCTCGTCTCAGAGCTCCTTTCACAATTCAAATAATCAAGCGAGAATTACAGATACATTGCACCCAAGCCCCCCACCCCAGGACAAAAAAAAAAAAACACATTTGTGTATAGTAATGTAATATTTGTGTAATATGAATTGTTGTCGAGCCATTCGATTTTGGAACGTCAGGGGAAATACTAACTAATATCGTGTTGTTTTAGTGAGTGCATTGGCTCAATTTTGACTGAAGTCTGCATCTTACTAATTTAATGAATTGACATTTTATCATGCGTTAAAAGAATTACTTTTTGTCTGAGTTCCGTACTCTTGGTGAGGGTATCTCTTTCATTCTATTAAACAACATTTAAGGGAGTGTGTGCATGTAAAAATTTAGAGAACCCGAATTGGAAAAATTGCTTTTGTAGTTTGAGATGTAAGACCTAGCTAAGTAGGTTAATAATATGCTCCCCACAACTCTAAACCATGTTGTTCCTAAATCTAGACAAACAACATATATTATTCTACGAATAAGAAGTAACATTGCTACATCTAGGGTTGTTCATTGGTCCAAAACTGGATCGGAATGACCTGGACCGAAGACCGATTAAGTGCCATTTAGAGAACCGAGGACCAGATCGAATAATCAACAACCTTACCTACATCTATCACATACTCTTTTCATGAGACTTTCAGAATATAAATTTGGATTTGACTTTTGGCCTAAATAGCCTCATATAACACATCAATGCGAAGCCAATTTGATCCAAATAGGAGATATTTTGCTTCTCACGGCACTTGAAACGAGAGAATAGAGGATGTTATACATACACGACGCAACAAGAACAAAATCATATCCCTCGAGGATGAAGGGGGCCAGGCCTTGTGAAGTTGACAAATACATATTACCATGTTGGTTGAGGCATTTCCTGTTAATACGTGTAGGAAGAATTAGGACTAACCTGGATGCAGAAGTATACTGTCGGTAATAGTCCACAATAATAAGAATACCAGTATTCGCCAATCAGAATACCAAGCGGCTACTAGAGTCGCTTTAGAGATATCCACATCCTAAACCCAAGAACTCAATGGATGGTGTTCTAGCCGTGAGAGAGAAAGCGAGAGAATATGTGAGGGAATAGATCTTATGTTGTGTATCTTGACTGACCCCCTAAACCCTCCTTATATAGGTTGGGGTACAGTCAAGATTGTTGCCTTAGGTAACTCGCGTGGCCATCGGGCCTGACACCACAAGGCCCGGTCTACAGCTCCCACTCGGCCACGTAGGCCGTTGAACACTTATTCTCTATGCACCACAACTCTTTCACGCTTCATACTAGGAATATATAGGACGTGCGACCATAAATAACAAGTAGTGTTATATTAAGTTACCATCCAACAAACATAACACTTTCACGAAATATAATACCCCAAAACCATCCCAAAACATCACCAATGGCATTTCTAATCCCTTATGCCTGATATATCATATGGTTATGTTCTCAACATAACTGTCTGGGCCGATATGGTGATGGTGGATCGGTTTTTCCTTAAACACTCATGAAATTTCATCTTAGCTTAACTGCTTTCCTAACGTGTTCTCGCTGAACCGTATACTTTGTGGTTCCTGAGAATCACATCAAAGTAGCAACATCAAGCTTCGACTTAATATCATAGTTTTAAGTCAAAGGGTCATCGTTCATAGGGTCACACAGTGACAAGTGATAGGGAAATCAATTGTCACTCGATGCTTGGGTCGTCTTATAAGCACACATAGTATGAGATGTGTGTCATGACATAGCTCTCACTCCCTGGGTACGTCACTCTTTATGCCATGCGAATCATCAATCTAGATTTTTACACAAAAATCTAACGTGAGCTACTAGATTAACATACTAAATGCTAATCTTGACACTCAAGATTCGACTTTTAAGGCTTCAACATGAAATCATGTCTCATATTCGACTTCCTCGAGTCTCATCTTAGACTTACTAAGGTGACTATTTCTCATTCTAGTATGAGTTATCGATATTGCACGCCTAGTGCCAATATGATTACATCTCATCATGCCCGCTACTGAAGCGTCAGGGCGATTGCTTGTGTGACTAGGCCAATCAGAAGCCTGTGACTTTTCAACATGTCTAACAGATAAATCACAAAACATTTAGAAAAAGGACACTTAATCTTTATTTCATAAATGCCTATTACATGAAGAACGTATCTGTCATACATAACAAGATTCTATCCAAAAAACTAAACTCTGTGAAGTCCTAGACTCAATGAATGTGCTTTGAAAGCATCTCTAGGAATTGGCTTAGTTAATGGATCGACAATCATCTTGTTAGTGGGTATATACTTGATGGCAACCTCCTTTGTCTTTATGGCATCTCGCACGAAGTGATAATGCCTCTTGATGTGCTTGGTTTTCCGATGGAACTTCGAATCCTTGGCGAACTGGATGGCAGCTATATTGTCACATAACATCTCTACAGGATCATAAGCTCTCGGAGTGAGGTTAAGATCCTGGAGGAAGCTTCTAAGCCACATTGCCTCTTGCGCGGCTAGGCTGCATACGACATATTCTGCCTCCATGGTCGAAAGAGCTATGTAGTCTTGTTTCTTACTGCACCATGATATGCCCCCCAACCAGGGTGAACACATATCCTGAGGTTGACCTGGACTCATCCGGGTCACCACCCCAATCGGCATCTGAATATCCTCTCAACTTAAGGTCCCCGCCTTGATAGCATAGGACCAAGTCGGTTGTACCACGAAGGTAACGCATGACTCTCTTGACAGCTTGCCAATGAGCCTGTCTTGGGTTGCTTTGGTAACGACTTTCCAGACCAACCGCAAAGCAAATGTCCGGTCATGTACATAACATGGCGTACATTAAGCTTCCTACGGCACTAGCGTAAGGGACATTGCTCATGGCTTCCTTTTCTTTGTCTGTTTTTGGGCATTGGTCGAGGCCCAAGGTTAAACCCTTCTCAACTGGAGTATCTAGGGGCTTGGAATAATGCATACGGAACCGTTCTAAGACTTTCTTGATATATGCCTCTTGGCTCACACCTAAAAGTTTCTTGGGACGATTCGTTATTATTTCCACACCTAGGACATACCTGGCTTCACCCATATCCTTCATCTCAAAGACAGAGGATAGCCACTCTTTAGTGGCTTCGATCATCTCCAAATTGTTCCCAACCAGCAGTATATTGTCAACGTATAGGGTAAGGAATATAATCCCCCTGGTTGATCTTTTGACATACACACAGTGGTCCTCTGAAACCATGGATAAGCCAAACGAAGTTATAACTTCATGGAATCTTAAGTACCAAGACCTGAAAGACTGTTTAAGACCATATATGGACCTTTTAAGATGACACACCTTATCCTCTTGCCCATTTGATGCAAAACTAATGGGTTGATCCATATAGATATCTTCCTCAATGCTGCCATTGAGGAAAGCAGTCTTTACGTCCATTTGAAATAACTCTAAGTCCAAATGGGCAACCATGGCCAGGAGTAGGCGAATAGAGGCAAATCTCACCACAGGAGAAAATGTATCTTCATAGTCTACACCCTCAATTTGTGTAAATCCTTTCACCACTAAACGAGCTTTGAACTTATCGATTGATCCATCTGTCCGACATTTTATCTTGAAAACCCACTTGTTTCCAATAGACTTATGCTGGGATGGGAGATCAACGAGTTCCCAAACCTTGTTTCTTGCCATCAAGTCCATCTTATCCCTCATGGCATCCATCCACTCATTGTGGCTTGGTGAGTCAATTGCTTCTTGGTAAGAGGTAGGCTCCTCGATTTCCAAGGGAGTGCATAGGAATATTTCCTCTTCGATTTGGAAATATCATTGAGGAATTCTTCCACGCTTAGTCCTTCGGAGCCTAGGGCCTTCATTGTTCGTCTACTTGGGTGAGGTATCCCTCCCCCTTTCTATAAGGGGTGTGGGATCCTGAACATGTGGAGAGTTGCTCCCACTATCCCTTTGGGCCTTGGGATCCCGAACATGTGAACTAACTGCATGTTCGAGAACTGGAGATTGAGGATGAACTTAATTCACAGGTTGACTTTCCTCATGTATAGGAATTTGAGGACGAATCTCATTTTCCTGGGCAGGCAGGTCTCCTCCATTCCCTTCGGATAGGGGAGGTATACCACCATCTTTGGTGACTTGGTTAGAATCCAAATTCTCCCCCTCACCGAATGATGATTGGAGGTTTTGCTGTAACTCAAATAGTTCAACATCTTTCTTGACTTCACCAATGGTCGGGAACTCATCCTCGAGAACATCGACATTGCGGGAGTCTATTTCTGTCATGCCACCATTTGGATGTTCCCCGTACATCGCATATCCTTTTGATTGTGCGGGGTACCTAATGAACACCATTTTGGTGGCTCTTGGACCAAGTTTTTCATGTTTATGAGTTGGGTTGTGCACATAGTCGGCCGAACCCCATGGGCGTAGATGGTCCAAGGATGCTTTCTTACCAAACCATAACTCATATGGTATGGCAGGTACACTCTTACTTGACACACGATTGAGTATGTAGGCTACCGTAAGCAGCGCATCCCCCCAAAAACTGATTGAGAGGCTAGCATGTGCCATCATTGACCTGACCATATCAAGCAATGTACGATTCTTGCATTCCGCAACATCGTTCTGTTGTGGAATGCGTGGAATCGTTAGCTGTCTTTGTATACCTTTTCCCTCATAGAACTCCTTGAACATATCAGAGAGGTATTCACGACCTCGATCAGTTCGAAGGATCTTAACCCTACGTTCTAATTGAGTCTCTACTTCCGCTACGAAGCATTTGAATACATCAAGTCCCTTGTAGCGATGAGATAATAGGTACACATACCCATATCGTGAATAATCGTCTATAAAAGTAATGAAATAGATAGCCCCATGTCGTGCTTTAACGTTCATGGGTCCGCATATGTCCGAGTGGATTAATTCTAAGGGACTAGATGCTCTCGTGGCCTTACCAAAAGCCTTGATTGTTGCCTTTCCAGCTAAGCAGGACTCACACCTAGGTAACTTAACCCTAGTGAGTCGGTCTAGAAGACCTTCTTTAGCTAGCCTATTTATCATATCTTGGCCCACATGGCCAAGTCTAGCATGCCACTTAACAGATTTAGAATTGGAGTCGAAATAAGAAACATAAGCAGAGGATATATTATTATAGTTATCATCCAAATCCAAAACAATGAAACCTCCTTTCAAAGTTGCTTGGCCAAACAAAATGCCATTGTAGAACAAATCTAAACCGTCTGGACGAAAACCAAAAGAAAAACCTAATCTCACTAAAGAAACACAAGAAACTAAGGAGCATCGCACCCCAGGTGCATAGAGGGCGTCATGAAGAAGCAACTTGTTTCCTCCACGGAGTTTGAGCTGGTATGTTCCTACTCCAAGGACATCTTCTTCGCTGCCGTTCCCCAGCATGACGGTCCGTGAACCCTTTGGGTAGCGATGGAACTCCACGAATCCAACCCTTTCCTGAACTATGTGCTTTGTTGCCCCCGTATCTATATTCCATTGAGGAAGAGAGTTAGCAACGAATGCATAGGAACAAACATATAATTCGGGAGTTTTAGTGAAAGTGGGTACCTTGGCTGGCTTAGGACAATCCCGAGCGAAATGGTAATTCTTTCCACAGTTATAGCACTTCACACGTGCCATATCCTTAGCTCCGTTGCCCTTAGCATTATGCTTCTTAGCAGTACCAACATTAGAGCGAGAGTTCTGAGGAGGACGGGGGCCCTTCTTAGGTTTCTTACCACAGTAAGATTTTCTGCCCTTGGGCCCCAATCCTTTGGCAACGAATGCCATACTGGAAGGCGCATATAGCTTTAAACGCTCTTCCTCCATTTCGAGATGTTTGGAAATTGCCTCGAAAGTGTTGATGTGCTCACTGTGTGCCATGAACACTTTAAAACTCTTCCAATGTCCATTATCATTTGGAAGAGATCTAATCACATTCAGGACTTGTTCTTGCTCAGAAACCTCTTGCCCTTCAGCCTTAAGGTCTCGAACCATAACACTCATAGTTCGAAGGTGTTCGGAGATACTATGACTGGAGTCAATAGTATATTGCATCCATTTCAGCTGTAAGGTATGCAACCTTGTAGCAGATGTCTGCCCGAACCTAGCCTTAAGCTGCACCCACATGTCCTTAGCAGTGCGGAAGCGTTCAAACTCACCCAGGAGATTGTCCCGCATACAAGACAGTATAGTATATCGTGCAGAACGATCGCGTTTGAACCATGCTTGGTACGTTTTTAAGTTTTCTTTGTACTGCTCAGTCGCAGTAATATCCCAACCTTGTTGATCTTTTTCAGCCAGAAGAGCCATGGAGGAGGTTAAGTGGTCCAACATATCATCATTGTTCAGATAAAACTGGACCTTCAGATGCCAAACATCATAGTTCGAACCATCCAGTTTGTCAACAGATTGCATACAACCTATCATGTTTCTAGCTGCCATATCTGAAAGTATATTTTATCTGTTAGACATATTGTTTAATAATTAAATTATCTAAAAAACCCTATCATTCACAATATACGTTCGAAAATTTCGCTAAGCTCATAATCATCACGTATAGTTTGCGAATTTTGGAGCTTCTCTAATTTTAATTATTAATCTCATAGAATTTTCTTAAAGTTTTTGTTAAACTTATTAGCATTTTAATCCAATGAATATTACGAAGATATTCACTTTTAATTACGTAAATATGTATTCAGTTAATGTTTATGAAACTAATTCATTTAACACAACTTCATTATATATATATATATATATATATATATATATATATATATATATATATATATATATATAACACAAAGTTATATAATCAATCTCCAAATATTATATAATCAATGATAATATGAGAACAAGGGGCCAAAAATACAACTTAAAATAAAAATAATGACCATTACTAACATATAAAACAAATTTATATGAATATGGAAACAGATATTTCTATGTTCCAAATAGAATCAAAAACGTCCAGATAAACCGGTCCAGACATTGGGCCTTACAAATATTTTCTTTTGGGCCAGAGTCACAGCTAATGAAGAAATGACCCCCCCCATTCTGGGTTTTAAACCAGCCCACTCGAATCATAAAACCAAAAGGGGAAACCGGTCCAAATACCCCCCCTTATTTTATGAGTGAGTGAACAAGCTGCCCTCCCCCCCAAACCCTAATCCGAATCTTACTCTCTCTCTCTCTCTACTTACTGTTCCTCTGCCTGCCTTCGAACTCTCTCGACACTCTCTTCGACCTCTCTGCCCATGGTTAGCTCTCTGGCTCCCCCAGTGCCGTGACCATGGAAATGGAGCACCAAGCTCTTTCCTTGTCACCACGAACACGGCAGCCACCACCACCGTTCTGGGTTTTCAAAAAAAAAAACGCCCAAATGATGCAACCAGCCACCACCGACCCCGTTGAGCCTCGATCTACGCTAAACCGGCTAGAACCAATGGTACTACTGTGTAGATCGGCCTAATTTGAGCCTCAGGAAGACGCCCACGGACCAAACGCGCCACTGAGGCAGTGGCGCGTGGTCGCACGCGCCTCCTGAATCGGTGTTTTTCGGCTTCTTTTTCTCAAGGTTGCGTAGATCGGCGATGGGAAGGGGCTCTGGGAGGAAGAAGATCGTGAAACAACTTTCGTCGGTGGCACGTGACGGTCACGCGCCACCCCTCCACGGTGGTTTCTGATGGGTATGATTCGGTTGACTTACTTCCGTTTTTCACCCCCCTTCATTTTTTTCTCTTTTTGATTATTTGAGTCGAGGTCGAGAACTAGGCAGAGGTAGGCTAGGGTTAGGGTTTTGGGTTTGAGTCGAGTGGGGTGGGCCTTTTTCCCAAAAACAAATTATGCCTTTCATGGTATAGCATTCGATTCAAGCATGATTTTGTCTAAACATTGTGATAACATAAGGCATACACACACAGTGATACTAATTGGGTGTTAGACGTGAATAATCATCGAAAGCATGTTATGTCTAATGTCGTGAATGTTGTGTGACATGTTCTTGGATTCTGAACAATTAAACTTGTAGAATAATAGCATGTCTGTAGTGTCTAAAGAACGATGACAAACATGGTGTATTCTGTACTCTTAGCGTGAGTCCTTCGGTTAAAAAAAACGATCTTTCTAACATTCCAGGCACATAATTGTGAGCAAATTATGATGAACATATCATCGGTACAAATAATAGGTGTTCAAGGTATAGGAACATAACATCCATGAATCTGGATATATAAAACAAATAGCATGAGCATGTTCATAATTAGCAAATTCTAATATGTTCTGGGCATTATAATAACATGAGCATGCTTCTGGATTTTAGCAGTTCACATAATCACGAAAATTAAGCAAATTGAACGAATAAAAATAGCATGCTTTTAACGAATCAGTGTCGGCAGATTTATTAATTTTTCAATCGAGACTAATCCGAACAGTTTAGGCTCTGATACCACTGTAGGAAGAATTAGGACTAACCTGGATGCGGAAGTATACTGTCGGTAATAGTCCACAATAATAAGAATACCAATCTTCGCCAATCAGAATACCAAGCGGCTACTAGAGTCGCTTTAGAGATGTCTACGTCCTAAACCTGAGAACTCAATGGATGGTGTTCTAGCCGTGAGAGAGAAAGCGAGAGAATATGTGAGAGAATAGATCTTATGTTGTGTATCTTGACTTACCCCCTAAACCCTCTTTATATAGGTTGGGGTACAGTCAAGATTGTTGCCCCTAGGCAACTTGCATGGTCGTCGGACCTAGCACCACAAGGCCCGGCCTACAATACGGAAGGGTTATATATATGTACTTGGACCGCTTATGTACGTGTGGATTATATTAGCTTTTATGTTCCATCTCTTCATGTCTTACACACTTGTAAAAACAACTGTATATATGATCAAATTGACAAGGATTAGACTAGTTGTTGTGAGATAGAATCATTAAATGAAGAAGAAGTTGACATCAATCAATTTCTTAGACAAGTATATATTATTATCCAGTAATTTCCTCAACATCAAGGGTCTATATATACACTGTATGGAAACTCCTCTCATTGAAATACTTTCAATTTTGAGGATGAAAATGCTTCTCCAACAACAAAGAAAACACTTGGTATGTATCATATGCAAGTCACGCTTAGCTGTATCAGAATCAGGTTTCGCCTTTTGGATGTCAACTATTACAAACTAATATTACTTACGAAGAAATTTATTCAGGGTGTGTTTGGTAAGGGGGAAAATCATTTTCCCTGAAAAATATTTTTCCAAGAAAAATGATTTTTCACTTACATTTTCAGCTGTTTGGTAGAATGGAAAATCATTTTCTTTCCACTTCATTTTTTGCTATTTGATAGAATGAACCCCCCCGTCCTCACTTCATTTCTTTTTACCATCAACCTCGCTCCCTGCTCACTACTCTGACCCGACCCAACCAATGAATTCTATTTCTCTCTTCTCTTCAAAATCAAACCCAAAATATCAGTAAGAAATGTACCCAGTAACAAACCCAGCAAAAGAGAGAGTCAATATTAATGAATCTCAATTTTTTCACTATTCTTAAGGATTACCTAGTTGACTTTGAGTGATATTAAATCCAGATTAAAGACAATGACGAACGGGGAGACGATAGGTGTCTCAGATTGCGAAGTTCTTCAAAAGGGCAAATGTAATAAGATCAGATAACTCAATAAATAATTACAGAGATTAACGATGGAAATCATCCGTGAACATGATGAACATAAAGAAGAGGGGAAGAATGAGAGACAAAATGAGAATGAAAATAGAGTGATTATAGGCACAATTAAAAGAAAATAGAACGAGAGACAAAATTGGGCAACGAAAATTGAGCTTGGAAAATCATTTTTCCTACTTTTTCAAGGAAAGACAATTTCCTTCGAATGGGGTAAAATGATTTTCCCCTCCTTGTTTTACCAAACGGCGTAAAATGGGAAAATTATTTTTCGGAAAAATTATTTTCCCCCTTACCAAACACACCCTAGTTGTTACTATTATCCTTTCATAAAATGTTACGTAGGAGGCTCATAATCTAATACATAATTCACAAAAAAAATATAAATAATAATGTGATATATATTGTCAAGTACGAACTCAAATTGATCCAATCCTGTTGAACAATATTCATGTGCATTGTTTCTTTCACCAACATGTACATACACACACTCTTTGGGGTGCTCTCCCATGCAAATTCTTCTCTAGGTTGGTCCGACATACATGAAATGCAGTGAATCTTCACCAAGGCTGTCAGCTAGCTGATCACTTGAGTTTCTAAGTTAAATTTTGTATGTAGCTACATCTCGACAAGGTCCACGTATCTTCTTCTTTATTGAGATATCTAAAAGGTATGACTTCTAATGCAAGGACTTTAATCGTAAGTCAAGTGTTCTATTCTCTCACAAAAAGATTTATCTTTCATTTTTGACAAAATTTTATCAGTCCCATTTGGCCATGCTCACAATTAGTTTACATTTTTAAATAAGATATAAATGCCCCCAATACCCTTCTAATAAATTATATTCCGGCCTCCAAAGTTTGACGTAAATAATTTTCGGAACCTATAACTTTAAAAATGGTTTTTTGGTCCATCCATCTTTGGAGCAAGTAATTTTTAGGACCAATCTTGCCAAAAGTAGTTTTCTAAATTGCAAAAAGACCGTTAAAGATTTTTTAATTCTTATTTTAACCCAATCCTTAAAAACTTACTCTCGAAAATCTAAAATTTGCTTATGTGTAGTTTTGCTCATTAGTGGTATTTTCGATTCTCTTTCAATTGGTATCAGAGTCACGTGATAAAAAAAAAACTAAAATAATTAAGCTAATTAATGACTAATTAAGCTAATTAACAGTAATTAATACTTGAATCATCACCTGCTTGCCCTGGTCACTCTCCGGAAGACCTTTCTCCCGTAGCATCTCAATTAAATTATATAACTGATATAGTTTTAGAATTAAAAGCTGAATTTTCTATTTTGATTATTTTGTGACTTCGACCATCACGCTACTCAACCCCCTCTATGGTGATTTAACTAGCCAAATTAGGTCAATAATTGGTATCAGAGTAGGAGCTATTATTTTAAGACTTGTCCTCTGTAGCTAGATCCATGGCTAGTTTATGAAATGCTTCTATCAATTGTCACACAATATTAATTTAAGACTTATATTATTTATATGAGTTAAGGCACAGATAGCGTAGTATCTGATATTTCAAGTACTTTGCTTTTTCAGCAGAGAGATTTTATACACTTTGTGAAGGGAAAATAATAGGATATTGATTGCGGAAAAACTCGAATATTGTTCAATGGGCTTTTTTTATGGGACTGCCCAAGAAACCTGGCCCACACACATGCCAACGGCCTATAGGAGCATCGTCCTAGGGTCACCCACAAGCCCACACCTGCTCAGGGGCCCGGAATGCGACCCTAAGGGCTTCCCGTAGGCCCAATGGCTCCGTAACCGACGGCCCAAGCGGACAGTCCAGGTAAAATTACTATTCTACCCCTTTCCCGAAAAGACTATAAATAGTGACCTACTTTCCTTGGGAAGGGGGCTGGCCACTGTGGAAATTTATTCTCTATAGAATTCACACTTTTTGGAGCACCCAACTGACTTGACCGTCAGAGAGGCATTTCCCGGACCACAACCTGGGGTTAGCCTTTTTTGCAGGTCGGAGCACAAAGAGCCGAGGATGATGTCGTGTTGATCGCCAGCTGTCAGATAAACCCGCCCCTTTGTCCCACGTCATCAACGTAACCACACACCGATTCCTGGCGGAATCAGATATAAAGGGTGAGTTGTCTGTATGTTGCAAAAATATCGAACTTCTGCAATAATTGGCTAGCAATAAGTACTAATTCTTCATGGGCATGGTTAGACAAGACGCTTTTTTAAAAAGAATTAAGAAATTGGTAATCTAACTCAAATAAGATCCGTATCTCATGAAAACATCTCAGGCGATGGAAGGTATGGGAGAAGGAACGGGGAATAATGGGAAGAAAAATCCTTCAATACCTTTTATAAGACCTAAACTCACGGTTAATTTAACATTGGCTTTAGACCTGTTGCATCCATTAAAAAGCTTTTACAGTACTGTAACAAATTAATTACAGCATGGGCCTAGTTTCATAACAATTGACAAGGATTATTAAGGATAATATAACATTTTATGCGTGACTAACCAACTTTATTCATCATCGAAGTCCATGTGCCTGCTATTCAAATATTTCTTAAGGTTAAATCCTTAGTGTCCTGATTCTCAGGGTAACTAAGCACTTCCTA
>JACYFF010019584.1:104598876-104642927 GCA_017589665.1 Selenicereus undatus
AAAAAAAAACAAATATAATTGTTCCATTTATAGTATTACAATTGATAACATTAATATTGACTATAAAGCTCTTGGTAATATACAGATCATGAAAGCATAATTACTCTTCCATCCAATGAAAATAATATAGAAGCTCACGAGACATTTTATGCATGATATTAAGTGGCTTACACAAAGTTATGAAGGATGGGCATGGATATGACAATCAAGAAAGGTTACTATAGATATACAGTACAGCAATTATCATCTCAGGAGGACAAATACTGAGCACAGAATCAGATAAATGCTCCTGTTTAGAAAAAAAGTGACATCTTTGGCAGCAAATCATAATAACAGCAACATTGTAATAAAATAATGATTCACTAGTAAGTAGGTCGTACATTTACGTATAGGAGTGAATTAATGACACATTAAGCAGGATAGACTTGTTTAACTTGAGGTCCCAACATCTTTGGCTCTCACTGTGATGCTAAATGCTACTCTTTCTCCACTGCTACAAGCACACGCCAGTTCATGTTTTCACTAGTCCTATCCATCATTTTCTATCTCAAGTTCAAATGTTTTTGGGGGCCTCCCAAAAATAGTCGCTCTGCTTGTGAAGTGCCTAACTCATGCATCTCCTGAGACTCCACTCTAACAGGATCTACCATGGGTCAGCTATCATATGATCATAGTTCTATGCAGATTAAAGAAGATCAAACTCTTTTGTACAATTGTGCTCAACATAATTGCTGACAACTCAAGTTCTTTTCTAAAGTGTGATCCTATCTGCAAAGTTGTTTTTGCAGGGTAGCTTGGAAGCATAGGACAAAGCTAATGCATTCCCCAAGCGAGAAGAGAAGACAGCAATCAAGCAAGCATGAAAGAAGACAGGACAGACAGACTTGATAAATCAAGTCAGCTCAATCCCAACTCTCTTATCTGTTGCCGAACCTGGGTATTCACCCAGACTCAAAAAGCCTTTCTGGCACTGTGCGCTGTTCTTAATTCAACTCCCCTTACTTTCAATAGCTCTCCATGCAACCACAACAGCCCCACCACGTCCTCTTCTCCACAGATCTGAAATTAGGCACCAAATTAAGGGGCTACTTGTAAAAAATAGATAGGAGACACCCCCTCCCCCCCAAATTATATTTATTTGAGCAGATCTACTAGACAATGCTCCTTTCTTTACCTGTTGGTGAGGGAATATTATTAAGGGGAACTTCCACGAGGTCCCTTTTTCTCAAAATATTTACGCTCCAGGCGATAAAGCATGCAAATGCACAGACAACATAAATCTTTCCATTTTTGGTCTCAAACGCGAATATTTTGCGGAAAAAATACAAAGACTTACACAGTGCATGCATTTGCCTTCTGTATTAGAATATCTTTTGCAGTCTGCGATGCAAATATTTTGGGAAACAAGGGTTCTCATAGTAGGTATTTTGTTCTTTTGGATGGGTAAAGAAGGTTCTTATAGTAGTTTTCCCTACAATTAATGCCATGACACATTTCAACACACAAATGACAGTCGAAAAACAGAACAATAGACAGCGAAATCTAACCATCAAAAATTCCAAAGAGGCACACAGTCTTCCCATCCATTTTGGTCATCTTGACATCAAAAAAATCTTCCATGCTGGATCTCTTTCCCTGAATACTCGAATATCCGCAGCTCAGCTTCCCATCTTCACTGTCATATACCAGATCAGGAATAAATCAGATATAAATTTATGGCATCAATCTGAAACACCACCAGGGGAGGAGGGAGGGCATTGTATATTAGTATAGTAGCATCACATCATGAATGCCTAGGTCGCCAAGATCAATATAGGCTTCGGAGAAGGGGAGGGGGGGGACATGTGTACAAACACCAAGTCTCTTACCCTTCATAATAAAGTCTCATCCCATATGGGGTAAACATAAGAACTAGTATCAACTTCAAAAATAGCGTGAACAAATTAGGCATAAATAAGCCATAAAATCAAGTGCATCCCACTGCAATCGCGAGTTAACAATAGCATCCAAAGGATCTAGGGTTGATAAAGTGAAGCAAAAGTACAAAGATCTCAGTCAACGAAAAGCTGACAGCTACTTTGGCCGTTGGCATATAGAATAGAACATTTATTCAGCATCCAAGGGAGCAGTATAAAAGAAACCAAGCAACTGAGGTTGTCCAGAAATAGCAAGCATGAACTCTATATTGGGACAAAAGCAGGACCAGCTTGTACCTAAAAGAAACACATAGCTTTGAACACGAAACCCACTATCCAAAAGGAAACGCCACGCAATTGAAATCCACAAAACCCATGCAGGCTTGGTAATGAATTGGATCAGAAACCATCGGTCGATGAGGTAAAAAATTACCATAATGTAATACAGATATATTACATAATTTCCAATGTTAAATATTCTAGCCAACCATATGCATTTGAAGGATAAGGAAAAAAGCATCTCACTAAATTTGCACAAAGATATTCACCTTTTATATCCTCCACTAATGTAGCCCACATTGTCGTCCAGTTTCCCTGGAATGCCATCAACCATTGAGTCCCGAGTCCCAGTGGAACACGTATCAATCATCATTCTCACACTTGCCCTGAACTTTCTAAGTTGACAACTCAAGGGATGCACAAGTCCGAGATTGTCATGCAACACTGGCTTAGCACTGCCAACCATAAACTCCGTCCAGAACGAGTTCCAACACTCCCAGCTTGAATTATGACACTCCTCAGGAAACTGCTACATAGCATTGAATATTATGAGGATGGACTAATTCGGCCAGGAAATTGCAAAAATAGCCGTACAAATCTGGCAATAGAATCCATGTATTAGGCCAACAAGACCATAATTTCACATTTATAAGAGCAGAAAATAGGTTAGGTTTACAGTTTTCCACCACGAGGTGTTCTGCAACTACAACCTTCCTTTTTTTGCAAATACAATGCAATTATTCATATGTACAAGGCAGGTACTGTGTCTGTTTCATGTATATACATAGACCTGACCCCAGGGACCCGTCTAGAAGTTCTTTTTTTTTAAAAAAAAAAAAGAAAATTTTCTTCGACAATTCTGTTCTAAACAGATAAATTTCTTAATTTTAGTGGATTTGGCAGGAACATGAACTGATGAACATCAAATCAAACAAGGAAACGTAACCAAATGAAACTCGGAACTCAACAACAGTAAATGCTTCGAACAATTCTCATTTCTAATCAAAATCACAGCTTGCACGTTGAAGCAAAGGCAATCAATCAACAAATGATGACGCTGAATTGAAACTGAAACACTAAATTGAAGAACGAGACCGAACTTACGTCAACAAGAATTCACTCCGTAGGCGGTGTGATACATAAATCCTCCAGAAGAAAACACGAAAATCGAGCTAAATTGTTACACAAAATCGACGCCCTGGAAGAACAGTAAGATATCTGCCTTTTAAATCCTCGAATAAAATGGCTGATGATGAGACTGCCAAAAATAGAAACGAAGAAAGAAGATTGAATTACTAGAATGTGCAGGGAACCCCATGTATCTCAAAAGAAAAGCATAAAATATTCGCCTTTCTCTTTGTGAGACTTGAAGATAATCAGAATCTACAGGAATCAGGAAGAAAGCGATAGGAAAGGGCAATCTGGGGACCGGCCCTCTACGGTCCGACGAGGAAAGCTAGACCTACCAAACAGATCGTTCACTTTAATTTTAAATCGAATTAACTCGCATGGGGTTGGATTATATTTGTGTCAATAAGATTCAGTTTGGATTAAGATCTAAGTTTGAGTAATTTTTGGTTGAGAATAATTTTGAGTTGGTTAATATTTTGTCTAATAAACTTGCAAAGAAAAAATAAATTTGGAAGAAAAAAATTTAGATTTGATTTGAGTCAATTCGAATTTTGAGTATTGATTGCATACAGTTTGAATAATTCTGTTTGGATTTAGGTCAATTTTGTCTCGTATTACTATGTAGAGATACGGGTCAAGCATTCCTTCCTAACCAGTTAAGGTAACAATGCACACATTCCCCACCCATATGCAATTATAGGGTCATTATCCAATGGGTGCACTAAGCATGTTGTTGGGTTGGGTTTTTAGGCTCTTTACCTACGCTTTGCCACCTCTTATCCTAACCCGCTGTGATCTATTGATTACTCTTGAGATAGGGCCTAATAAAGTAGACTGATTACCATAGATAGGACAAATGATTTGGAGGGGGGGTTAGACATGTCAGTTCAGACTGGCGGATTATGTAATAATCCGATCCTAAATCATATTCATTTATTTAATTAAGTCATGTTATTAATTTTTCACATTTATTTATCTCATTTAATCATCCGGTTGAGAGAATTCAATTTTGGACACCACTTTGCAATTCAAGTTTCATTTACCATATTAATTTCGAAAAAATTGATAGTAGGCCTTAATAATTATGATTTAAAAGATTAAATTATTTCTCATGACATCACATTTAATTTCGAGCAAACAAAATTTAATTAATCGCACCCGGTTTGATATTTTTTTCCGAATTCAGAGCTCATTTAAGGCCAATTTCGACCCAATAAATTTCTAATCCATTTGCTTCACTAATTACCATCATTAGACTCTAATTACAATTAGCAAGATATTTTTTTGGAGCTAAAATCTCAGCTAAGTTTACTTGGATGATTTTCATCCAAGTAAACTAAGCTAGCAAAGGTAAGACTAGTCTTTCTTTCTCTTTCCTCTCCATTTCTCTACCACCATGGGCAGCCCTTGCTGCCACCACCACATCCACCAGCCACCAACCACCACCCACAATGCACACAAACATCAACCACCACCTCCATCTTCATATATTCAAGTTTCAAGTGAGTAAACCCTAACTTTATCTTGTTGTTCTGATTGTGTTTTGGATTTTGATTCTTGTTTTTGATTATTAATCATGTTATTTTGATGCAATCAAGAGTTATTTTGATGTTGTATTGGTTGGATCATCTTGAAAGAAAGAAAAGATGGAGGGTGTTCATGTTCATGCAAGTTTAGGGTGTGATAATGAATTTTGATTGTTTTAAATGACATTTTGTGATCTTTGACATTGGTAATGAATATCAAGATATTTATGCTTATTTATATAAGTTAAAGAGTGATTTTAGTGGGTGCTTATGTGAAGAAAAGATTGAAAAATGTGATTATTGAGCAGTAAATAGACCTGAAACATGGGTCATTTCGGGAGAAAACTGGTATTAATTGGCACATTACAAATTCATGAATTTTGGTGTAGTGATATCTTGATGAGTTAGCTTTCCATAGGCTCTGGAATTACTCAATTTTGAGTTGTGCGGATAAAGTTATGACCAATTTACTTAAGACTGCGCAGAATACATCGAAACTGGGAGCATTTGTGAACAGGGGACTTTATGGAAAAACTGGTATTGATTGGGTCATTGAAAAATTGTGATTTTTGGTATGTGTATATACCAATGAGTTATCTTTCAAATGCATTTTGAATCACCTTAATCCAAGTTCTGTGGAAAAAGTTATGGCTGTTTTGCTACGACTGTGTAGATTGAACTGAAGTTGTGCACGGTTGTGTTCTAGCCAAATTTTTGGGACCTTACCATGTGAATCATCTTTTGTGTCCTCAATGAAAGTTTTATAGGACTTTGTGAGATTTTTATATTGGGGTTTTATATCTCAATTGGAGGTCGAGAGCGAAAGATATGGATTTTCTAAAGTAGACCATCAAATGGTAATATGATGGAAGAAAGAAATCGTGACATTTGGAAATATCATCAGAAGTTCCTATCTAATTTTGGGTATTGCAAAGCAATTACAAGGTTTAGTGAGCTCAACAAGTTTGATTAGTGTATGGAAGCTTATTTGGGTTGGAAAACCGAGTTAAATGAGCATAAAAATGGATTTTGAGAAGTGGGCAGAGTAATGACGCAAATCAGTGTCTATTGGACTCAGTTGGGGTTATTTGAGCTTTTATGAACCTCACAACACCTATCTTGACATTAAGCCTTCTATTATCCATTTCGGAAGCATTACACTTTCCATTATCCATTTCAGAAATATCAGAAACTCATATTTCATTTATATTAATTAAAATCTTTTCATTATCACCTCAATCATTCCAATTTGGTCTATTTTGTTTCAGTTTGTTGTATTTCAAGTTCTATAACCCTAATTGATTTATTTTTCAAATCATTTTGTTGTAACTTATGTTATATTGAATTATTGGAATTGTGGAAGATTTTTAATTAATCAATTTCCATTAAACTTACAAATTCCGAGAGTAAATGTTGTTTACTAACTGCATTTACCTATAATTACATTTCTTTAGTAGTATCGGGGCCTAGTCTATCGTTTTCATTGTGCATAAGTATTACCAAGTAAAATATCATTTTAAAGACTTCAGGTACGATCATTGCCTATATCTTTAGAAATCAGAGTGTATTTATCAAAGTTATCATGTTTCGGTACGTACATCAATGAATATGTTTACACAGTGATTTATCATTTAATTAGTGACCCCGTCAGTTATCATCTATAGGGCATTCGCCTTTCAGTTACCCGTGCAGCTTCAGGCCAGGTTCCCCGATCGGCTTGGTATGTGTACATCTATTCATAGATCGTAACAGTATCAAAGGGTTTACTATCAGATAATAACTAGCAATGTAGTTTTACATTCATCTCATTCACTGTTTTAACTTAAAATGAATTGCAAAGCGGGCCCAACCAGTGTTTCAATGATCATTTAACAATACAGGAATGTATGTACTGAGTTTCGGCTCACAGTTTGAAATATTTTTCATGTTTTGTTTTAGGCAAATCCTCAAAAAATCGTCTTCATGCTAGTAAACTAGCGGAAAAGAATAAGTTGAGCAAGGAAATATGGATGGATCAACACTGGTATAGTGTATGCATATTTTAGAGTTGCATATTGAAATCTTCAATGGATGGAGATGCAGCTTACATGGTGAATTGTTTTTACTATAGTGTAAAAATCTTATGTTGGTTAACAATTAATTATCTATGGATTGATCAGGTGTGTATGTGTATGATTGAAGCTATGCTTAACTGTGTTATTTATAACACTCATGTTTCAACCATTGTCCTTTTGGACGGCGGTAATGCCCTTATCATTGGGTTGTCTAGATTATAATTAAGGGATTTATTAAGGAAAATACAAATAGTGAAGCATGTTTAATTTGGGGGCGTTATAGGTTAAATACAGGTTGGGTGCATTCGAGTTTGGATAAAATACGGGGTAGGTGTATTTCAATTTTACGGGTTTTAGGTCAACCCAACGGGTTTGGAGCGTCCTTTTAGTGAATTATTTCTCTTTTTATCAAAATCAAAATCATGGCATATTTATTAATTAAAATAATCTATATTTAATGAGCAAGCATTCGAGTTGTGATTTCTTAAAAGAACATAAAAAATATTCAAACTTTTCAATATGATATATGAACGTCATGTATTGGTAGACAATAAGTCACATTTGAGTGACTTGATCTATATATTAAAATCTTAATAATAGGTCGGTTCATTCATTGATTGGCCCATCTGAAGCATGAGAATGGGTTGGAGCAATTTGACCTGTTAACAACTTTTAATGATTTGATATTTTGTTAATTAACTTACTGTTACCTAAGCATATATGCTTTATTAATTGGACGATCCTACATGAACACGAGTTAGTCCATTGCCCAGCTGATATCAAGTTCAAGACCAATTAGAAGGAAGCAAAATGAAAGAATATTATATACGCACAAGATATTACAAGTATTTATTAATTATAACATCAAAATTTTAGATTATTACAGAGTAATATTATTTACAATGTGATAAGAAGTATTAGTTTAACTAAGAATATAATGGTACGACTTGAATATTTTTCATACATCCTAAATTGATTTTCTTAAGACTAGATATTTCATGCCCATTTTCTAAATTGTTCTATTTATAAGTTGTATATAATGTTATTTTATGGGAATGCATTTGAAAAAGGGTGAGTACAATTGTGTAATTTGTGAAAGGATGTGACAGTTATACAATGCCTCTCTAAACGATTCATTATAATGAAAAACTATTATCATTGAGGGGGCAAAATTAAAGAAAAATAAAAATTCGGGTTGAGCGGACGGGTTCGGGTTCGACCCAAAATTTTGCGGATTTTTTCAGGTTCGGGTAGAAAAAATCGTGTTCAAAACCCAAAACTTTTTTGCGTGCTCGGGTCAGATTTTCAGGTCTGGTCATTTTTTGTCAGATCTAGGGGGTGCATACTCCTAAAGGTAAGTCATATATCTTGTATTTCTAGAAGTTCCATATTATAAGTACACATGAATAAAAATTCTCATTATAAAAATATATGCATATAAAAGGGCTGCATATCTGCTTATTAGATCTTTTTCTAATAAATGTCAATTTTGAATAAAATCTCTATTAAGGTATCTTAATATATCTACTTATTAGATCTTTCGTGCATCATCCTGATTGAACTAAATTCAATAAATAAAAATAACCAATACAAAAAAGTTTACAGGACAATCTTAGATACGTTATTGTGAGTAACGATATTCCCCAATCTCACGTAGAAATTAGCCAAACAACAAGTCTTCAGAAAAATGATTGCACAACAAAGGAACATACCATCACTGATGTACATATTGACACGAGGATCTTCAAATCCAATGGATAACTCAGGGAAAAACTTCTTAGAGACTTAAAACAGAAATCAACAACCACTCTTCAAATTTCCAATCGTCACATAACAACCAAGGAGAATGCAATACAGTCGACCCACCTCCATGACCATTGTGTCAATTTCACAAATGTCGATCCACTCTACAAATCCATGCCAAGAGATTTCTCGGAGAACTCCACCATTACCTCCACCTGCCACGAGAACCTGTAACAGGCGATTGAATTCAAAAATCATACGTAGTCACTAGTCAGCATGGACGAGCTTTGTAGCCACCAGAGTAGGGGTGTTTGGAGGAGCAATGTCTTGGTTTTGTGTTTGGAGGAGTCATATCATTGGTGTCTGATTGAAGGAGTCATGTCTTTGTTTCTAATTGGATGAGTCAAGTCTTCACTGCCTGATCGAATGGGCCATGCTTGGTTATCAGATTGGAGAAGTCAAGTCTTTACTATCTTAATCGAGGGGTCATGCCTTCACTATTTGATTGCAGGAGTCATGCCTTCACAAATCCGATGAGATAAGTCACACATTCGTTGTCTAGTCAAATGGAGTCGCGCTTGTGTTGTCTGATTGGAGGAGTTGTACTTTCGTTGTTTGATCAGATGAGTCACGTCTTCACTATTTGATTAAAGGAGTCAAGATTTTGTAATCTGCTTGAAGGAGGCACGCCTCAAAGTGAAAGTCAAGTTGACCCCAACTAGATTAAGTGAATAGGCCTCATGTGAAGAACCAAATCTATGGAGACAAACGATTCATCGTCTTAAAAGTTGATCTCTCTTTGCTATCTAATTGGAGGAGTAACTATCTTTGTAGTTCCCTAAAAAAAGAAAACAAGGAAGTCAACATTAGGGTGCAATCCAAAAATCAAGAAAAAAAAGCACAAAAAAAAACTCGAAAAATAGTTTCGCAAAATTGACGACAGTAGGGGGCAAACAATAATTGAAAATGTTCAATTTGGGCAAGCATTGCAGTGTCGAGCTAAGCAAAGGCCAAAAAGATAAAACAAAAAAAAAAGAGAATGCAGTGGAGCTGATCATTGGTCCACGAAAATTATATAAATCTATAGCCAACCCCAAAAGGTCACGGGTTTGAGCTTTGGAATCAACCACTGATAAAATCATGATAGACAGCCTACAATACACCCCTTGGGGTAGGATTCTTTTTCGGATCCTATATGAACGCGGGATGCTTGTGCACCAAACTGCCCTTTTATAACCAACCCCAAGTCTGAAGGATTCGTTGTATTCCAAAAGCAAAGCAAAGCAAAGCAAAATTGCAATATGGTGTTGCTCAAATCGGGAACAACACCACGGTGCCCTGATGTCGTCGTTGGCGTCGTAGTAACGGAGGGATGCTCTATTTCTTTCTAGTAGCCGGGAAAAGAGAAAAATAAAAAAGAAATCAAAAAAAATCATAAATTGTTACAAAGTAGGCTAGAACATTGGGTCATGTTTGCTTTCAAATCAAGAGAAGCAGTTCGACATAAAAATGGCCAAACAAAAAGTTGCAAGTCGGCGGCATGGTTGAACATAAAAGAGCATAACAAAAGGGATAAAAACAAGAAAGAAATTAGGAGGATCCCAGCCAAGCTCAAGAAGCACAATTGCTGCAAAATAATAGTTAGCTTAAAATTTGCAGCAGAGATAGTCAATCGAAATTCCGTCTTCTCCCCTTCTTTGTAAAACCCAAGCAAACTACTAGGTGAAACTTCAAAACACAATGGAAGACAGGATGAATTAGAGGCAGTATGTCGGCATATTTATACAATGTTTGGTGGCTTAGCCTCTGATTCCACCTCTAAAACAAACACTGAAAAGTCTGATCTGTTTAAATTGTTGATAATTTTTATACATAGAAAAAGATAATTTTTATTGATAAAAACATAAAGTTTTATCATAACCAGATTTTATTATGCCAGTTAACTAGACAGGGTGGATGGCAAAACAACACTTCTATCATCCACTAAGGCTATTGTTAGGAAAATATTATAGCAACAACAATAGCGGAAGCGATAGGATGAGTTAGAGATTCAGAAATTCAAGTAAAATAACAGAAATAGAAATAAGAAGACAAGATATTTAACGTGGAAAACCCAATGCGGGAAAAACCACGGACGACGACAGCACCAAAACAATCCACTATGAGTAGGAAGAATACAACACGATCACAATCATCTAAGAGCAGAATTACAACATTTCTCTTGTAATCTCTCACAAAGTACTTCTACCTCTCAATGTGTTTATGAATACTGGAGTGATCAAGTTAGTTTTAGATCCTAGGTATGTCCCCTTTATATAGGGGCAGGAAGGCGAGGATGAGGAAACCCTAGCCACCACGGTATCTTGGTCACCAAACCTCATATTTCCAAAAAGGAAGAAAATCTTCAACCCAAAATATGAAAATAATATAATTTTCATAATATAGAAGATCTCAAATACACAATATGATCTTAGATTCCAAGTAGCCGGAAAAAGAAATTTGGGCCATAAACCCAACAGCTATGATTTTGGAAATCATGAAGTCGGATTTGGAACAATTAAGTCCAATCCAAGACTTTGGGGTTAAAAAAAAAAAACAAAACAAAGTTCGCATGATCAAACTGGGTTTCAAAGAAAAAAGGGGTTTGTCCTTTTTTCCAGGCTCCAAGAGTTCCCAATAATTCCAAACGTGTGACCTAGGTAAATCGCCAATTGGAGCCGCAAATCTCCACGTGAGAGATGGTAAAAACACTTATCCAACTCTGATCATCTGCAGATATCAAATGCTTGAGACTCAACCTCTTCAAATACTTCAAATTCGTCTATACGACTGACTCTTAAGGGGCATTGCATGAGGCAAAAAAATGCTGACAAATTATTTCATACCACCTGTGAAATAAAATAATTTTTATTTGACTAATTAGGAGCTGCCATGTGTCAAATTGACTTTAAAATTCAATTTAAACGGAATTAAAGAATTAAAAATCACACATCTCATTGATGATGTAATAAATAATAACTAGTTTTTTTTAAAGACAATTATTAAGATGTGGGCCTAGACCCAAGGCCCAACTCAAGCCCTAGCATTGGAGCTTATAAATAGGGGCTCCCTGCCCTCATTTTCGAGGGTTCAGCATTTAACATCCTCTATAAGCTCCAGAGCTCGGACTACAAATGATATCCAACTACCAAGTTGATCAGTTTAGCATCTCTTGCAATTTCAGATCAAGTCTACTTAAGTGTTATTCATCCAGTTTATCGATCGAGATCAAACAACCTTGTCCCTTGCATTGATTAACTTGACATTCAGCATTTGTAGAATTCAGAGGCTTAGGAGGTGTTTGGTAACAATAGTTTTTTGGAAAAAAAAAGAACCATTTGGGTGTGTTTTAGCTGTTTTGACTAAGTCAAATAGTTAAGTGGGTGTTTGGTAAACAACTGTTTGAAACAGCTGTTTGACCCCAAATAACTCTTTTTGAAAAGACTATTTTCATTAGCCTTTTCAAAAGAGTTTTTTTGTGGAAATAACATATTTGTCTAAGACTTCAAACAAATTGCATTATATGCCATTGCATTATATTTAATTATTTATATAATATAATTTTACAAAATAGAAAAAATATATAGTATTATAAAGTGTTCCTTAGTAACATTCGAACCTGGTTAGATCTTGAGGATTAACAAAAGTAGATTTTTTTTTAGGCAAAAACAAACCATTGAAGCTGCATTGTCTTTTTCATTGTTTGTATTTTTTTCCTTAACCAAGTAGTATACTATTAGGTGTAGATTTTCTAATTTCGCTAGTATATTATATCACACTTATTCGGCTCTCTCACCAAGCACCTTTATGAATGTATAATATTATGATATTTATACTTTAGATTATTCAATCTCCCTCCCGATTACCTTGATAATGAGCTTTGGATCGATGCAAAATAATAACATTTGATACTATGTTTTGTATGAATTGAATCTAACGAAGATAAAATTATTAAAAATTTGTATAAATTTCAATTTCAATTTATAAACCAAAAAATTTAAAAAAATAAAAAAATAACGTTATAAAACATTGACACAATTTAGATAAGTGCAAATTAAAAAGAAATAAGATAGATGATGAATGTAAGTTATGTACAATTTAATAAGAAAGTAAAGTTTTATCAATGAAGTTTTTCTTCTATTTTTTTGTGTGATTACAAATGAAGTTAATTTATACCTATGACACCAATTTAATTCTTTTTTTAAAAAAAATTGACCAATAAATAAAAAAACATGTTCTATTAAGAAGTAGTTTAGAGATAAGGATATAAATGAAATTTTATCAAACATATTTATTAGAAACAGCTAACTTTACCAAATAGTTTTTCTACAAATAGCTAATTCAAACAGTTAATAGTTAACAACTAATACAAACAATTAACAACTAACAGCTAACAGCTGTTTGCCAAACAGTGCCTTAGATTGCAAGCGACATCCATATACAAAGCGAGAAAGATCAAAACTTGCAAAGCTTTAGAAACAACAATCAATTCTTTGCATATTGAAAGCAAGGACCATTTCAAAGTTTTTCAACTGATTCTACATTGATTAGGATCAAGCGCTCACAAGTCACAACCTCAAATCGCACAAGTCACAAAGAGATTGAATTAGAGGATTATTTCATTGTATTCAATTCATAGATTGTACCTACACAAACAACATCAATGTAAAAATTCAATTTGTTACTCTATTCTTTGTCTAATTTATTTCAGATTTAAAATTTGTGTTTATAGAGGGTTTTCTTTTTTTTTTTGGGGGGGGGGGGGAGTCAAAGACTCTGTAAAAGGTTGGTAGAATTAAGTGGCTTAATTATTCTCGATGGAGGTGTTGAAGTGTGCCTTTTTTATTTTGTTATTTTTTCAACAAAAAAAAAAGGAGTTTTAAGCCGGCTGAAGTGGGATGAGACATGTCATTATATCCTTTAGTTCATCAAAAAGTGTAACTCCGTGCTTTAAAATAGTTTACTGGCTTCATCCCGTAATTTTAGTCCCTCTTTATTTTCATAGAAGCCATAAAATAAAGTCCCTCTTTATTATTATTAATGCTAAAAAATTTCTCTCTATTCTCAAAATAATAGAAAATACAATATGAAATGATGTTCTTGAACAGTTATATTATCTAAAGGGGGACAAAAATTACGCAGTGGAGCAAGTATCAGTTTGCTTAGTTAGCCCAAATTCATTAATGCAATAAAAAAATCTATCGATTTTAGGGTAGCAATTCGCCTTAATCTAATTCCTGTATTGAAAGAAGCTCAGACTATGACCTATTCTATTTCGCATTTAGATACAACTAATAGATATAAGGAGATGTAAGGAGCTGTAAGAAGCTGTAAGGAGTTGTAAAAAAATGTAAAGAGATATAACGAGCGGCAAGGAGTTGTAAGGATAGATGTAAGGAGTTGTTGAGTGTTATAGAAAATCTATATGGGATGTAAGAAGATGTAAGGAGATGTAAGGATATGTAAGAAGACGTAAAAGGATGTAAGAAGATGTAAGAATTATGTTAAGGATGTAACGAGCTATAAGGAGATGTAAGAAACTGTAAGGAGATATAAGTTCTTAGCTAAATCCTAAAAAAGGCAAAATAGAACAGGGCCTAGAAAGGATATGGCAAGTATCCATTGAAGGTTCATTTGACATGGTGTCTCAAGCAAAGGATTGTGTATATGGTTTTACTTTTTGCATTTGTGGTAGCTCAAAATCTTCCCAGTTGGCTGTAAAAGTTTAATAAAACACTTGGAAGTATGAATGAATTTGAGAAGATAACTTGAGTACAAATAAATATATAGTAACCAAATTTATCTTGAGGATGGTCCAAGTAAATTACGAAACATAAAAGATTACCACGTACAGGCAACAAATTAAAGACAAAGGCCTCTTAAAAGCAACAAATCACTAGCTTGCAAGAGTAAGATTTTCTTGACAACTGGGTTTGGGTTGAATATGAGCATCAATTAGCCTGCTGATAAAGCTGTAAATGGGGCGTGGGGAGAGGGAGGAGCTTAGTGAATTCTCAGTTTTTATCAACAGCGTGCCACATGATCTAGATAAACATGGCCTCAAAATGGATTTTTCAAAAGGCCGGGAGAGTGAGTGGTTCATACATCCCCACTAGACATCCCCACTAGAAGAACAAGGAGGAATACAATCAGATTTGGCTTTGTTCGCTTCTGGAATAGAGGTGATGCCATCAAGAGTATCTTCATGCTAAACAATGCAACAATCACAGGGAAGAAGATTTTAGGTTACCTAGCTCGTACGGTAAAAAGAAGGATATTTCGACCACACCGGCATCAAAGCAGGAGAGCCCCTAATATCAGCAAATCTTGGATTAAAAAGGAGCAGAAGCAAGGGGGAGATAAGAAGGTTCAACTTGTTAGATTCAGCCAGGAAAATCAATACCATAAAAAGTTCTTAAAAGGCCAAGTAAACTTAGAATTTGAGGACTGGCTGAACCGAAGCCTGGTGTGCACTTCGGATGAGCCTAGAGATCTAGCATCCCTTGCCTCCACAATTATCAATGGTTATGGTCAGTGCATGAATAATTGTATCATTTTCTTTCATCTCTTCTTTAGCTGAGGAAGACCCTTCGCTCCATTGTGATCTTGTACTCAGGTTTCTTAATAATTGGGTTTAATAGTAATTTTACCATTTTCATTCATTTTTATTTCATTTTTCTTATTGATTTTTGTGGGATTGACAGAGCTAGATATCCAATACCTATCAATTTTTATTTCATGTGGATTAGATTTTATCTTTTGAATTGTTTACATTGGTGTAGGATTTTCAAATTTTTCTGCCTCTATCATGATTATCTTGGTCTGTGGATTTATAGGATTATCCAATTTGTATATTATTTTTCAAAATATCTTTAGTGGGTATCATCCTCTTTTCATGTCTATCCCTACTGTTTTTATCTTAAAGGATAAGAAGGTTTTGGCAAATCCATCCTTTAGGCTTACATAATATCCAGTTCGGCAATTGAATCATACTAATCCATTACATAAATTGGTCATGATTCATGTGATAATTTGATTGTTTAATGTTGTATTTATGATATCACAGAGCAAAACATAAATATCAATGCTTTTGTCATAATATTGTAATGGAGTGATTTGCACTTGGACATTTCCAAGATGGATATACCTATATTTTCTATCTTTGTTATACTTAAGGATATTTTCTTAATTAATGAGATTCACTTCTTCTACATCATAGTCTCCACTCTTTGATTTACAGATCTCCTTCCATCGTTCCACATACGTATTTGCTCGTTAATTGAAAGATCAATTTCTTTATAGATCATACCTTCATGAATTATGGGAAGGGTCCAGTCTTCTTCGGCTTCTTTGTTCTCATTATCTACCACAAATTCTTCTTCTTGAAGATTGCCGAGACTAATTAATTGAGCTATTTTTCATCATATGAGTAGTTTATTTTTAAACACTTTCTTCATATCTATCCTTTGGTATGATTTCAACAATTTTCTTATTGTTTTTTAGTGCTAGATCTAGTGCTTCTTTGTCGCTAAGATCAAAATACTCTAGACTTTCTAGAGTTTCAATAAGCTTGCTATTCTTTCTATTTTTGCATTCATTTGCATAGTGACCTACTTCTCCTCATGTCCAACACTTGCAGTTGTTTTCCTTATAGGACAATAATCAGTTTTCCTAAAAAATCTTCATTTTCTAGGGCTTGATTTGTTATAATATTTTCTTTTATATTTCTTTCTCCTTTGTTTGTTAAAACTCCTTTTCTTATAGAATTTTTCTTTTCTTCTTCTCTTAGGTTCTTTTCCCCATTTGTGAGAAGTATCCCAGCAAGTTAGAAATTGTTTCTTCATTTTCTTTTGTTTCTGGAGATCAAAAAATATTAATCATTGACCCATTTTCTTAGATAAGAAATTCTTGTACCAATGGTATTAATGACATATGCCTTTTCAAGCCATGTAATATACTTTTTATTGATTATACATTGAACGAATATAGTCATTTGTCATAAAACACACAAAGATTGACTTTATTATGCCCAATTTTGTAATAATATTGACTAAATTCAGCAATACAATGCTCCAGATATCTCACATCCCATAATTATATGTTATTAATATTTCTTTGGCATTCTCTTACGTTTTCTTCAGAATAAAGTTTGACTCCTATAAATTTAGTTTCAATTTCCTTACATAATTTTTGAACATTGTAGTTGATGTCACTACAAAAAAAGGGACTTATTGCAACAGAAGCATAGCAACAAATAATATTTTCTGTTGGTAAAAGTTTATTTGTACCGTCAGACTGATGTTTTTGTTGGTAAAATGACTATGAGTTTTGGCGCCAAAGAAACACAAATAAATTGCAACAAAAGCAATGCATCTGATGGTATTGTTAATATATTACCAACATTATTTACGATGACCAAATGGTCTGTTGGTATTTTTACAGTTATACCAACAAATATCGAAAAGTAAAGAGTTATGTTGGTATTGTTTCACTATGGCATATACCATGAAAAAGATTAAATAAATATATGTTACAATGCCTTGAATCTGTTTTTCTGTAGCCCCCTTCGCAGACCTAGCACGGTGGTCTCGCTGACTGGTCAACGAGTTGGGGTCCAGGGGCAACTGGTTTGGGAATCATGATATGGGAGGTGAATCATCAACTGAAGGTGGTCACAACACCACAACTAGAAGGCGCATACAAGCAACCAAGGAAAAGAATGAGAAGGGTCGTGGACCTAATAAGATAAAGGTTTTGAAGAACTCTGTGTTTGTAGATGTGAACGAACAACTTCAACCTATAGGTAATTCTCAAAGGCAAATGTCTTCCATGATTGGGTGTCTTGCACGAGACCCCAGAAGACTGCCACTTGATTGTATAGATTGGAGGAAAATTGAACAAGAGAAAAAAGATTCAGTGTGGGTAGAGGTGAAGGTATATATGTCTCAATATATACTACATTGGTTTCCAAGTTGAACCTCTATTCTCTGATTTTTACACCAAGCCCTCAATGTCTGTGCGGATTTCAAAGTGAAAATATGAACTTTTAAGCTTATTTTAAGTCTTAGTTGGTTCTTTTTCTTTATATCTGTTGTACAGCGTTCATTTCACTTTCCAGAAGGAAAGGAGCCTTATGAATGGGCAATGGAGAAAATACATGCTTGTTGGAGAGGCTATAAATGTGAGTTAAAGGTGGCACTATTTGATGGTAGAAGTCATGATGAAGCAATTAGCAAAAGACCAGAACACATACCACTTCAAACATGGGCCAACTTAGTACAGTTTTGGGAATCAGACAAGGGAAAGGTAATTATGTGCTTTAAGAACATTTAGAGTTATAATTATTTTGAAATAATGCAACTGTTGTGATGTGATTTGTCAATTATTCATTTAGGCTAGAACTAAAAGAGGAATTGAAAATCGGGGCAATAACAAAATGTGTCACTACGGAGGGACGAAGACTTTCGCACGTGTACGTGCTGAAGAAGAGGTACTATGTATATCCTATTTATACTATAGCTCACTTTGATTTTAGGTAACTCATTTAGTATTTTACATAAATTTTAGGAAAAAGGCAACAAGACAGATAAACTTACAATATGGTTGAAGACCCATGCACCAAAAAAAACTACAAAACTTGATGATGTTTCAGCTAGCGCAAAGGTATAAGTGTTTAATTTTATTTAATTTTTTTATTCGTTTTATTTTTTTTACTAATGTGTAACATGACAGGAAGCTATTGAAAATGAGTTATCTCGCATTGAAGAAGATTCATGTGATGATGCTACTCGAGATGAAATTTTCAAAAAAGTTGTTGGAGAAGACAAATATGGCTATGCTAAGACCTTTGGCATTGGGGTCAAAGTTCCTCGTTCAACTTCTAAAAGGTGCGCTTTAGAGGAAGAACGAGCTAAAAGAAGGAAAATCGAGCAAGAACAACAAGAAAGTCAAGAGAAGATTGAACGTTTGGAGAATAAACTTGGATACGTCACCAATTTGGTGAAAGTGCTTTTGAAGCACCAGGTATTTCTATATAAGATATTTTATTATTCGTTAATAAGCTAGACATAGTGGTCATATATAAAGCTTATATGTGGTATGCTTAGATATTTTAATATTTGTTGATGAGCTAGACATAGGGCCTGTTTGCGGATTGTTTAATGTTTGGTATACTCCGGACGAGTGGCCCGTAGAGTTGTGGACTCTGGCGTGTAGCCGTTGAGCTTGTTTCTATGTTCTTTTATACTTCTACTCGATGCAGGGAATTAATGTAAGGCTTTATGCCTGGGAAATGGTCAGTTTTCAGGGGAAACTCTGTCCGTTTTGCCCCAGAATTTAAGTAGAAATTTAAGAAATCGTTGATACTTCTAACGCTACGGGTTGGGGGTCTCACAAATGGTATCAACGCAAGGATCTGCGACCATAGGTCACGACCTTAGTCCTGCACTTCATGTAGTTTTCTAGGAACGCATTTGTGATTATGTGCTGTTGTGTGCAAATGCAGTTTTGGTATGAATATCGAGAGTCTTAACATGCTAAAACTAACTTTATTTTTGTGGATCTGGAGCATTGTCATTGTATTTTTGTCATTCATTCTTTGTCGTCGAGTTGCATGCCATGATTATAAATATTCTCTATTACCTCTTCTTAAGATTTATGCTTTTGTGCTTGTCTAATAGGGAATAACGGAGGATGTTCTTTCTTCATTCGAGGAAGATGAGGATATTGATGATGACAATGAAAAAGGTCATGCATTTGAAGAAGAAAATGGGCAAGAGGTTGATGATCAAGAACAAAATGATGAGTCATAGTTTGAGTTCTCTTATGTGGTTAACTTTTCTCTTGACTTATCTTTTAGGTAGACCAAGTAATGCTTTTGAGTTTGCACTTGTAGTTTGGACTTTAATTTCAACGGAAACAATTGTTAGAGTTATGTACTTATTTCTTATGAACTTTTGGTGAATGCATAGCACTTTTGAAAACTTTTAAATAACATTGTGCTTTTTTTTGGTTGATTCTTCTATTGCCGATAACTATTGTACCTACAGGTTTGATTATGTTTAGGTGTATTCGTTGAAAAAATAAGTTCCCACTTGAATGGATGGACTATTGGCAATAGATGTTTCAAATTATGAGGTATATGAAAGAACATAATTACCAACAGATTGCAATTTGATAGAGATTCTTTTTTGGCGGTATTAGTAGTACCAACAGATCGTCGTGTTGGAAAAGATTAAAAAGGTGGGAAAAAGAAAGAATTACCAACAGATACAATACGTTGGTGAATAATTTATGCCGCCAATTGGTTTAGCACCAACAGAAGCATCTGATGGTAACACTTCCCATCACAAACATATTATACCTCTGTTGGTAACACGATGACATTCACCCACAGATTCATTCTGTTGGTAGTACGGAGCACTTGCAACAGATTAGAATATCTGTTGGTAAAACTAATACCATCACCACTTTTTACCAACAGTCTGGCAACAGACCAATATCTGTTGGTATACGGTTTTACCAACAGTAAATGTACTTATTGCAACAGAACTATCCATGTTGGTAAAAATCACTTTTTTTGTAGTGTGTTTCCATCATTCTCAATACATTTTTACCATCCTCATTTGATGAATCATACCAATCAGCTATAGTGTCAGAAAAACTATGATCGATATAGTTTAGGAAATTTTCAGTTGTCCATGTAGTATTTAGGTTTAGGACAATATTCATGCCTCTTTTCCAATGATAAAATATTTCTTCTCTATTACGAGCTTTATCGATATTTAAAATGTATCCTATTTGGCTAATTGTGGTAAGACAAATTTCTTAAAGGACCGTAGTTTTTCTTAGGATAAACTCAAAGGAAAATTAGTTGTATGCCCTGCTGGAACATACTTAGATCTCATAAAATGGGTATTTCTTTTAGAAAGTTAACCAAATTTCTCAGGTTTAAGAACTACATTATTAACTAGATTGGATTCAATTTTGTCTATGTTAAGTTCTTCCCTAATCTCATCGATTTCATCGTCAAATACCATTCTATCATTTTTTAAAATCAAGTTTCCTCCTCATTTCTTATAAAGGTGTAGCATTAAGATCTTCTAGTTTAATTATGTTCATCTACTGATACATTTATTTTCTAACTAGACATTATTTTTCTCTTCATTATCATCAGATAATACATCTTGTTTATCAATTATTGCACCCATGATTTTGTTAATTCTTCCAGATTTTGTTCTTCATCAAACACATTATGTAATTCTTCAAGATTATACTACTTATACTCTGTCTTTTTCTTCTTTCTATGCCTTTTCAGAAGATTTTTCGGTTAATTTTTCTCTTACTTCTTTTTGAATTTTTATATCATACAAAGGAAATGAATTTTTGTTTTTTGAATTTTTGGAAAGGACATTTATGCTGAAATGGAGTACTAATATTTAAAGTAGATTTTCTATTGTGTCAAATTTTGTTAACTAAAAAAAGATGGATTATAGACAATTGCTTCTTAATTTCCTTAACTTCGGTCTTAATTTTTGCTAATTCAACTTCTAATTCTAAAATTATATCAGTGATATAGTTTGATTGAGGTGTTACAGAAGAAGTGGTTCCTTTTGTTGAGTGAAAAAATATGTGAATAATTAGGAGTAGGGTAAGTAGTTGATGATTTAAGCGTTAAACATAGTTAATTAGCTTAATTAATTATTAACTAGTTTAATTATCTTAATTATTTTTGGTCACATGGCTCTATACCAATTGAAAAAGGATTTTGAGTAGTGTCTATGAGTGAAATATCACATGCACAAAATTAAAATTTTCGAAAGTAAATTTTTAAGAATTGGGGTTAAAAATGAAAATTTTAAAAATTTAAGGTACTTGATGTAATTTAAAAAGTTAGGTTTTGTTACTTGTGATTCCCGAAAATATTTGCCCAAATTTGGATAGACCTCAAAATATTTTCCCAAGATTATTGGGTCCAAAAAAATTATCCTATACCTCGATAGTCCGTGATGTAATGTGCCTCATCCAAGTTATCTTTTTTGTTCGATTGCTAGAAAATGACAAATGAGCTACAGTCGTCTATTGATTAAATGAGTAGCCACAGGATCCCTTGTTGAGAGAGGTCATTGTCTTCAACTTCAAGAACGTACCCTTGGATTTCAGGGTTATCCCATTACGTCAGAATTTAATACGAATCACTTCAACTAATATGCACCATGCGTAAATCCTAATTTGACTTGCGCCCCGGCCCCCCCCCCCCGCGGCCCCAAAAAAAACCCATTTCCAACTTGCGGTTGAATTAATTGCTATTAGCATGACAAGCAACAAGTTGTGTGTATGTGTCGCTCTAGCAGGAAGCACATGGACCATGGATATTAATGTATGATGAAAGACAATTAATACATGAAATCAGTACAACACAACAGCAACAACTCTCAGCGTGAATCTTACTTTTACAGGTCTAAAGATATCTAGATGCAGACAGTCTCACTCCTACAAGCACTCGTATAAACATATTGATCCATATAGTAGGGGCACAGTCCTAACTAAAAGGCTTGCAGCAGTTGACACAACCTGCCTGTACGGTACTACAACTAAACAACACCAAGATACCTTTACCAACTGCATTGAGGGAAATAATTAACTACCAAGTAGAATGAAATGAAAACTAGAAGTAGAGAGGAAATAAGACGTACAGAAGACAGTAGCACTCAAGAAATTCGACCTGCATCGGTGAAGCTAGACATCCAACCAATTCCACTTGAAGTCAAATTATTAGGATAAATAGTCCCACTTTTCCCCATTACTATCTCACCAGAAATTATGGCTCATAGACATTGAAATGTGTCTAAGTTTGAAAGAATTGAAGTGAACTACGTTATCAAGAATTTGAACAATTTATAAATTTGTCACTTCTAATATATTAATTAGTGACCATTTTTATTGGTGCATCATGAGAGTATATATAAGGGGAGACTTTTTTTTTTTCTTTGGTCTTAGATATTTATTCATAACGATCTGTTGTACCTTATATGAGTAAATTTTTTAGGAAAAATAAATTTAAAATTGTTTGGATGTCTTTGATAATCCGAACACGAAGCCAACCCATGTCCTACTTACAGTTCTACAAGTAACACCCAAGCAAAGTTAATTTCTCCCTTTTCCAATATTTATATGAAGATCAGCCCATATATAACACTTGTTAAAATAGGACGATTTGACTGCATAGATGCAAGCCTCACATAAACATTTGAGCACACTTGATTTCCTTGGTGGTTTTTCTTTTTGGTGATCACCTTTGTTTTGTATTACGTACGTACTAGCTAGAATATGAACTTGGCATAGCTACTGTTATCACTAAATATAAGGGAAAAAACTATCTGCATATTCCTAAAATTAACTGCGAATTACAAAGTAGACTCCAATCCATAGTGCAGCCAAATGCAAAAACTTTGAACACATTACGAGGCTATTCTTTTCAACTTATCATAAGTATTTTATTGTTGATCAGTGCTGGTCAGTACTAATGAGTGCCTATTAGTGCTGATTATGACTGAAATTATGGGTAGGAAATGTGACTAGGTGTTGATTGGTGCTGAAAACTACTGATGAGTGCCGATGAATGTTGATTGGTGCCGATAAGTGTGATCAGTGCTAAATGCTGATGATATGTACTTATAATAAATTGAAAAATAATATGCCCTACTTTTTACATTGAAGAATAGTTCATCCTAATTTATTGGATGATTTTGGAAAGATTTCCCTGCAATAGTGAGAAGAATCTTAACGCTTTTGCATACATATAACATAACGTCCTCGAAGGAGGTGTTCTAAGTTTTTTCTTTATCATGTTTGACAACGAAGAAATGAGACCTAAGACGAATAGAAGGATTCTTTCTCCTAATTCATCTGCAAGACTTGTCTTCTCCTTAGTCTTTATTTGTTTTGATTGCAAAGAAACGAGAGTGATTGAGAAAATAAATACAAATGGATACTGAGGCTGAATGAAGTTTTCTATAACTACTAAAGAGGCGATTTACTAATTACTAGTAGTTAACTTATCTCAATTGAAACCAAGGGGGTTGTGGCGTAGTAGTAGCTCACTTCGTCCCTTAACCAATTGGTCAGGAGTTCGATCTTTGACCTTTGAGAATGGAGAGTAATTCTTGATCAACTGTTTACCCTTAAATGGAGCTCGCGTGGTGAGAAAAATTAGTTACTGTGATTGATGGCAGACACCTTTGATTTAAAAAAAAAAAAAACCTTACCCCAATTGATTGTAACAAAGAGGTGCTGACTCAAATAACTAGAGGTACGGGCCATTTCTGGCTGATAGATTTTGCATTCCCAAGCCTTCTATGACTAGGATGTTTTGCTGTGGAATGGACAAGTGACTTCACACTTATCCATAAGAGTGGCAATTTATTACATACATATGAGCGTTCATACTCCTAACGACATGCCATGCATCACATCATTCTATTTACAAAGACTGTTCATCGTAATTGTTCATTAGCTTAGCAAAGACTGTTCATCGTAAATATTTAGTCTATTTACTAAGCGACTAAAGGTTGTCATTGTTTACTTAATCTCAAAAAACTTATAAAGTTTGTTCATTGGCTCACTAAAAACTGTTCATAGTAAGATATCAAAACATTCACTGTTTATTGAAAGGTTGTTCACTATCAAAATGAAGTTCGTTCATCATATTTTTTTAAAGTGAAAACAAAAGTTGTTAATTTTGTTAATTAGCTCAAAAAAAAATGTTTATAACAATATACTCAACTTGTTCATGGAGTGACTAAAGGTTGTCCATTCGTTAATCAATTTTTTTAAAAAATTATTAAGTTAATTCATTTGCTCACTAAAAACTATTCATAGTAAAATATTCAATTTGTTCATTGAGCGACTGAAACTTGTTCACTATTTACTCTATAAAAAGGGGAGACGAGAGGTTGTTCACTTAAAAAAAAATTAGTTCGTTCGACTTATGTTTGCCTTTTTAATATATGATTTTGTTCAAGCTATTTAAGCACCCATATTTCCAATGGACCTTGATGAACAATATTCATTTGATGGATGAACAAGTGTCGTAACTTTTTTATTTCTATTTGCAACTGAAAAACATTTACATGATTGGTAGATACATGCTCAACCCAGAGTCAATAATGCAATATAATTGCTGAAAAAATTGTAACGGAAAGAATATTGGTCTAGACCGAAATCTTTTACTATTATTTGGTTAACTATTTACATCATTAAGAGACATGTACATCACAATGGATGCACTATTACATGACAGAAGTAAGAACATATTTCCAAACTCAAAATACTATTGGTGCTTGGGACCATCTCCTAGCTGTTCATAACCTTTGTAGTTTCCTTATTTGTTCATTTTATTTTCTAGATTCTAGATGTAGACTTCGTAGGAAAGAAACAGGCAGAGAGCGACAGAGAGAGAGAAGAGATGTGAGCTTTTTGGGGGGGGGGGGGGTGCAGTTATTTCTTTTTTGTCTTTTTGTTTTTTTGATATATTGTGTGGTAGGCTATCTTGCCATATGGAACTAGGAGTGTATATACTCTTACCTATATATAACACATATTGCATCAAATGTGGAGAAAAAGACTGATGCTTCCTATTCCTCATCGTTTTCCTTGCCACATCATCCTAACAAAATGAAGTTGTAAAACCTCCTCCCTCTTTTTTGCCCTTTATTAGCCTCCCCTCCACTAAAACCCCCAATCTCCCAACTAGGAGTGAGCAAGATCAGATACTTGATTGGATTTTTGAAATTGAAATTGGACCTGATTGGAACCGGGTTTCTAGAATTTGGAATTGGTCCTTAACACTGTTGGAATCGGGTCCTAGAATTTATCATAGATAACTTATTGCTGATCAGTGCTATTCAGTAATGATGAGTGCTGATCACTACCTCTCTTGTGTAATCGCATAATTTGATTTTCACCATCACATTCTTATTGTTCCCTAGTTTTAATTTGTCAATTTTGATCCTCATTCTGCGATTTTTGTCCTGATTTAGCTGTTAGGAGTGTATGTGATGTTTAATCAGGGTTTGGGTTTTTCTTATGGATCTTTAAATGCTGACTACTTGTGTCTTGTCATTCTGTGATTTGCCTTGAAAGCAAACTGGTAGAGGGAAGGACCACCATCATTGTTGATCTTAAGTCTTGAAGTATGATTATCTAAAGACTTGAGTGGAGCACGAAATCCATGGCGGCCACAGCCCAGGTAGCGACAACTACCAGCACCTATCTAACCTCAACTCAACGACACACATCGCTAGGCGCCCAGGCCTAGCCTCCTCCTGTCCTCCATTGTCATTGATATTAGACACACTCAATTTGTCGGTTTCCTTGTTAGGATTTCATCTTTTAACAATTAAATTAAATTTTTTTGCTTGGCTTGAATAGCTTCTCAATTGTCTGTTTTTGTTCTATTATGGAGATTGAAATTGCTTGGCTAATAATAGTTGCTTATTTGCTTGTGTTGGGTTTCGTGGCCCAAAGTCCAAGAATTGGCACGGTGGGACCGTGCCCATGGCACGGCATGCCTGTGCTATTTTTCTGTCCTCCTTTGACATTCCGCTTCTTTGGCCTGAGAGACTTTGAGAGAGATTACAAGAGATGTTGTAATTCTGCTATTGGATCAAATCACTTTTTGTGATTGTGATCGTTTTGTACTTTCCCTGCTCATATAGTGGATTGATTGTGCTCGTCGCCATCTGTGGTTTTTTCCTGCATTGGGTTTCCATGTAAATCTTGTGTGTCATTGTTTTGTTCTTGTTATCGCTCTTTGTTTAAATTTTTGAATATCTGTTTCATTCTATTACTTCCACTATTAGTTTGCTATAATTTCCTAACAAGTGGTATCAGAGCTTTGGTTTAGGATGTCTTTAATTATGAAGGTTGATATTCAGAAATTTGATGGGGAGATTAGTTTTAATCTCTGGAAGGTACAGATGAGAGCAGTTCTCATCCAACATGGGTTATGGAAGGTTCTGCAAGGACCTCGCTAGAAACCCGAGAAGATGACTGATGAACAATAGGTAGCAAACCAAAAGAACAGGCGTGGATCGTTAACAGACAAGGAATGTGAGGAACCGGAGTTAAAGGCAGTTTCAGCCATACAGTTGTGCTTGGCACCACATGTCTTGCGAAATGTGCTTGATAAGACAACTGCAGTGGATCTTTGGGTTCGGCTGGAGGAACTCTACATGACGAAGAGTCTCGCCAACAAGATCCGTTTGAAGGAAACGTTGTACACCTTTCGTATGGCTGAAGGTACCCCTGTTTAAAAATAATTAAATAAGTTTAACTCTATTCTTGTTGATTTGGAGAGTCTGGATGTAAAGATTGAGGATAAGGATATAGCTATTTTGCTTTTTGTGTCTTTACCCCCTCCTATAAACACTTTAAGGAGATCGTGCTATATAGTAATTCTAATACTATATAGTTTGAGGATGTTAAGTCAAACCTGTTGTCTGAGGAGAAGTTTGACCTTGGCATTCATGTTGATTTTGCTGAGGGATTAGTAGTAAGGGGTAAAACAACTGAAAAGGGGAATGGTAATAGGAGTAAAAACTGTTTTAAGTCTAGAAATTCTCACGCTGGTAAGACCTGCAGTTACTGTGGTAAATTGGGTCATATTGTTGCTAACTATTGGCAACTGCAAAAGAAAAGGGAGAAAGAAGAAGATAATTCTCGTGAGCGTGCTGAAGCTTCGTTTGCTGAATCTGATTCTGATGGTGACATTCTATTTGCTACCTCTACTGAAAGGGGGAACGATTCTGATTAGATTCTTGATTCTGGGTGTACCTATCATATGTGTCCTCACAAGGATTGGTTTTTAACATATGATCTAGTTGACTCAACTGTTATTCACGTGGGTAATAATGGCCAATGTAATGTAACTGGAATCGGTACTGTTAAAATTAAGACCCATGATGGTGTTGTCAGGACTTTATCGAATGTTCGTCACGTTCCTGACTTGAAGCGTAACATCATCTCTTTAGGCACCCTTGAATCCAAAGGGTGCAAATATTCAGCTGAGGGTGGACTTCTAAAGGTCTCGAAGGGCAATCAGCTTATACTAAAGGGTTTGAGGCATGGAAGTCTCTATGTCTTACAGGCACCTACTACGACAGGTTATATGAAGAAAGGTTCATATAAGTCATCCCCCAGAGCTAAGTTCAAGCATTGCTTGGATTTAGTTGGTATTCACAACATTTGAGCGCCCTTCGGGGCATTGCCCCTTGGGGGGCATCACCCTTCGGGGTGCAATGACGGTGTTAGAGAGTTGGTGATTGGAGATTTCGGTCCAAGGTAGAGATTGTTAGGTTTCGTGGCCCAAAATTCAAGAATCGGCATGGTGGGACTGTGCTAGACGATACGAACATGTCAGGCCAAAGAAGCAGAACGTCGAAGAAGGGGAAGAAAAATGGCACAGGCATGCCGTGCCATGTGGCATGGTCGTGCCACCGTGGCACGGGGTGACTGTGCCACGTGGCCCAGTTCAGGCGCGGGTTTTTCTGGCAGCTAAGGTTTGCTTTGGCGTGCAATCCTCTTGGCGGCTAGGGTTCTCCTCTAGGGGTAAAACCCTGAACTTCTAGACCCTATATAAATAGGCCTTGCTTAGGATCTAAAATCACTGCTTCAGACTTCAAACTCCTGAATCCCTAAACACATTGAGAGGTAGAGAGACTTTGAGAGAAATTACAAGAGAGGTTGTAATTCTGCTATTGGATCAAATCACTTATTGTGATTGTGATCGTTTTGTACTCTCCCTGCTCATATAGTGGATTGATTGTGCTCGATGTCATCCGTGGTTTTTTCCCGCATTAGGTTTCCACGTAAATCTTGTGTGTTATTATTTTGTTCTTGTTATCGCTCTTTGTTTAAATTTCTGAATATCTATTTCATCCTATTGCTTTGCTATTAGTTTGCTTTAATTTCCTAACAGCTTGGTAATGTGCTATTGTGCTTAGTAATTTCAGTAAATCGATTAAAATGCAGTAGTAGATGGTCTTGTGTTGTTGAAATTGGATGCATAGGCTTGGATTTTGTTCCAAGGCCCATTGCCCATATTCATAGGGCTAGAAAATTTTTATTTGAGACTTGAGAGGAATTGTTTATGATATTGTTTGATGCCCAAAATATCTTATGTTCACTTTAAAATAGCAATGAAGTAATAATTAAGAGCCTATGAATTTGATTTTCTGATTCTAATGTAGTAACAAATGACACGTTGCCTTGGCCTTCCTTTGTGTTGCTTGATTTCTTAGCTAAGTTTTTCTATTTTTTCAGTTTAATATGAGTTAATTTAATTCCATTTAGGAAACAACCAACAAAAAGAAAGAAAATAATGCAACTAGTAGTGGAGTCAGTTCTAATATTAACAAGTGTCAAACAGATGGGGATCACAACAACAAATTAAAGATATTCTTTTGGCAACTATATCACAATGCATTACCATCTAGAGGTGCATTATTAAGAAGGGGTTTGAATATTGATCCGAGTTGTCTGTTATGCCAGAATGATATTAAGTCACCAGATCATGTATTTTTCGAGTGCCATAACGCTAAACAGGTATGGGATCTAGCAATTTCTCATAAATAGTTTACTGATACTGAAAAATCAACTTTTTCCGACGGAAAAGGCAACATTTCTGTCGGAATAAGAAGGGTCAGGAAGGCGTTCCGACGGAAATAGTAAGTCCGTCGGATTCCGTCGGCAATTCCGTCGGAACAGCCGAATTCCGTCGGAAATTTTAAAATTTATTTAAAAAATAAAAAATATAATACCAAACTATAAAAATTTAAATGTATCTAATATATAATAAATTCTCGTCATTGACGTTAAATTGTTATTATCATAAAATTATGCTTCATTAATTAAAAATTATATTCTTTAGCAACAAAGTACAAAATTGAGAGTAAATTATCATCCTAACAAACTAACATCAACGTAACAAATTAACTATATAAACTATTAAATTTGCACAGTTACATGCAAACCAATTATACAAATTAAATTCAACGTATATACTTAATTAATAATAAATTTATACAAATTACACATGAGAAAACCTTATCAAAAAGTCGACGACGAATGACGACGAGAGGAGGTGATAGCGGCAACCGAGGTGGGGCGATGGCAATTGTCGGTGCTGCCTCCCTCTCTCTCTCTATTTTACGTAATGAGCAACGAAAAAATGAAGTGAATGACGAGTTTTATAAGAGATTGTCCGACAGAATATGCTGTCGGAATTCTGTCGGAATATTCAAAAAATTTTGAATTTTCCCTCCATCAACTCAGGGAAAAAAAAATTAAATTTTGAATTTTTTAATTTTCTGATGGAGTATTCCGTCCGTCGGAAAATTCAATTTTTTTTTTTTTGCTGAGATCTAGTAAGAGTCAGTTGGAACACCTGTCGCCTTGTTTTACTTTTCCATCTTTCTGTCGCCATGTCCGCCGGCCTCTCCGTCGGTCTCTTTTTCGGTCGGCATTTTCCGTAAAAAAAAACAAAATTTTTAGTAGTGGAAAAGCCTTTTTCAGTCAACACAGTTTCTCTTATATAAGGATGATTTGCACAATACACCAAACAAAAATTCTATGCAGTTTAATCGTTTGATAACCCTCCTCTGGAGTATATAGAAAAGCAGAAATGCAATTATTTTTTGGCATTAGATCTTCTCCTCAGCAGGTACCTTACCTAGAGCCAATCGCAATTGGGCGTAGTGGAAAACTAGAAAGATGTCACTTCAATCTCATTCACCATCTACTTTTTCCCCCAATTATCAAAGTATTCACCAAGTAGGATGGCCCAAACCACGAGAAGGGCTCAATCAAAATCAACTTTGACGGATCAAAATCTGCTGCAGCCGCAGTGTAGGATATGATGTTAGAGGTTGGAAGGGAAACTTCATTGCAGTGGGCTGCAGTTTTCTGGAAGATGCATCAATACTGGTTGTTGAAGCCACGACAATGCGAGATGGAATCAAGGCAGCAACCATAGACTTAGGATTTAAGCACATAATAGTTACGTTGAAGGGGACAACAAATTAGCTAGTCAATCAATTTGAGGAGAAGTCAAGATACCGTGACAAATTCAGACAAAAATCGATATTGACATAAGGTTATCTACTAAATAGCAGGTCAGTATAAGTTTCCATCATATATTTCGAGAAAGCAATATAGCTGCTGGTTGGATTGCAAAATATGCATGTACTTTCAAGCATCTAGTCTTTTTTCTTCCCCTATTTGTAGGTATTTCTTTTTCATTTTAATTGATGATAACATAGGTAAAACCCATAAGAGAAGGGCTGCATATTAATCTTGTACTTATCTTACCCAAAAAGAAAGTGTCAAACAGATGGGGAAATGAGGGTGAATCTAACATTCGTAGTAAAAGTCGAGGCAATGGGTCAAGTAGGGGTGGCAGAAGTAGGATATTGGAAGTGGACACCCCTAATCTAAATGTCTGAATCCACCACTGAATAACATCATGAAAAGAACAAACTAACCTGTAAAAAAAAATTTCTCATGATTTACGGATCATCTGCAGAGCCAATTTCGCTCATTAATCTCTGTTGCAATTGACTCGAATCAATTGAAATCTCATCACTAACCTGTGTAGATGAAAAATATCAATCATTTATAAATGAATTTCAACCGTTTGGCAGAAAATCTTATGCCAAATAAATGCGACAACTATGCATATATATACCTCACAACGGATTACATATATCCTCCTCTGATTCACTGTAGATGAAACACAATCGACAACATTGAGCCCTTCTTGGATTAGTACATGAAGCACCCTCGATAGAGGGAAGACATCTTCTTCTCCAACTCTAGCATTAATCTCAATATCCATTGCTCCAGAAAACGTATGGATGCTCACATTACAATCACTTCTATAAGCAGTACCTGATGATGAGCATCGATATCCTGCATCCCCATGTAAATGGTTTTGTGATGAAGAGGACGAGCCTTTGAGCCTGTCCCTCCCTTGTCGGAGCTCATTAATGTTCTTCTTCAAGTCCTTGATGTACCTTGCTGCCTCTGTTAAGTGATCACATGCCGACCGCTTTCCCTGAAAACCTCATCACCATCAACATAAACCTAAGACCCCATGAAGAACAGCAACTTGTCTCAGCACTAGTACTTGGATTTTGAACTAGTAGGTTGTTGTAAAGTAGTCGGCTACTGAATATTTTTCAAATCAGAGATCAAGAGAAAATGGTCTTTCTACAACGTAATAATAGAGAGACAGTCAGGTATTATCTGATTCGGTCCCATTAGGCAGGATTCTCATGGTATGAATTTGGTTTTACACTGTAACATTCAAACAAAGAAAATTAAAAGATCGGGTGGGGGAGGAGGAGAAAAATTACCCTAACGTACTCCATAGGAAGGAGGGAGCGGAGGGAGGAGACGAGGTTGGACATTTCTTGCCTTCTTTGGCGCTCGATTTCTCTGTGAATAACCCTCCTTGTAGAAACATCATTTCCACCCTGATCATCATTATTACTAACCTCCATGCCTGGGGCTGGCTTTTGAGGCTGCCCTCTTCTTGCATCATTGTTTGCAGGTTGCCCATGTTGGCCAACAACAGGATACAGGTGAGCAGTACAGGGAGCACTCGCATTTTGCTCAACTCTAGTTGGGTCGTCAAAGTAAACAATATTATTATTATTATTAACACAACTACTGTTGCTATTACTAGTGTTCTCCAAATAATTGGACATTTGTGCGTTCAGAGAGAGAAAAGTGGATTCAGAGTAAAGAAAAGGAAGAAGATAAGGTAACTAGGGTTAGGGATCATTATATTTTTGTGGAGCGGGGAGCATATGAACTGAGTTAGGAGGCAGCTGAGAAACTGCTCAAAATAATTATGTTATGGAAGACGAAAGGGATGACGGAGGAAGAAGAGAGAGGAGGGGACGTTCGAGTAATCAATGTATACATGCTCAAAGCTTTTATGGACGGGGGACCAATAGTATAATTAACAAGCCTACTATTTTCATTGGTTCATTGTTGGATTTTTTTTTTAAATTCAAAATTTCCAGGGGTTCTTTTCATTTGTTTGGTTTTTATAAATGATTGACTAGTCAATCATTAAAAAACATATTTACGGGTTTGTTGTTCATAATTACATCTAATCACCCCAAAAAAGTGACATTTAATCAACGTGAGGAGGGTAATTCATTCTGAACATGATGTCATCTTATTTAAGGGTAATTTATTATGAACATGATGTGGGGTGAGCAAAAAAACTGCGTACTCGATTTCGGAGCCAGAGTCAGTTTGAACTCGGGCCCAATATCTGATAACCGGTCAAAATTTTAAAGAATTTTTGATAAAAAAATATAAAAAGTAAACCCTTATTCTTTCAGTGATGTATCGTTCCTTCTATATATATATATATTAATCCTCCTCCGCCTTTAATTTGACTTCCCTCCATGATTATTGTCACTATTATGTATTAAAATTATGCAAATTTATTGGCCTTTTCAATTGACTCAACCCCTCCCCAAAAAGACCAGCATTTTATATCTTCTCCCATTCCAAAAGATGTCGCACCTCTATTTTTCAAATGTTGGAGTTGCAAAAGAAGGAGATAAAAAAAATTTTAAGTAAAAAAAGTGATGCAAGAAAAATAGCCCCTTGAAAGATTAGTCAGTTGATGTCATTAAATGGAAGATTCCATTAGTCTGTCATATTTTTTGCATCTATATTTAAAAAACATAAATAATTTACTATAGTTGTTCTAATAAAGAAAAAAAACCATAAAAAAATAGAACCTACAAAGTTCTAAAATAAAGAATAATTTATTAAACTGATGGAAGTGGAGAAATATAGTACTCAAGATTTTATTTTCACTAATTATGGCTTATTATGCTAATAATACGGATATGAAATAATGTACACAATACATATTGGATTAGAATTCTCACTTATAGAAGAATAATACGAGTGATGTGAGCATAATGGCGAGAAATGAAGGGTGAGATTAATCATTAGCCTTGTTTGGCAAACAACTGTTAGTTGTTGGCTGTTAGATATTTGTATTAGTTATTTGTTGTCAGTTGTTTGAGTCAATTGTTTGAATCAACTGTTTTTGTTAACTGTTTCTAGAAAAAGTGTTTGGTAAAATTAGTTATTTCTAAAAAATATCTGATACAATTTCATTTATGCTCATACAGCAAATTCACATATAATTGAACATGATTCTTAATTTTTTGTTAATCTAATTTTATTTTCAATAGTTTATTTATTTTTGTCTTTTAGATTAACTAAATTTTATGGAACATTTGAAATATTTATTATGTAAAATTCATTAATTCAAATGGTTTGTTGAACTTTACTGATCCTAAAAAATCTAATAAAATATACAATCTCTCTGAGGCGAGGAAAAATCCTATGAATAAAGATTAAGTGCACATAACTTCATATAAAACATCTCTAAGATAAATATCTATGCAAACCTCTGACTCTCTACTCCCAAAAAAATGATAAAAGTACAAATATTTGAAATATAGATAATGCGGGACATTTTGTTTAGCTAATTTTTCATTTGATATTGTATACTAATTACAATAAGAAATGGGCACCAAATTTGCTTAGCAAGGACTATTTTTTTTTTTAAAAAAAATGATGCCAATTGACATGACTTTAATTAACTTAGGTTCATTTTGGTTATTTATACAGTTAAACCCAAATAGCTATCGCAAAAAATTAATTGGTTTAGCTTTTTAGAAAATAACTTTTTGGGACCAAACAGTTATTAGAAAAAACTATTTACTAAACACTTAAAATAACTTTTTGACTTGATCAAACAATCAATTGTATCCAAATAACTATTTTCACTCAAAAAGCTATCTAAAAAGTCATCTAACACAAACACCCCATTAACTAAAATATTGTAATGTCATCTCACAAAAAAAAAAGATGCAAAAATGTTAGGAAGGGATGGGGTGAGATAATCAAAATAGAATAGTAATTGTGTGCATACGTCTTCATGTATTTAAATTAGATATTTAAAGTTTATTCTTATGCATTAATATATTACTCATGACAAAAAAATCATTCATGCAAGTATTGACAATCACGATAACATGGCATACATATAGGTTATCGACCAATATGTCTACAAAAGTAACTTGGCCTAATAATATAGATTGGTTTAGTGGCGGAGGGAGCATAAAGTCAGTGGTGTCAACTGACCCCCTCCAGAAAGAAAAATAAAATAATGAGGCAGAGAAGGGCAATGAAGATGAGGTTGGTCGGATGGTTAAATGGGCACAACATTTTGGGTCAGTGGTTCTATGTTTGAAGCTACGCGTCCGCATTTTTCAGGTTTTTGGGGTTTTTCCCCCCCCCCCCCCCCCCCACCACAATTTTCCCGTAGCCCAAATCCCCTCTAAATTTTTAAAAATTTTTTAATCGTGGTTTTTATATAAATTAAAGATAGAAATAAATAATCAGTTGTAATATTGCACCCTAATTTTCCTAACCTAACTTCACATAATTTTAGTTTCCAAAATGATCTGTAACGCCCCCAACTCTAAGTTAGAGGAGTTAACGTTATACTTTGATCTTCTTTAAATCCTGGGTAGAAACGGACAAAGTTTCCCCTGAAAATTGGCCGTTTCCCAGGCTTAAAGCCTTACATTAAATTCCCTGCAATTAAACACAATGGTAAAATCAACTCAACGGCTACCCGCCGGAGTTCATGGCTCTACGGGCAATGACTCCATCTTGGCGTACTTTACCTGATACTTCCGAAACCTGGGATGGGAACAGTAATAAATGGGAATGAGCAATTATTGCCCAGTGGATAACCCTCTTCCCCAAACCCATACTTAAAGTAAAATAGTTTATATGTATATCATAACTTATTTACAACATATACATATAACTTAAATATTACAATATCAAAGTGCAGTATTTACTTACGAACGTTGTTCGTAATTCCTTCCCTTTTAAGAACTCACCTACCTTACGATATAGCCCACCACAATGCAGGGGAATAGCAGTCGCTTCCATGCTTACACTCTAAAATAACCATACTCAATAAATTTACCATAAGAAATTCATATAAACTTATAAATACAATGAAAAGAAAGGGGTTAACCTTTAAACACCACTTGTTGGGATTTCCGCTATGAAAGGCTTATTTTATGCCATATGATTTATGCCGTATATAAATATTGAAATTTGTTCAAGATGTTGTCAGGTGACAGGCTATATGAATTTAGCATTTACACTTGAATAACCATCATGTTCAGTGCAATGGAGTCACTAAACTGATTATTTCACTACATCATGCGGGTCATATATAGAAATACATCTTTTGTTAAAACAAGTCAGGATAGCCATAAAGTGAAGCATATAACTATGTCATGTGAATGGTATACTAATGTTTTAACTTCATATGCTTGCTTATTAGAGTAAAATGTTCTATAAACCATCATATGATTCTCTATTGACCTGGTTTTTCTACCAGCTAAAGGGTTTGATCACGTATAATTTGACTCTATTGTTGTTGGCAAAAACGATAGAACATATAAACTTGGAAGTTCCTACCATTGACATAACTATGAAACGTAAAACTTTGAAGTTTATGCCTACTGGCAAAATTCTGAATTACTGAACTTTGAGTTCTTTGCCTGCTGGCAGGACAATGAATCTCTGCACTTGAATCCTGTGCCTACTAGCAGAGCAATGAACTGTGAACTTTAAAACTTCATGTAAACTTTGACGGAGGGTACTGAGTTGGTTATGCGCTAAGAATCCCAAGTGATGCAATGTAACCCATGCTCATTGCTTAATTTCTTTGCAAAAGGTTCCCTCGACTTATCAACTAGCCACCTGACTCATTCGGTTGATCAATCCGATGACTCGGGTTCTATTGTTACCAATGACTTGCCACTTAAAACAAGTGACCGATAAAGCATTTAGAAGCGCTTAGGAAACAGGTAAATAAGCGTTCGTAGCTATATCATTTCTATGCAATCACTATAATCGATGACTACGTGTAATCAATAGACTATATATATAATCGCTAAGCTTTATATAATCAATAACTTTATATACTCGATAAGCCATATATAACCATATATACCTAATAATCCAAGTATAAGTCAAGAACCCACATATAAAGCGATAAACTTTATATAAATTCCATAAATTTCACATATTCGATAATCGACACATAATCAAGAAAACTATATACATATGCAACAATAAACTTTATAATCGATAAATTCTATATAATCGATAAGCTATATATTCGATAAACTCTATACAATTGCTAAACTTTATATAAATCGATAACTTTATATACTCAATGAACATATATAATCGATGAACGTCATATAATCGATAAAACTCCATGTAATCAATAAAATTTCCTTAATCGATAAACGTATATATATAATCGATAAACACCATAAAATCGATATACTCATATAGTCGATAATTTCATAACTTCAATAAACTTTCTATATATATTCGATAAACGATGCATAAATTTCATATAATCAATAAACAATTTATATATATAATCGATGAACTTTGCTCAGGCTTTGTTCAGTTTACGCTGCGGTTTCCTCAGTTTCCCTCAAATTACTATAATCGATAAACTTTCATCGAAATTATTAACAATCAGGAGGAATAGGAAACTGACCTCGAATCCAAGCTAAAGGACCCAACTCCTGGGCTAATGAGATGCCAACCCTTGCTTGCTATGCCCCGCTGACCCTCTCTCCCTTCGCCTATTCTGCTCGTCGGGCGGTCGCCGGCGCACGACGAAGGCGGCGGTGGCGGTTGCAGTCACGGTGGCCGGCTATCACCAGCCCACCCTCTTTACCCTGTCTCTGCATCCGTCTCCCTCTCTCTCTCTTGTTTCGCGAATAGGTCAGGTGTGGAGTGGGGTGGCCGGGGCCTCGCCGACGCGACGGCGGCCAAACGCCGGCCCCCCCTTGCTCTTGCTCGCCGTTGATCGGGGCAGGGGAACAAAGGAAACCCCCCCTGTCCCCTGTTCTCTCCCTTTTCAGAGAAGGGGCTTCCCCTTTAGTTTGTTTATTTTTATTTCCTTTTTCTTTTTTTCTTTGGTTTGGGATAATTACTGCGTCACATCAATAATTAATACGAGCTTATCCACTTGTCAACTCGTAATTAATACGAGCTTATCCACTTGTCAACTCGTAATTAATACCAAATGTTCGATTCAATAAATTACAGGACTAGTCCCAAGGATCACTAGTCTAGTTATACTCGGGGATCTACGCAATAGGTAGTGCCCGATATAATATTCTATAACCCATAACAATAAAACAGGAAGAATATTCTTTTCAATAAAAACAGCACATAAGCAGGCACGTCGATATTATTTCAATTTATAACGATATAAAATAACAGAATCGATTTAACGGAGGGGGATAGAATCCCGGGTGTTACATGATCTAATAAGCTAAGTTTTTTTAGGTAGTTTTGTGATTTTTGCCAAATTTTGGGAGTTACCTTGATATGTTTGTTTCATCTTTAATTTTTTTCTTTAATTTTTGACTTCCACTAATTTCTCACAAATTATCCGATTAATTATGTTTTCTGTAATGTAATTTCAATTTGTTTGCAGATTTCTCGAGTGTGCACACTAATAGTCAAACCCCAACAATCACCAGTATGGAACAGGATTTTAAAATTTTACTTTTTTGTAAGTGGAACTTAGAAAATTTTAATTTTGATCTTGATTATACAATTGTTTGCTAACTTATAATCATATACAATCAAATACTAATTAAACTAAGTCCCTTGCCACCGTTAGATTTTTAGCAACTAGATTAATATATAAACTATATACTTAGTGAATTGACCTATATTAATTTAAAAAAAAATTACATACCATATACATTAGTCCCCTCTCCACACACACACACATACATATACATACATACATACATATATACTTGTGGGTGTGTCTATATATATATATATATATATATATACACACACACACACACACACACACACACACACACACACACACACACACAAACGTCTGTATATGTATATGCGTGTGTGTGTATACATACATACATACATACATACATACATACATACATATATATATATATATATATATATATATATATATATATATATATATATATATGCGTGTGTGTGTATATAATATTTCTAGATACATACATACATACATACGTACGTACAACCTTAAAGAATGACCATTGTCAATGATGATATCTTCCATCGATTTCAAAATACATACTAAATTAGATGTAATGTAAGAATCATTTAGTTTGAGTTTTATAACTAATATTAAATTTTATATGGTGTATACTTTTATTTTCTGACACCCCTTTCTAAAGGTCCTGGTTTTGCCACTGAATTGGTTCAAGTGTTTTGACATTTGTTACTTTTAAGTGAGGCCTCATATTCGAGTTTCATAAGTTAAAAATAATATTTGTAACGTAAAAATTTAACCTTTTTATGGATCGATAGTAGCTCAATTATGACAAAACAGGGCTCCAAAGACCAAAACAAAACTAACTTGAATTGGTGGTAATTAACAATGAATATAACAACAAATATTATTCAAACAAAAAAAAGCATTGAATACTATTACAGAATAAGAAATTCGATGTAATCAAATGCCAACAAACTAAAAGAAAACAAATACTCGGGCGACTTTATTTATTTTGTTTTATGACCTATAATAGTGTAATAGTTCTAGATTTCCTTTGGCAGTTGTTATCAAGGTCTGTTTAACATGATGGAAAAAAAGGTACAAGCTTAATTAGTAATAATAATCTATACGAAAACTCTCACACCTTATTTACATTTTGGGCTTGCAAGTAAAGTCCTGCTTGGCTAGAGTTGGGTAATAGGTTGTATCGGGTTGGGTTCGTATTCGTATCGAACTTCAACGGATTGAGAATTCTTCGACTCGAACCTAACCCGTTTATTAAACAGGTTGAAAAACCTTGATCTGTACTCATTTGATTTTTAAACGGGTTGACCGGTTTAACCCATTTAAGATAAACAGGTCAAGTTCAATGGCATAATTAGCTATTTACACATTAAATATTTTCAACTAATACGTAATTATAGTGTTAAAAATTAAATTTGCATATCGCATTAAATAATTACTCTTTATAATTCTCCTGATTCGTCATAATTCACAATTTAAAAAAAAATTATATTCATAATTATCTAATAAAAAATTATATTCATAATAAATGACAAATGAAAAAATGAGTTGGCTTATTTAGCTCATTTAATTAAACGGGTTAAATAGGTATTTTTTCGTGTCGAGAATGTCGACCTGAACCTAACCAGTTTAATTAAACATGTTCAACGTGTCAACCTATTTAATTAAACAGGACAAAAATTTATACCCAAACTCATTTAACTTTATGTCGATCTCAGATCGGTAATCGCGTTGGGTCAACTTTTTCCAACTCTATGCTTGGCTTCGCCCAAATACTGCCAAATGTGAGTAGGGATTTGAAATTTGAACGGTAAGAGGAGCCACAAGGACCACGCAGCTTGATAAATGCATGATATATATCCATTAACGGTGATGGTATATATTTTGTCGAAAAACACCTTTAAATGTTTTGAATTATGTTAAGTTCACATATTTTGTAATTTATAATCACCAAATTTTTAATAATTATACTTAGTTATAAATTACCAAATTTGAATATTCATCAGCTACACTAATGAAATTTTAAAGGACACCCTAATTATGTCAACCCTATCCACAAAGGCAGATAATACGTGTGTTTTAAAAATGTGGTAAATTGTGAATACAAAGATAATTTCACACAATTTATAAGTTGTAATATACTTTCACTATTTTTTCATACTTTTTTCAATTTAAAAAGTTATGACAAGGCATCTATCATTTTGCATACATTAATTTTGATCGCACTGCCGCTAAAAAAATTATGATTATATTGAACAAATGATATACAAAATTGAAGGTGTTTATGAATACTTGTGAGTTGGGACATGGTTGTACTTACTGATCATGACAAAACAGGTTGTAAATGTCTAATATCCTGAAGACACTCGTGCATTGTTTTCCAACTTCAAATAATTGCCCATAATTTTGATAAGATGACAGTTTCTGCCACATTTAATTTGGTTATTTTGATAAAAATCACTGTGTATTCATTCGTCTGCTGAGTAGACCAGTTCCATTGGCATTTCACTTCAAAATAGGATGTGACCATGTCGTGGGTGCATAAAAATACGTAAATTAGGCTAATTTTAAATATTGTTGACTTTTTAATACTTTACAACTTTTTTTATTGTTAAAATTAGTAGGTTTATTCGACGTAAATTTTATTATTATTAAAATTGATAGGCATATTGGACAGTAATAATATAAACTTTGGGAGTATTGGATGAAAATAATCTGAATTTTAAAAATAACTCTTCGTGCTCCGAACTATGTGAGTATTTATTGTCAATAGCCGACGGTCATTTAAGATTGTATTTTTGAGGCAATTTTAAATGATATTGCCCATATGATAACATAAAAATATGAAATTCAAGTTGCCTACATTCATTTCAAAGCTTTAATTGCCTTAAAAAATACAATCTAAAATAACTGTTAAATTACTAAAAATAAATACTCCTAAAGGTTGGAACAATAAGAGTTATTTTTGAAGTTCGGATCACTTCGCGTCCAATAACTCAAATAATAACTAGTCATTTTTGTAGTAATCTTTTAGAGTTTTAGTACTCTATTATAATGAACTTTTATGGACGAATTTTTGAATGCTTATAATGGTTATGCTCAGTAGTAGAGGTTGAAATAGAGATTAGTAGTTTATAGTGATCACAATGTTACGGATCACTACTTAAAAGTGATCTGTAAAGTAGTGGATGAGCTAGTGGTTCAAGGTTTATGTAGTGTTTTTCAAAAGCTAATGAAAGTAGCTTTTAAGAACCGCTACCTAGTGGTTACATTGCAAATTATAAAATTCTTCTTTCTATTTACTAAAAATCTTTATTTATTGTGCCATTTTTAGTCATTTTACATAAATCTGCAATTTCAACAGCTAATTTTATTAAACACACTTATTTTAAATTGCTAATTGAACAGCTAACCACTAACCACGTGTGGGTTATAGATAATCGCTAGTAAAATCGCTAACAGCAAGTAAAACAGCTAACCATTACCAAAATAGATAATTTTACCAAATACGCCCAATGTGTACTTGAGGAAGTTGGATGATAATACCAACTTGAAAGTTGGTCACTGATGGTCCCTACTATCAACGTATTTAGGCACTGTTTTTTTCGTAGTTTAATGGATCATCCCCCTCCCACCTACTTCTCTCCCTTTTTCACATCTTCCAACACTTCAAAAAACAGATACCACTCATTCTCACTCTCACCCACTCTCATTCATTCCTTCTCACTCTTACATATAACTACTATTTTTCATATTTTGAAAACTTTTATAATTTATGTAATTGTGCGCACGAATAGTCTGATAGCAATTATGAAAATTTTTATTTATTTTTTGGATGTTATCGAAATATTTGTTAGTCATGTCGGAAATTATAGATGATGTAATTTTTGTTATATAAATTGAAGAAATAATAACTTTTTTCTACGTTGTTAAGCAAATGTTAGTTATTTGTAACTGATGGATGTTTTGGGTTTGATTCTCTATATGAAAGAGATGCTTTATTTCATTTTTTTTTGCGTTGGTTATGAAATATTTGTTGTAGTCTTGTAGGTCACCAAAGCATGGATGGTTGTTATTGAATGTGTAACAAATTTATTTTTCGTTCATCGTAATTCATGACAGAAATTGCAAATATTTTTTCCTGCACAATGAAGGAATGCGTAAATTTTTTTAGCGTTGTTTGTAATTCGCACAAGAAATGCAGATGTATTGTACGTATATTTTGAGCAGATATTTTTTTCCGTGTGCGTTAGTAACAAAATATTGGAAGTTCTTCACATAAATTGCAGATGATTATTTTCCGTGTACTGAAGGTCTGCTCTTTTTCTTGGAAAATATGGGTTGGTAAATGGATGAAATTAGTTGAGATTGGTAGAAGTGGGTATTTTTTTGTTAAAGTGGGTTGAAGTGAGTTGAAACAGGTTGAAATGGGTTGAATTTTTTTTTTTTGGTATGATGGGTAGAAGTTAGTTTATTAAAGTGGATTGAAGTTAGTTGAAATAGGTTGAAGTTAATTGAAGTTGGTTGAATTTTTTTTATATGATTGGTAGAAGTTGGTTAAAATAGTGGGAAGTGGGTTGAAATTGATATTTTTTATTGAAGTTCGTGAAGTGGGTTGAAGTGAGTTGATGTTGGTTGAAGTAGGTTAATGTTGGTAAATTTGAATTTACCAACGAAAAGAACAGGGCCTGAACATATGTATATTTTCTTCGTTGTTCGTATTTGGTTAATATATGAAAAAAATACATCCGCAATTTGTCTCACGAATAATAAAAATAACAATTTTGGGGGTAACAACAGTAACGAAACAATATTTCATACCCGAGTCAACACAGAATTTTTTTTTTTCAATCTAAAATACTTTTTTTATCGTAAGTAATTACTATTACAAATAAAAGATTACATTAAAAAATAAAATATGTAACTTACATCAACTCTTCTACTTCATTCAACTCATTCCTACTCGTTTTTACTCCTTTTCATTTCTACATATAACAAACCACTCCTACCCATTTATTTTTCTTTTTTTTCACTCCCACTCATTCTACACTTGTAATTTTTCGACGAAAAAAAAGAGCCTTGATGTTTGAACTTCAACCCAAGTGGGACTGGCGGTAGCGGATTCGACAGAGCGTTTATATAGCAATCAGAGTAATAAGTGACTCCTAAGGGACAAAACTTTTTTTGGGGGGGTCATTGGTATTCATGATTATAAGCTGCAAAACCTTCTAACTTTTTTGCGTTGATTGTTAGGAGCTTTCACGTCCTACAGCTTATCAATAACATTGCCCTTTGATATATAATGTCGTCACATAATTCCTGCTACCAGAACGACCCCAAAACGACCCGGGAGCGGGGAAGAACCGTTCACTTTCCCGGATTGACGAATAATAAGAAATAAATTACCATCTAACCAAGCCGGTAAGCCTACATGCAGTACCTATTGTACATATGCCCCTTTAAGATATGGAAACCTATAATTATAACCACATTAGAAAGCTCAATTTATATAGAACTTGATAGTTCTCGTGGAAGAAGCAAGTTCTGTGTAATTGCCGTACTTAGCCTCATATATATATATATATATATATGTATATATATATATATG
>JACYFF010019584.1:104647927-104752098 GCA_017589665.1 Selenicereus undatus
TATGTATGTATGTATGTATGTATGTATGTATGTATGTATGTATGTATGTATATACGGCTTCTCCAACATATGCCCAACCCTAGCGGCTAACTCTGGCTTGCCAAAGAACTTACAAGGAGGAGATAAAATATTATCCCAAAAATTGAAGATAAGAGCTAGAATAATACAAAAATATGTACAAGGTAATATCTAGCAATGTTGTATCTTATCTTAGCATGCCCCTCAAGTTGGTGCATAGAACTCGTCCATGTCTAACTTGCTCTTTAAGAACTGAAACTGACGCCTCCCAAAAGCCTTGTTCATGGTGTTAGCGGGCTAGAGTTTAGTACTGAGGTGAGACAGTGTAAGATCACTAGACTATAACCTTTCTCCAACAAAATAACAGTCTATCTCAATGTGCTTCGTACGCTCATGAAAAACTAAATTGTTGATAACATAAATGGCTGTTTGGCTATCACATAACATTTCCATGCCATGAGTATTGAAGACCAAATAGGTTCATTGGTTAAAGTTGCCATAGACCTACACTCCTCCTCAGCTGAGGAGCGAGAAACTGTGACTTGCTTTTCGGTTTTCAACAGATAGGTGAACCTCCAATTGTTACGAAGTAGCTTGTAAAAGACCCTCTGGTTAGAGGAAAGGAGCCCCAATCCGAGTCACAATAGGCAGTGACTTATAAATCATTGTTGGGCTATAAGAAGATATCGTTGCCTGTAGTACCCTTCAAATATTGCAACACCCCTGACGTTAGCGTCTATGTGTTCTACCCGAGCTGCCTGCATGAATTAAGATAAAATGTGCACAACATAGCTCAAGTCAGGCTGAATAATAGTCCAATAAATAAGCCGTCCAAATCAACTTGCGGTATTTGCTGACGCCAATTAACTTTTGGCCATTCGCTAAGGCAAAGTTTGTGATTTTCTTCAATAGGAAAATCGGCAGGTTTAGCCCCTAAGAGACCACACTCATCAACAATTTTCAAGACTGAGGAAAACTATCTGTGGCTCGCGAGCCACTTTGAAGCTAAGAAACTACTTTAGAGGGCCAAGATCCTTGATGTTGAAAAAATCATTTAAATAAGTCTTGAATGTGTTGCAAGCTTTAGTGTTATTCTTGGCAAGGACAATGTCATCAACATACACTAATGACGCCGGAAGAATATCACATTTTCTGTAAGTAAAAAGAGAACAATCAACATATGAGCAAATGAAACTCACAGAGCTTAGCTGAGAGTTTGGCAAACCATTGTCGAGGCACTTACTGCAACCCATACAACGATTTTTGAAGCTTGAAAACTTGATTAGGCCACCCACAAGTAAATCCAGCTGGCATGCTCATGTATACTTCTTTCTCAAGATCGCCATGCAAGAATGCATTGTACACATCCATCTGGTGTAATTCACAACCTTTTGCAATAGCTGCACTGAGAAAACAAGGAACACTAGTAATTTTGGCGACTTGGGCAAATATTTCATTATAATCAAAACCTTCCATTTGTAGATCTCCACAAATGACTAATCGAGCTTTAAACCGCTGAATCGAACCATCATAATTGGACTTGACACGATAAACCCAGTTGTAACTAATGAGTTTCTTTCCGAGGGGCAAATCTGTGATGTCCCAAATGTCGTTTTTCTCCAATGCACAAATTTCTTTTTCATGACCCACTTGCAAGTTGCAACGACTATCTTTAACCACTTCATGATAAAACATAGGCTTAACAATTTTAATCATAGTGACAATAAAATCGGTGAGTATCAGAAAGATTATTGTAAGTGACATAACCAGCGATTGGATACCATGTACCTGACGATCCATTTTGAAGTGGCCTCTCTCCACAAATGTCTGCTTTTACAACCACTTCATGATAAATATTAATCCAGGTCGGCTAGGGTCCTGTGCACTCTTCCACTGTGTTTGGGTTACTCAATGGGTCCATGGTAAGTATCAGGCCCAACTTGGAGCTGCATAGGCTGCTTGGGTACTGCTGTACTTGGAGTGATGATGGGCCTAGAAGCGGAACGTCGATTGAGGGAGCCTGGCGCAGTAAAGGCAGGTAACGGACTCACAGCCCCCTCTTCATCATGAAACTAATCAAAAACTGAATCACCATCACCAAACACATGATCCTTGTCTAGCAAATTTGGATTTGCATCTTTCAACCAGGAGTGCTTTGATGTGGCTTCTATTGTTCCAAATGGGAAACCATTTTCGTGAAACACAACATCGCGACTTACAAAGATTGCTTTCGTCTCAAGATCGTATGCCTTGCACCCTTTTTGTCCAAAAGGATATCCGATAAACACACATTTGCAACTTCGGGATGCAAGCTTATCATTAGTTCTATATTTGTTTTGCACATAACACAAACTCCCAAAGACTCGTATATGATCGTAAGATGGTTTTTGATAATGAATCAACTTATAGGGAGTCTTTCCCTTTAATAATTGCTAGGGTTTCTATTTATGAGATAAACAGTTGTAAGAACACATTCGCCCCAAAATTGAATGGGTAGGTTTGCTTGGAGTCGTAATGCCCTAGCTACATTTAGACACGACGATATTAACGTTCAACCATGCCATTTGTTTGGGAGTTTCCACACAACTTGTTTGTAGAATCATCCTATTCTCGACATAAAATTGGAGCATAGGAGTAGATGTGAATTTGGACCCATTGTAACTTCTAACTATTTTGATTCCTTTTCCAAATTGATTTTTAATCATGGCCACAAATCCTTTTAGTAGGCTACCAATTTCACTTTTGTCTTTTATTAAATATACCCAAGTAGACCTACGCGCATCATCCACAATAGCTCGAAAATAGTGAGTTCCACAAAAAGATGTTTCTCTATAAGGACGCCAAATATTGCAATGAATTAAATAAAATAAACCATCTGCTTTGCTTTCACTATTAAAAACCGACACTGAGTTTGTTTGGCTCTAAAACAAATATCACAAATATCCAATTTGTTTTCCTTCATACTACCTCTTAAACGACTAGAAAGAAGATGTAGAACTTCACTGGATGGATGCCCTAAGCGAGAATGCCATAAATGAGTGGCGTCGATAACATTAACTTGAACTTTTTCTCTTAGCGACCCCTTGTAGTATTAGACCATCCTTGTGGTTCACCTACTCTAATCAAGCTCCTTGGAGTGTGGTCCCACAATATGCAAATATCATCATAAAATGTCACAAAGCAACTCAAATCTCTAGATATTTGGCCAACCAAAATTTAAAATTACACCATAAATCAGGAGCATATGAGACATTGTTAAGCTTCATAGTTTTGCCTAAAGTGACCATGCCCGTCTTGCTGGCCATGGATTCCTTCCCATTTGGCCAACAGGCATCACATTTTGGATTTTGTCAATTAAATATAATTTACGGGTCATATGACAAGAAGCTCTACTATCTAACATCCAAAGAGCTTTACCTGATAGTGTCTCATAGCTCGACTTTAGGGTGTCAATCAAGCTTAAAAGCCTTGATGATTGTTCTGAAGAAAGTCTGGGTATAACCACTTGATTTGCCACCTAATTTGCATCATTGTTGCTTTCACCAACCACTGCCTCGGTAACAACAACATTAGCCTCCTCTCGCCCAGCATCGCGACTCCTACTGCTGTAGCCTCTGCCCCCTCGGCCACCATGACTTCACTCCCTGCCACGCCTACAACTGGCCCAGTTCGACGAATATTATATACTTTCGTAGCAACTGCTTTCTTCATGTCCGTAGCGTTCACCACGCATGCAGGCCACCTTTTTCAGCCATCACGAGTTGTTCTTTCACAGCAAAGGCAAGGCTCGTTTGGCACGAACATCTCTTCCTATCATTAGTTTCTTGTGATTCTCCTATTGCTGCACCATATTAAAATTTTTGTTAATAGGGGGCAGAGGATCCAAGGCAAGAACCTGACTTCAAACTGTTGAGGATAGCTCATCATTTGATCCCATCAAGAATTGACGGGCATGCTCATCTTCCATCATTTGCTCCACTTTTCTACTAATGTTGAATTCACACTTTCCACATGTACAACTAGGAATTTTGATGTAGTTTCCCAGTTCATTCGACAGACCCACCAACTTGGTGAAGAATTCAACCACCTCGAGCCTCCTCTGTTTGCAAGCAGCTATCTCAGTTTTAAGTTACAAGATTGTAGGGCATTGGCAATCACATATCGTCTCTTCAAGTCATCCTCCATGGCCTTGATTGTTTCTACATATGCCACACTAGCATGAAGTTTTGGATCCATCACATTGAAAATCCAAGAACATACCAAGCATTGAATTGGCTTGGATCATCACCTTGTTTCAATACAGGCTTTGTTAGGGCTCCATCTATGAACCCTAACTTTTTCTCTGCTTCAAGTGCAGCTCTCACGGGCAGTTGCCATAACTCATAATTCTTTCAATTAAAATAATTGTAGCGATGGGAACCCAAGTCCATCAATAAGATGAAGTATGGCGACTGATTGTCAATTAGAAATTTTTTTTAGACAACCATCATTGTTTGATTTGACAAATTCTTTGACTGAGTCAGAACTTAATAGTTTTGGTGGAAGAAGCAAGTTTTGTATTATTGCCTTAATTCACCTTAAGTATACGATATCAATGTATATACACGGCTTCTCCAGCACATGCCTAACCCTAGTGACTGACCCTATCTAAGAGGTTCTAAAATATTACCCCAAAATAAAAGATATGAGCTAGAAAAGTGCGAAAATATTTACAAGATAATATTAATATCGCATCTTATCTTAAGAATTTGCCATGTAAGTAACAATTTCAATCAATTATCAAATGTTAAATTGGAGATTTTATCAGCTGTATTGACGGTAAATAGAAACCAAAAAGTTTAAGATTGTCGCAAGGTGATTGATTATGCTTGTGGTTTCAATATTAAAAGTACTACCTTAATTTTGTATGAACAGTAATGCTTCTACCCTGCCCCTTTTGCCATGCATCCTTCATACATACACATACATACATACATAAAGACATACATACATATATACATATATATGTATACACACACACACACACACACACACACACACACACACACACACACAAATGCGTACGCCCGCACGCACACATTTGTATATGTATACACGCACACGCACACGCACATAGAGATGTGCATATATGTGTATATGTATGTATGTATGTATATGTACGCATGTTTGTGTGTGTCTATGGGGTGTGTGTGTGTGTGTGTACACCTTTTTTCACAAGGGTGAATGGTAGTGAAAGTTAGGCACCTCTTCTCATAAGTGTACGCCTTACTATATCATCAGTTATGATTGTCCCAAGAAAAAGGAAAAACCAACAATCTGAATAGAATGAAGATGTGATACAATGCTTGAATTTTGAGAGGCAGTCTACTGCCACATTCACCTATTGGAAGATGTGATTGACAACAAAGTGAATTCCTTTGTTCAACCACATGTGAACATCCTCAGTTGGAGCTTGCAAATCATACACACCCAACGTGCATTATAGACATTGAAATTGATGTTGCCTCAAGTTTTGGTAAAGATCGATGTTTAATATTTGCTTAGTGGTAGAAGTGTAACTAGTGTGGATATCACTAGAAATCATGAATAAAGTGGCAATCAATCGCAATATACTTATAAAAGTAGGATTGACAATGTGTAATGCAACTTAATTGCCGCAATACAAGATAATAGTACGTAGAGGAATTTTGAGAAAAACAAGTAATCTACATATCTAAATCATTTCACTTATGGCATTAGCCATGACATGATATTCAACTTCAACTGGTAAGCGAAATACAATAGGTTGTTTTTAGTCATGCACGAAATAGGAGCAGACCTTAACTTCACCAACTAGCTAGCAATAGACCTCAGTGTCAGAGGGCAGCTAGCCAAATCAGAATTACTATATACACGAAGATTGAGATCATTAGTAGAGGACGACAATATTCCTTGGCCCTTGCTAGATTTGAAATACTGTAGGACACGCATATCCACATCCCAATGCCCTGGCCAAATATTTTGCATGAATTGACTAAGGCCCTATTCTATTTCACATTTTTTATGATTTAGCTAAGAGCTTACATCTCCTTATAGCTCCTTACATCTTCTTACAACTCCTTACATTTTGTTATAGCTCCTTACATCCTTAACATAATCTTTACATTTTCTTACATTTTCTTACATCTCCTTACATCTTCTTACACCTCCTTACATCTCCTTACATCTCATATAGATTTTCTATAACATTCAACAACTCCTTACATCCATCTTTACAGCTCCCTAGATCTCTTTACAGCTCCTTATATCTCCTTACAGCTCCTTATAGCTCCTTACATCTCCTTACATCTATTTATCTATCTAAAACGCGAAATAGAACAGGCCCTAAATATGTGGATAGAGTAAGTAATGTTAGGGAAAGTAATGGTGAGATAGATCAGACGCCTACTAAGCATCAATACACTATACCCGGTTAGAAATAGGGTCACCGGAATCAGCTAAGAGTTTATGTTGCTACTCCATTGAAACGAACAGGGTTTAGCTCCAAGCATCCCATTTTCATGGAGGATATCAAGGGTATATTTTTGTTGACATAGGAATAAACCAGCTGAAGCATCAACCACTTCAACACTCAAAATTACTTCAAAGGCCCCAACCCCTTTGGTTGGGAACAGTTATGGTGATAAGTCTTGGACATTTGATAGAAATGAGAATAATTACTAGTAAAGCACCAAGTCATCTAAATAAATTAAGAGAGCCAAGTAAACATCCCCTACCTCATATACAAACAAAGACTGATCAAGTGGTGATTGTCTAAAGCCAAAATCACGAAGTGCAAAAGTGAACTTGAGAATATGTTTGACGAAACACATAATGAGATTTATTTAATCTGCAAGAATGAGGTTGAGAAGTGTAAAAACCTGGTGGAGGCTTCATATAAACATTTCCTATAAGTCATAATAAGGACAAGCATTATTGACATTCATCTGATGTAGTTCCCAACCCTTAGTCACAACAAGAGTCAATAAGGTCCGAACGATAACCATTTTAGTTATTGGACCAAAAGTCTTAGTATAATCTTCGTTCGCTATTTGTATTACCTAAACAATTAGTCGAGCTTTATTCCTCTTGATTGACCTGTCTACTTTGTACTTAACCTTCTACACCTATTAGGACCCATTGCCTTCTTAGCTGGGGGAAAACCGAAGAGGTTTAAGGTCCTAAAGTATGATTATCCTCTAGAACTCTAATTTCTTGGGCTATGGCATCTTGCCATTTGGATCTTAGACTACTTGAGAATAGTATTGTGGCTGAACATGAGAAGTCATTGAAGCAAGAAATGCCTAACAAAATGAATAAAAACCAGTACAATTAATGAAATGAAAGATAGGATGGGAACCTGAAGAAGTCTCATGGAGTAGTGATGAGTAGGGGTCATTAGCCTGAACAACATTGTAAACAAAATCCCAAAGTCCAAGAGGTCACCTTTCTAGTTGAGGTCGAGCAGTATGGGCTTGATTTTTAGATGTGGGGACTATGGACGTTGTTGGCCCATTAGAGATGAGTTCAGAAAGTTTATCGGTAGTGCATGGGGCAAGAAACTCCTCTTCACTAGCTACAAGCATTTCACCTGGGGTAATCGAAGTAGGCGGCCTAGGAATCACTGATATCAGAATAGCACTATATGGGTCCTGAGGTGTTTTAGAAAATAAGGAGGCTGATGAAGACTGGTTCCTTTATGTAGTTTGGGCCATAGGCTAGTTTTCTTGTGGGGTTTGAGTGAATTTGTATCTTGTGGAGTTTGGGTTGTTGGTTGATGCTCCTGTGTTTGGGTTATGGGCTAGTCATTTTGTGGCCATCTTTGCAAAGGTTCAGATGAAATACTCACAGGGTTAGGCAGGTTATTGGTTGACGCATAGTAGTGCCTCAAATTTCAACATAATGTATTAAGGAATTTGATAACTCTAAGGAATTTGATAACTCTTGTGAATAATTCACGAGACTCTCCATAATTTTATGGTAGGGAAAAATCTCCTCATAAAACACACCATCACAAGAGACAAAAACTTGCTTCCTCTCTATATCATAGACCTCATGTCTCTTTTTTCTAGAGGAATATCCCAAAAATATACATTTTGTGGATCAAGTTTCAAATTTGTCCTAAATGCGATTATGGTTATGGGCATAGTAGAGGTAAAACTTTGAGATGTACATAGGATGGAGGTGCTCTGAACAACATTTCACAAGGAATTTTATAATTAAAAAGCTTTGTCGGCGTTCGATCAATGAGATAGGTTGCACTAAAACACATTCACCCCAAAACTGAATAGGGTGACCAACTTGAAATTTGAGGGCATGTGCCACATTAAGCGAGTGGAAGTTTTTTCATTCCACATGACCATTTTACTACAGTGTGTCAACATGAGATGTCTCATGAATCATTCCATTTTGCACAAAAAATCTTTCGATCTTTTCATCCATGAACTATATACCATTATCACTACAGATACATTGAACAACCAAACCAAATTAGGTCTTAACCACAGCCCAAAAAATCTCAAGCTTCTTAAGAGTTTTAGTCTTATAATTCAGTAAAATTACACAAACTACACGACTATAATCATCTATATTACACAAAAAATGATGATATCTAGACAAAGAAGGTGTGTGATGTCGCTCCCACAAATTGCGCCAAATCAAATTGAAAGGTACTTTTGCCTTAGAGCTGCTTAAAGAGAAAACATTCTGAATTTGTTTGGCTCTATGTCTCACATCAGTAAATTCATTGAATCTTTTATTCAACTTAAAATCACAAATAATAGATAAAGAGCTCAAATGACCAAATGAGGGATGTCCTAAATGCTGATGCAAACTAATTGAATTTTTATTTTACATGGTAGTAACAACTACTCCATCCGATGACATCTTTAAGTGATAGACCCCATGTAACGGCCCCCTCTCGGGCCAACGCAGTTACCATAAATGACTTCAAGGATCGTCGACTGGCCCCACAAATCACCACAAGTCTTTTCGGTGTACTTTGTCCTCGCTTACACGCCACCTCAAAAACTTTGCAGCAGATCACCCATCATAAGATTTCTCCACAGCAACCATGCTTAACTGTGAAGTTCTTATGAGTGGGCTCCCCGAAAAGAAAGGTGCACCTTTGGTGATATAAGTAGTCGCATAAAATTCTTTAAGCCACTTATGGGTGCTACAATCACCCTTACTTGAAACGTACAACGTTCTTGTTATACCTGACTAATTGACTAACTTACAGGTCCTCTTCATCGGTGGTCTATCCCAGTATTTTTGCCCCACTAGGTGACTGCCCAGGGCACTCCTATCAACTGACGCAACTCAAGGTCGTGGGTCGGCTCTGATACCATCTGTAATGCCCCGACCCCTTCCTAGGTCGGGACAATTACCATGAACGGTTTTAAGGATCGTCGACTAGCCCCACAAATCACCACGAGCCTTTTCGGCGTATTTTGTCATTGCTTACACGTTGCCTGTGAAACTTCCTAGGAGATCACCTGTCATAAGATTTCTCCACAGCAAGCACACTTAATTGTGGAGTTCTTATGAGTTGGCTCCCCGAAAAGAAAGGTGCATCTTTTATGATATAAGTAGTCACATCAAATCCTTTAAGTCACTTACAGGGTGTTACAATCACCCCCACTTGAGGCGCACAACGTCATCATTGTGCCTCATTAACCGACCAACGTACAAGTCTCTCTTGACCAGCGGTTTATCCCACTATCTTTGCCCCGCCAGGTGACTGCCCAGGGCTCTCCTGTCAACTAGCGTAGGTCATGGCCACGAGTTGACTTTGATATCATCTGTAACGCTTTGACCCCTTCTCGGGCCGGGACAATTACCATGAACGACTTTAAGGATTATCGATTAGCCTCACAAATCACCACAATCTTTTCCGACGCGTTTCGTCCTCACTCACACGCTGCCTAGGAAGCTTCCCAGGAGGTCACCCATCATAAGATTTCTCCACAGCAAGCGCGTTTAACTGTGGAGTTCTTATTAGTAGACTTCCAGAAAAGAAAGGTGCACCTTTTGTGATATAAGTAGTCACATCAAATCCTTTAAACCACTTACAGGGTGTTACACCCCATTTCTCAAATCATGCATTCTAATTAGCTGCTATAAGGCTAGGTTATGAATGAGTCGAAACTTAGTTCCATAAGTTGCAATGCAGCTTGTATCTTTGTTAAACTGATCGATAGAAATGAGATCATTGGAAATGTCATGTGAGTTGGAGTCCCACATCTAGATAACTCCACTACTTAGATTGTTAGTGCTATTTCACATTGTGTAGGGATTATTTTCTCGCTACATTGGCTGCATATAAACTCACTCTTTTGGCAAATGTATACTTTATTTAATTTATCAATAGGGACCAAGTGACCATTCATTGTGAATATGATTTGGCCTATGGTCTGTGTGCATGGAGAATATAGCATTTGAAAATTATTTTCAATGAACATATCATGGGAAAGTCGATCAATAGCCCAAAGAACTGATATAATGCATTGGATTCCTCCTATTTCTATGGATAATCCTTATACGGTTTCATTGTGGCTCATTATGCTATTGTCAGCTATCCATACTAGTAAACGATTCTTAACTTTTTTCGATATAAATTCTGGAAAAGAAGATCTTTTTCCAAAACAGATAGAACAACAACTATTGATATAAGCGCACAATTCATATGTATTATATCCTTCTAAGTATATAGTTAGTGGAATATAAATGCTATTGGATTAGTATTGCTGGCTTCCTAACATATCTCCATAGTAATATTTTTGACCAATTCATCTTCATAAATTGGCTCACTAATGGTCATTGCTTTGTTCCAGATAACTTTTCTTCCTAAACTCATACTTTGATCTGCACCATGTCTTGTTGGTTTGAGACTTATTCCAGTCATCTCACTAGCCATATTAATTGTATAATCTTCCTTAACCTCTTCTTTAGCTGTTGAAAAACCTTTTCCCATTTGGATTTTATACTCATGCTTCTTAATAGATGGGGTTTAATGGTAATTTTTTCATTCTCATCAATTTTTACTGCATTCTTTTTATTGATTTTTATGGGATTGACAAAGCTAGATATCCAAGACCTATCAATCTTTATCTCCTGTGAATTGAATTTTATCATTTGAATTTTTTGCATTGGAGTAGAACTTTCAAAATTTTCTACCTCTATCATTGTTACTTTAGTATTTGGATCTATACTGTTTCCAAAATATCCTTAGTGGATAGCCTCCTCTCTTCATGTATATCCCTTTTGTTTTTATCTTAAGGGATAGGAAAATTTTGGCCAATTCATCTTTTAGGTTCAAATAATATCCAGGTCAATAATTTAATCCTACCGAACCATTAAGCGAAGCATAGAGATCAATATCTTTGCCATAATACTGTAATGGTGTAATTTGAACTTGGACACTTTCAACGTGAATGTACCTGTACTTTCTATCCTTGTTATGCTTAAGGATAGTTTCCCAATTAATGGGATTAACTTCTCCCACATCATATTCATATTCTTTTATTTCTAAATCTCCTTCTATTATTTCACACGTACTTACTTTTTAGTTGAAAGATGGATTTTTTATATATCATGCCTTTCTGAATCATTGGAAGGATCCAATCTCGTTTGACACCTTCATTTTCACATGACAAAACTGCAGCCGCATTTGTACAGACTATTTTGATAGAAAGTTGATTTGTCAAAATTTTGACTGAAATTTTGATTGAAAGCAAAGATTTTGATGGAAAAGGGAGGATTTTGACGGCTATAGTGACAAACTATCAGTCCGTCATAATATATTCGGTACAAATTCTGACCGATTGTCGGATCGTCAAAATCATTCCGTTACTAATTTGATTGGTCGGTCAAAAAGTCAATTTTAACCAGTGATTTTTTTACTGCCACAAATTCCGTCACAAATCCCGTAACAATGGTCATTTTCTATCAAAATCGCCCCAAATTTTTGTAAAACAAATCGTAAAAATTTGAATTTTTTTTGTAGTGTCATTATCTACGATAAACTTTTATCCTTGAAGGTTGCCAAGACTAATTGAGTTACTTTTCATCATATAACTAGTTTTTTATAATAAGTTTCTTCATATTCATCTTTTAGAACTATTTCAACAATTTCCTCGTTTTGCAAGATGAGGTCTAATGCTTCTGAGTTACTAAGCTCAAAATAGCCTAAACTTCCCAACATTTCTATAAACTTATTATTCTTCCTATTTTTTCATTCGCTTGCATAATGACCTACTTCTCCGCATGCTTAATACTTACAATTGTTTTTCCCTTTAGGATAATAAGCATCTTTTCTAAAAAAATCTGAACTTTTTGGGACTTGGCCTCTTACAATACTTTCTTTTGTATTTTTCTCTCCTTTACTTGTTAAAGCTCTTTTTCTTATAAAATTTTTTCATTTCCCCATTGATGAGGAGTATCCCAAAAGGTTAAAAATTGTTTCTTCATTTTCTTCCGTTTATGGAGATCAAGGTATTGATCATTTATCCATTTTCCTAAATAGGAAATTGTACTAAAAAATCTGATTTTTCCGCCGAATATTCCGACTGAAAAAGTAACTTTTTCCGTCGGGAAAATAATTTTTCGACGGAATAGCCGATCGAAACCAGTCGTCGGAATAAAGCGGGTTGGGACCATGTTCCGACGGAATCTTGTATTCCGTCGGAACAGTTTCGACGGAAAAAGTGGCCATCGGAGCAAGCTACCGATGAAAAAGCTTACATCTGACGGTAAGAAGCTTCATCGCCTCTGTCTGCTAGATTTTTGTAAAAAAAAAAAGAAAAGAAAAATGCTATTTTTCAGTCGGATTTCCGACGGAATTCTGTCGCCGTCCATCGGTATTCCGTCGCCGTCAGTCGAAATATTCGCAATTTCTAAAAAAAATGGGCACCTTGAGCCAGCCCAAATTACAATTTACATAAAACCTGCAAATTGAAACCTTAGAACCACCACACGTGGTACATGAATCAAAATTAGGTAACCACCACACGTGGTTACATTTATTCAACTCAATCAGTACAAGTACTCAGCTGCACATAAACGCATGGATATTCTATCTAATTCCAAAAGTCACCATCACACATGATTACTTTTATTCAACATCACAATGACAAAATGTTAAAAAATTCAGATGATCGCAGCACACGCAAACCGAAACCATTTTACCTAATATACATAACATAACATGCGATGCACAAAAATAAGACATTACGACAATTAGGTCAAGATGTAAACCTGTTCGAATGTCTAAAATTGCAGTTCAAACTTGTGACATTCACACCGACAATAATGACATTCACAGCAACAATAGCGTATTTTTTTCTCGTTCGCAATATGTTTTCTCTTATGATCCATATCCTTCATATTAATCATCCACACAAATTAAAACTTCAAATATTTACGTTATATTTACTCTACGTACATAACAATAAATAATATTTACACATTTACAAAATAATACAATTTCATCATCCAACTTCCAATTATTATCCAACATACATTCATTTAATTTATTACATTTTAGGTACAACATACGAAATAATCTACTAATTATAAATATTATCTAAATTTTGAAATTAATATATTACAAGTACTTGTACAATACTAAATAACAAGTACACATATTATCCAAATAATACGTCATAATATTTCACCCTCCCACATTTTCTATATGCTAACATACTAATTTTTCTAAATATTCACTATTAATTGTAACTATCATAAATTCTACGAGTTAGCCACACTAAACATCCACTTCCATTATGAAATTCTACAAAGTTACAAATTCAAAACTCCAAATAATAAGTTTCAAAAAATAACATTCAATTAAACTTTTACATCATCCACACAATTACTAATAATACTCAATAATTGCTTTCACATTCACATCAACACAACCACATTTAAAATCCAAAATCTATCAATTACTCAATAAAATTTCTACAGCTAACACAAATTACCATATAATTGTTAAATTGTGACTTCAATATCTCAATTTCATCAAAATATCTACTACAACATAAACAAACAATATTTACATATTAAACTTTCATATTCACATCAATACAACCAAATTCAAAACCCAAAATCTACAAATAACCCAATAAAATTTCAACAACAAACATAAACTATCACATAATTGTTTAATTCTAGCTCAAATTTATCAAATTCATAAAAGAATTTACTACAAATTAAATAAACATCACTTACTTGAATTTGGAAGAGAAAATTGGTGGTGGAATTGGGGTAGCTGGTGGGCTGGGCGGCGACGGCATCAGACGGCGACGATGACGCTCCTCTCCTTCTCTCTCTATGTCGCCCTCTCTCTCTCTTTAGTGCTGGGTGCCGAAAATGAAACCCGAAACACTGGTTTTTGGGTTTAAAATGTTATCCGACGGAATATTCCATCGGACAAGGAATCTTTTCAAAAAAAATTGCCCCCTTTCTGTAGAGAATTGGTCAACTTTGACCAAAGTTCCGACGGAACCGTCGGAATTTCCGACAGATTCTCCTTCCATCGGAACATCCGTCTTTCCTTTTTGCTTTTTCCATCCCTTCATCGCCATGTCCGCTAGCTCATCCGACGGTCTCTTTTTCGGTCGGCATTTTTCGTCAGAAAAAACAGATTTTTTAGCAGTGCAAGAGCATCGATGACATCTATTTTTTCAAGTTATATAATGTATTTATCATTGATTATGAAATTGATCGGATAAGGTAATTGAACATAAAATATACCAAGATTGGTTTCATTATGCCCAATTTTGTAATAATATTGACTAAATTCAACAATGTAATTTTCTAATATCTCATGTCCCCACTCTATGTTATTAACGTTTCTTTGCCACTCTTTTGCTTTTTCTTTGAAATCAAGATTAACTCAAATGAATTCAATTTCGATTTCCTTACATGATTTTTTAAACGTGGCAGCTGGAGTTTCCATCATTCTTAATATATTTTTACCTTTCCCATCTAATGAGTCATACCAGTCAACTACAGTACTAAAAAAATCATGTTCGATATAGTTTAGGAAATTTCAGTCAACCATGGAGCATTCAAGTTCAGGACACTATTCATACCCATTTTCTAATGTTCAAATATTTCTTTTCTATTATGAGCTTCATCGATATTTAGAATGTAACCCATTTAGCTAATTGGAGTAAGGTTAATCTTTTCAAAGGATGTGATTTTACTCAGGATGAATCCAAAGGAAAAGCTAGTTGTACGTCTTGCCATAACATATTTAGGCCTCATAAAATGGGAGTTCTTCTAGAGGATTCACAAATTCATTGGGTTTTGGAATAATATTATTAACTAGATTAGATTCGCTTTCGTCGCTACTGAATTCTTCACCAATCTCATTGATTTCACTTTCAGCTACCAATTTTACATATTTTTTATCCAATTTTCTGCTAATTTCTTCCAAGGAGCATCAAGATCCTCTAGTTTAATCAGGTTCATATGTTGATATAGTGTTCTTCTAACTGAACATTATTTGTCCCTTCATTGTCATCAGATAGGACTTCTTGCTTAACTACTATTCTGCCCATAATTTTGTTTAATCTTTCTAGATTTTTGTTTTTTTTATCAAACATATTGTATAGTTTCTCAATGTTATATTGCTTATACTCCATCCTCGTCTTCTTTCTCTGCCTTTTCCGATGATTTTTCAGTTTATTTTTCTCCTACTTCATTTATGATGTTTATATCTTGCAAAAGAAATAGATGTTTGATTTTTAGGTTTTGCAAAGGATATTTATGTTCAAATGGAATACTTATATCTAAATCGGACTTTCTACTGTGTCTGACTTCATTAATTAAAGAAAGATGTATTACAAACAATTGCTTCTTTATCTCCTTAACTTCAATCTTAATTTTTGCTAATTCCGCTTTTAACTCTAAAATTACATCAGTGATATAGTTTAATTGGGATGCTACTAAAGTGAATCTTTCCGAAGTGTGCAAAATATGTGAATAAGTTTACGCAGGACAAGTAGATGATGATTCAAGCATTAAACACAGTTAATTAGCTTAATTAATTAATAATTAATTTAATCATCTTAATTTTTTTGGTCACGCAGCTTTGATACCAGATGAAAAAGTCCTTTAAGTAGTACTTATGAGAAGAATATCATGTGCACAAAACCAACATTTTCGAAGGCAAGTTTTTAAGGATTGTATTAAAAATGAAAACTAATTTTAAAATCTTAGGATACTTGGTGTAATTTAAAAAGTCAGGTTTGGTCACATTTGGTTCTTGAAAATATTTTCCGAAACTTAGATGGACCCAAAATATTTTCCAAATTAGTTGGTTTAGAAAAACATTAACGTATACCTAGATGGTCCGTGTTGAAATTTACTTGTAAAGAAGTGTTAACATTTTATAACTATTAAAAATTATAGATTAAAAAGGTTATTTCACCCAATTTAATGCTAAACCCTCCCAGTATTCAATTATATAATTTTTTTTCTAATTTAATATATAATAATATAATTTTTTTTTGGTGAAAACATGATATCTAAGAAATAACTAGCGACAAAATATTTATTATTTTACATATAATTAGTTTATGGGAGAGAAATTTTGTCCTGTGTTTGTCTAATTTCTCTGCAACTGGTATACTAATATTTCCGCCGATCTTGTCACTTGTCTGTCACACATCAACCATACATTAATACTGATATCGATAATTGGATGCCAATGCTATTGACATTTTAGCTTTATTATCGTTATTATTATTATTATTATTATTATTATTATTATTTCAGTGGTAGATAATCCAAAACGTGTGTGGAAAAAGCTCAGACGGCCCCTTCTAATCATCCATCAAGATTGATGGTGGAAAGGACAAAAATTCAGCTTTTTTTGGGAGGGAGCAAATTTGATCCATGTTATTTTTCAAAGCAAATTATTACGTGCAATTGGGCGAATGCTGCACTTTGTTCGTCCGCTATTTTTTATATTTATTTCCATGTGCAGGAAACTTTTAGCCACACGAATTGCTCCAGTGGCAGGTTTTCAGGACCTGTTCTATTTTATAATAAGATATAATTATAAATTGTAAAAAAATATAAAAAATTATAAGGAGTTTTAAGAAATTAGAAAAAGTTATAAAAAAATGTAAGGAGCTGTAAGAAGATGTAAGAAGTTGTTGAATTATTGGAGAGTTGTATAGTATAATTTGTGACAATTATGATATATTATTAGTCATATTTAAGACCAAAATTCCACCAAAAATTTTTTGTACACTTAAGGTGATTTTTTATATTTGCATTAGTTTGATCCAATAAGCAAAGTATAACAAATTTTTTTTTTTGACAAAATTGAATACAACTCTTAAACTAAAATTCTATTTTAAGTAAACAATTTTAAATGTAAATGTATGATCAATATTGTTACCAAAAAATTTCATAAATAAACCTTTAAAATAGTATTCAACAATGCTTAAAATACGAAAATTGTATTGTTATATTAAACAACCAAAAATTAAATTTTACCTTCCAAAATAAAAAAATAAAAACAAAAGATAAGAACTTAAACGGGCAGGCAGGCGGGCGTAGAAATTTTAATGCTAAGCACTACTTTTGTCTAACTACTTTCTACTTTTCCTAAATAAACCCACCTACCTATATATCAGTTGTAATGCTTTCGTCGCATTCATTTTGACAATTTTCATATATGCTTCAGATTTAAACATGAACACAGCTTTGTATTATAATTTTAAAAGTATGGCCACTTATTCCATCTATAATAATATATATATTAATCATGTCGAGACTCAAATATAATTTACGTCGTTATATTATGTTTTTATGTTTATCTAAATGTAGTGTTCATAAGATATTTACAAATTTTGTATATTGGCAGCATAATTAAAAAAATATACATATTTCTGTAATTAAAGTAAATTAATGTTATGGAAAATCTATGTGAGATGTAAGGAGATGTAAGGAGATGTAAAGAGCTGTAAGGAGATGTAAGAAAATGTAAGGAGTTGTAAGGAGATTTAAGAAGTTGTAAGGAGATGTAAGCTTTTAACTAAATCCTCAAAAATACGAAATAGAACAGGGCCTTAGTTGGCTTCATGCAGGTCATGAGTTCGAATCCGTCTAGGTGTGCACGGTCGTGGTGTTATAGGTTTTGTTTTCTAATCTTCCTTTTTTTTTTAAAAAAAGGCTATTATTTAATTTATTTACAATTCATTTTTTTAAATTTATTTATTTATTTATTCTAATCAACTAAGTTGGTTCCTCTCTCTGTGAATGTATATATATAGATTTATATATGTATATATATATATATATATATATATATATATATATATATGTATGTATGTGTATATATATATATATATATATATATATATATATATATATATATATATATATAGACACACACACACACATACACACACACACACACACACACTATTTTTAGTGAGCGAAATTAAGTGTGCATTATCAAATTTTAGTAAGCTATAGATTATTTTTAGTGAGCCAAAATTCGATTATATAATTGCTTTTGTATAATCAATTGTATAATATAACAACTATATTTTCAAGACCATGGTCAATATTATACTATTAGTATTTTGTCTTTGTTTGCTAGTTCTGTGACATTTCATATTATCTGAATACTACTTGATATAATAATGAATACAATCGAGGCACTATACATGATAATTCCCAAAAATAATTATGGCAACCTACGAACCTTCCCTCACCGACCTACCACCCTGGTAAAATTGGGTTATTAACTTATTTGGTGCTGTATTATGGTGCATCTGTGGTCTTGCCGCAGGGTGTTTTGGTCTGACAACTAGCTGGGTCTTTATTCGTGTTAATTGCTCCAGAACTAGTGTGGAAATCCATCTATCATGGCATGTCAATATGGATCTTTATTTGCCGATTGTTCTGAAAATCACATCAACGAACCTTTGCGATGAAGATGTAAGACCTATCGTGGGGATGGACTCTCCCGGTCCCGGTGAGGCTCTTTTGAAATCAAAAGCATCAGAGGAGGAAAGGCAACAAGTTCTTCAGAACAAAGACTTATAGGCTAGCGATTAATCTTTATGACACATATATGCAGTATCTGTGTATGTTGAGAATCAGAATGATGTTAACTTGATGGAGGGAATTGCCATTGCTATGTGTAGACCTGTCAGTTTGTGCAAGCGGGTTAAACACGGGTCGGTGTATTCGGGTTCGGATAAAATAAGAATCGGGTGTATTTCGGGTTTCGTAAAATACGGGATGATATATTTCGGTTTTACGGGTTTCAGATCAACCCAACAGGTTTAAAGCGCATTTTTTGTGAATTATTTTTCTTTTTTCAAAAAAAAAAATTCTGCATATTTATTACTCAAAATTATCAGTATTTAATGAAAAGGCATAATAATTATAATTTCTCAAAAGAATATTAAAAATATTCAAACTTTTTATTATAATATATGAACATCTTGTATGGGCAAGCAAAGAATCAAGCTCCACTTGATTTTGGGTAGATCGACTCATACATTGAAAGAAGGTCAATAGTGGGTCGATCATTTATGGGGCAACCCGTATAGAGCATTTTAATGAGTTGTAGCAGTTTGACCACTAATAACCTATTTAATAAGTCAACATTTTTATTAACTAACCTATCAATGCTCAATCAGTAAAACTTTATTAATAGGCCAAACCTAATACGAATACGGGCATACGGCTAGCCGTTTTCTTACTACTATTATCGTAGTTCAAGACTTGTTAAAATGAAAACTAAATAAAATTGAATAAAAGAAGTACAAGATATTATCTTGAAGTTAACATAAAAAAATTTAAATTATTGCAAATTAATTAATTTAAAAAATAATTAGACATATTTGTTTAACTAAACATATAATTGTATAACTTGCACGTTTTTTAATGCCTGTCTTCCTTAAATTAATTTTGATTAAAAGATTAGATAGTTATTTTACACAATTTTATATCCATTTTTAACGTTTTTTCATTTAAAAGTTGTGTACGATATTATTTTCAGAGAATGGAAAAGAAAAAATAAGGTTATTATTGTTTAATTTGTAAATAAATGTAATAGCCATATAATGTCTTTTTAAACTATTCGATAAAAATGACTAACCATTATTGTTAAAAGGAATAAATTAGGAAAAAATAAAAAACTAAAGATATAATGTTCGGGTCAAGTGGGCGGGTTCGGGTTTGGGTTCGACCCGGTAATTTGCGGGTTTTTCGGGTTCGGTTTATTTCGGGTCCGGGTCGAAAAAATTATGTTCAAAACCCAAAATTTTCAGGCAGATTCAGGTCAGATTTTCGAGTTGGGTCAAATTTTACCAGGTCTAGCTATATATCAACTTGAATATCACTGCCGGTTGGTTGAAATTGAATGAATTTGAGTTAGTTAAATATCAAAGTGACTTGGTCATAAGGCTCAACCTGTTTAATGTTAATGCCCGATTCAAAAGAGCCCAAGCTTCATTAACAATGGGCCAGAAGGAAGAAGCTCACCGAGACCTTTTGATTGCTATCCATTTTGACCGTAACAATGACGAGCATAAGAAAGGAATTAAGTAAAACAGAGAAATGTGTACCACCTCTAAGGAGAAAGGAGCCATCAAAGGAGGTTGAAGTTTGTTGTCACAACTCCTCGAATAGCTCATCCAAAGAAGTTGGCAAGATGGATTTCTACCCTCTGAAACTATGTACTAGTGATGCCAAACTTAAACTTGGGAAGCCTAATGTGAGCATTGCCAGTGACCAACAACAGTCATAGAGGAATACTCAGTGATTTGACAGCGATCAACAAACATATTGCAGATATAGGCCTCACAATTAAAAAGAGAAAAAGGGAGGTTGCATTACAGGAGCACTTCAAACGGTGGTGTGATCCACATGAGAAGATACAAAAGGGTGGAGAATTTTGGTGATAAACCTTCAAACAAGAGACTTCACCAAATTTCAAGCAATATCGAAATGTCTGAAGAGATGCATGAGGACCAAGTTACGATTACAGATGCAGTGGCCAAGGGTGATGCCGCTAGTAGCAGCTGTATGATGGATTTCAATGAGGCGAACATAAATTCTGGGTCCACATTGACTTCTATGCCATGCACGGAGGATAATAGCTACACTGAGTCTAACATATCTACGGCCCAATTAATCTTCAATCAACATGCCTAGGGCGATAGGTTTTACCTACCATCTCCCAGGAGAAAATGCGAAAGGGAGGCCACTATGCTCCCTTGCGGCTATCTCGAGCAGCATATGAATGAAAAGATAGAGCAAGGAAACAAGATTGAGCTCTTTGATAAACATGCAAAGGCATACATGACTATTCGCGTTCGACATGTTGACTCGCCACGTTGAAAAGGATGTGCCACAAATGATAATGCCCAAGGGGATGGAGATCACAAAGGCAATGGCATCCAATTTGCAGCACAACCCCTCGATGGGCATCAAAAGGGGAAGCATCAAAGAACAAAGAGAACCAAGAGAATGTGGCCACAGAAAAAAAAAAAAAATGAACACAATGACGAACACACAAGGGTCAGCCCCTACGAACAACACGTACGAGAACAAAGAGAACGTGGCCATAGAAAAAAAAAAATGAACACAATGACGAACACACAAGGGTCAGCCCCTACTAACAATAGGTATGAGATTAAGGGTCTGTTCTTTTCGTGGGTAAATTGGGTGGGTAGAAGGGTGAAGTAAGTTGAAGTAGGTTGAGGTGGATTGAGGTAGGTTGAAGTTGATATTTTTTTTTTGAAGTGGGTTGAAATAGGTTGAAGTAGGTTGAAGTGGGTTGATGTTGGTTGAAGAGCGTTGAAGTTGGTATATATTTTTTATGTGGTAGGTTGAAGTGGGTTAAAATAATGAGAATGTAATTAATGTGTGATAATTTATGAACTTATCGAAATTTTGGGAAATTTTTGTTTATTCTTTTTTATTTTTTATTTTTAATTTTTACTTTTTCATTTTCATTTTTTATTTTTTTAATTTCTTATTTGTTATTTGTTATTTCTTATTTTTTATTTTTTTTAATTTTTAATTTTTAATTTTTAATTTTTAATTTCTTAATTGTTAATTTTTGATTTTTTTCATTTCTATTTTTATTTTGATTTTTGATTTTTGATTTTTTAATTTTTTTAATTTCGTATTTCGTATTTCTTATATCTTATTTTTTATTTTTTATTTTTTATTTTTTATTTGTTAATTTTTAATTTTTAATTTTTAATTTTTAATTTTTAATTTTTAATTTTTAATTTTTAATTTTTAATTTTTTAAATTTCTTATTTTATAATTTTTAATTTTTTGTTTTTAATTTGGTTAATTTTTAATTTTTATTTTTTAATTTGGTTTTTTTATGTGTTTGTTTTTATTTTTTATTTTTTATGTTTTATGCTTTACGTTTTATTTTTTTAGTTTTATTTTTCAATTTTTGCTTTTTAATTTTCATTTATTATTTATTTATTTATTTATTTATTTTTTAAATTTCTTATTTTTAATTTTTAATTTTTTAATTTGATTTTTTATTTCGTATTTTTTAAGTTTTAGTTTTTATTTTGTATTTTTTATTTTTTTAGTTCTTTATTTTTTATTTTTTATTTACTAATTTTCTATAATTTTTTGTTTTTGTGTTTTTATTTTTCTATTTCTTATTTCTTATTGTTTATTTTTCTATTTTTTATTGTTTATTTTTCATTTTTCGTGTTTTTATATTTTATTTTTTATTTTTCATTTTTCTGTTTTTCTATTTTTATTTTTTATTTCTAATTTTTTATTTTTTTTACTTTTAAATTTTAATTTTTTAATTTTTAATTTTAATTTCTTATTTCATATTTTTTATTTTTTATTATTTTTTATTATTTTTTAATTTTTAATTTTTTATATTTAATTTTTTATTTTATTAGTTTTTGTTTGTTTTTTGTTTATTTTAAATTCCAAAAAAATAAAAAATAAAAAAATAAAAAATAAGAAAAAGAAATAAGAAATAAAAACATAAAAAAAAAGAAATAAGATATACAAAATAAAAAATAAAAAATTAAAATTAAAATGTAAAAAAAATATAAAAAATAAGAAATAAGAAATAAAAAAATAAAGAAATCAAAACATAAAAAACATAATCAACAAAAAAATAAAAAAAATAAAAAATAAAATAAAACATAAAACATAAAAAAATAAAAAAATGAAAAATAAAAATTAAACATTAAAAATTGAAATAAAAAATGAAAAATAAAAAAAAGACATAAGAAATGAAAAAATAAAAACATAAAAAATATAAAATCATGGAAAAATAAAAAGTAAAAAATAAAAAAGTAAAAAGTAAAAAAGTAAAAAGCAAAAAATCAAAAATAAAAATTCAAAAATTCAAAAATTCAAAAATTCAAAAATTCAAAAAAAATTTTAAAATTTAAAAATTCAAAATTAAAAATTAAAAACTTAAAATAAAAACTAAAAAAATTAAATAAAAAATTAAAATTAAAATAAATAAAAAATAGATAAATAAAAAATTCAAAAGTAAAATTAAAAAATTAAAAAATAAGAAATTAAAAATTAAAAATTAAAAATTGAACATAAAAATTAAAAAATAAGAAAATAAGAAAATAAAAAATAAAAAATAAAAAATATAAAAAATATAAAAACTAAAAAATAAAAAGAATAAACAAAAATTCTACAAAGTTTCAATAACTTCATAAATTATCACACATGAATTACATTCTCATTATTTTAACCTACTTCAACCCACCACATAAAAAATATACCAACTTCAACGCAGTTTAACCTACGTCAATCCACTTCAATCTGGTTCAACCTATTTCAACCCACCTAAAAAAAAAAATACCAACTTTAACTTACCTCAACCCACCTCAACCTACTTCAACCTACTTCACCCTTTTACCCACCCACTTTACCCACGAAAACAATAGGTTCTAAATCTCACATGATACTTTACAAATTATTAAAATTATGAAGGGGGTGAGTTGAAATTAGTTGAAGTAGGTTGAGATAGGTTGAAGTGGGTTGAAGTTGGTATTTTTTTTTTCAAGTGGGTTGAAGTGGGTTGAAATAGGTTGAAGTAGGTTGAAGTTGGTAAATATGGATTGACCCACGAAAAAAACGTGCCCTAACTCGTCAAATTCTAATTTAATTGTTTGGTACATGGAAGACAACAACAATGGAAAGAGACTCAAGCAATGGCTATAGATACTCGGAATCACATGGATAAAAACATGACTACCCAAGTTCTATCCAGAAAGAGGAAGTTGGAAATATCCTGCTTGGAAGATAAATTAGTTGTTAAAAAGTGTGTTATGCCCTTGTGATAGTGAAGGGGTTTATAAAATAGTTTGTTATAGGGATGATATAGTATCCAGGTCTATCGTAGCAGGTAAGACGCCACTTGTACGTTAACATGAAGCTACTTTTTAAGTGTCTACACCATGCTACAGCACACTCAGTATGCTATGATCACAACAATTGACGAACTACCTTTCTCAAACTGTCTGAAGTGTTTGACATAGTGGATATTTTGTTTAATCTTTAGGATTGAATTTGAAAGGGCCCAATTGCCCAAGGATTCGACACATATTGGTCCTCGGATTCGACTACAGTACATTCATCAATATAGCAAATGAAGAAAGCAAAAACATGCGACTGTTTTGATTGTCAGTATCATTATTTATAGGTGAATACATACATTTTTTTTCTTTGAAAACCATGAGATGACAAAACTATACTAATCTGACAGAAATGCTAACTAGTTTAGTTGATGACGAGTTGGGGACAATACTAGAGATTTGATATATTCTAGGAAGCAGCGATAGTAACATGCCTGTATATCTACGTTTATGCACCAACATAACATCAATATTTATATACAATTCAGACCAGTGAAATACCACTATATCTTTATGCACAAACATTCTGGGGTGGCCATAGCAAACAGATAGCAACGATCAGGAGGCGATGATAAGATCAAGAGGGAGACATTCTGCAAATGACGAGTAGGATCTTCAACATTTCATAAGGGTCATACTCAGACTAGCTTATATGACGCTTGTTTCATTAGGTTTGATCACCAGTGTCATCAGCAGCTTCTTCTAAAGATTTGCAGAAAACACATGCAGTGTCTATAATCATAACCGGCAATCCCAATTCCACTGATAATAACACCGTTGATGCTGTTTTTACGTGTTATCCCAATGTGGATATGAATGATACTCTAAAACAAAATGAATAGAAATAAATATAATTAGTTATATGTGTATAATTTAAGATATTTCAGCCATAACTATTCCATCTATCTCAAGGAAGACTATCTCACCTAACAAAACTGAGTTATAAAAACAAAAGTAGTTGGACCACGCACAGGTCTGTCAAAATGTTCATCAGTCTCATATCATAGTTTGAACTTCGAACTTCTAGCAGATCTTTTCTGGATAAGAGACAAGTTAATTTTTGCAGAATCTTTCTAAGACAAAATGAACAAATTAAAGCAAATAGAAGGTAGCAACCCGATGAAGCCTCCGCACCACACCCCCAGAAATGGGGAGCATCCTAGGTAAGGTAAATGACACCATTGTCAGGACAGTGATAGCCGGAAGGGGCAGAAATGTTCTTCAGTATTGTGCATTCAAAATCACGAACAGCAGCATCATAAACCCACAAAAGCAATGAATTAATCATGGCTGAGGTAATTGATATAAATCCCTGAGCAATTGTACTAGTTAAAAATTGCATATTGTTGTGCTGATCGAAAAGGACTAATTTCGGTGAGATCAAGCGACATGAGCTTCTCACGAAGGAACAGATAGCCATTTTTTTCTACTGCAATATAATATATAGTCAATGCTGAAATTTCCAGAACAAGGGAGCTCCAGGAGGGTGTTGCCTAGTTTGTTGTCACAACACACATCGAATCCTAGAGAGCCACAAGAATCAGGTTGGCGATTCTTGATGTGGAAGGGAAATCCTGTTGAGGTTTGGCTATACGCACACTGCATGGGTGCACAAAATATTGGCCATTGCTCTTGCACGGCAAATGGAGGGAAAAGATCAGAGAAGATATGATGAGATTTCTGGAAATTTTCATGTCTGTTTTCTGTGAGAAGTTTTATTAGTTACAATGCTCTATGTTTTGCCCTCAATACCACCGTTCAATATCTTGCAACCCTGATTGATAATTAGCCAATCAGTAACTCCATATTCAATCTGAACAAATTGATCAAATTATTCTTCAGTTTACATCACATCAATAGCAGTTGATGTTATGACTTAGGCGCTGTTCGGCAAAATTAGCGGTTCAAGTAGCGGATAGCGGTTTAGGTAGCGGATAACTGTTAAGGTAGCAGATAGCGTTTCTAATTTAGCTGTTAGCGGATAGCTGTTTAGAAGAGTAAATGAATAAAATGCGTTCGTTAAATTTAGCTGTTGGATTAGCTGATTAATGTAAATTGACATAAAAGGATCTAGATAATTTCCAAAGATAAAATTTTCAAAGGGTAATTTTTGGTAAAAAAATATGAAACGCTACTTTTGGAATGTAAAACGTTAATACTGTTAGCTTTTCAAAAACGTTACTTAAAATGCTAGTCAAAACACTACGTTACCAAACACTAAAAATTACGTGATGAGTGTATTGACTTAGTCAAAATGCCAAACGCTATCCAAAACGCTGTTGCCGAACGCGCCCTTAGTTGCATTGATTCAGGCTGGGTGAACGCTACTGAAAAAAAAAAAATCATAGAAAAGAAAAAAGAAAATAAACTAGCTTAACTATCTTTCAAATGAAGGTGTCAATGCAGAATATGCCATCCAGAGAAGGAGCTTGTACAATAACATGGACATAGGATGCAGTGCATCCTTATTAATGAAGACCAAGGTGGAACAGTATTCTTAGACTTAGCAACTTCTCGGAAGTTTAGAAGACCTCTTCCATGATATATCTTCAATTGAAAATGATGACCTTGAGCAACACGGTTTTTCCAGTTGACTAACAATGCAGAAATGTATAATTTGTTCCTCTAAGATATTCATGTTGTAGCCTAGACAGCATGTTAGCTGACCCTGTTCGATTATGATGATTAGAAGAATCTGAGCTCAGATATGAAGAAGTTGTTTTAGAGAGAAAAGGAGCTTAGCCATTGTTATTCAACCTTGTGCCAAAAATGAATGCAACAGTACACGTTATATTGGTTTACAATTCCTGCAATATTCTTGCTGTAACTAACTAACTCTCAAACCACTTGCTAACAACTTGCTAACAACTTGCTGACCGGGACAGTCCCTGAATTTTGCCTGTATGCTTCTATACTCCCCCTCAAGCTGGATGCTGAAACAGATTGAAAACACCCGGCTTGGACAGAAGATGCTTGTGTTGGTGCACAGACAAAGCCTTGGTAAAAACATCAGCAAGTTGGTACCTTTGTGGAAACATAGGTAGGATTGATGATCTTGGCCTTCAATTGATCTCGAATGTAATGACAGTCAATCTCTATATGTTTGGTCCGTTCATGAAACATAGGATTATGTGCAATATGTAAGGCAGCTTGGTTGTCACAATACAATGTGACTGGTGCTAACTCAGATAAGCCAAGGTCTTTGAATAAGGACAATAGCCATAGGATTTCACAGCAAGTAGAAGCTATGGCTCTTTACTCTGCCTCAGCAGAGGATCTTGCTGTAACTGACTGCTTCTTTGCCTTCCAGGAAATTGGAGAATTCCCCAACAATATGCAGAAACCAGAGGTGGACTTTCTGGTATCCACACAACTGCCCCAATCTGAGTCTGTGTAGGCTGTCAACTTGGCAACACTGTGTTTTGACAGCAAAATGCCCTGACCTGGACAAATTTTCAAGTACCTAAGGACATGTTTTGCAGCCTGTCAATGCTCTTCAGTAGGGGTTTGCATGAATTGACTGAGCAACTGTACTGCATATGTAATGTCTGGTCTAGTTATGGTCAGATAGATAAGCTTCCCCACCAGTCTTCTATACTGCTCTGGATCTTTAGGGTGTTCGGCATTATTGAAATTGGTCAGTTTAGTATGACTTCCAATGGGCAACTGCAAAGGTTTGGCATCCTGCATTTTCAGTTCTTTGAGCATGTCAAGAATGTACTTCCTTTGGCACATATAAATCCCTTTGTCTGATCTTGCAATTTCCAAGCCCAAGAAGTATTTCAGTTCTCCCAAATCTTTCATTTGAAATTGTGACCACAAGTATTTTTCCAATTGAGTGATTTCATTAATATCATCACCTGTAAGTATCATATCATCCACATACACTAAAACAGCCACAGTTTTACCATGGTTCTGTTTAGTGAACAAGGAGTAGTCAGCTTTGGATTGTGCAAATCCATATTGCATCAATGCTGTTGACAGTTTTGAGAACCATTGTCGAGGTGCCTGTTTCAACCCATATAAGGATTTGGCCAGTTTGCATACCTTGGGTGGAGACCTTTTAGGAGCTGATTTTGCCTTCAACGCTCCCCCTGTAGCAGGCACCAGAGGTTGAATTCTGCAGCCTTCACTAACATAACCTTGTGGTAATGACATATAGACTTCCTCTTCTAAGTCTCCATGTAAGAAAGCATTAGAGACATCCATTCGACAAGTAACCCATTGTTTCATAGCCACAACTGCCAACAGTGCTCTGACTGTGGTCAGCTTTGCGACAGGAGCAAACGTTTCCTCGTAGTCCACACCATATTGTTGTCTATATCCCAATGCTACTAGTCTGGCTTTGTATTTATCCACAGAGCCATCTGACTTGTACTTTGTCTTGTATATCCATTTGCATCCTATAACATGCTTTCCCTTGGGTATATCAACAATGTTCCAGGTACCATTGGCCTCAAGAGCTTGCAATTCTTGATTCATTGCAATGCACCACTTCTCATCCTTAACAGCTTCTGAGAAGGAGATAGGATCAGTGGAGTTGGTGATGGCATTGATGTAGGTTCTATACTCAGGAGACACATGCTCATAGGTGATGCAATGTGTCAAGGGATATCGAGTGGTGGAGTCTACATAATCAGTCATCCAGGCAGGTTTTCTGGACACCCTTGTTGAGTGTCTCACAGGTACAGGTGGTGTGTTGACACTTGAGGCAAGTGCAGAAAGGTTGTTATTGTTGGGTGCTTGCATTGTAGTTGCTTCACAGTTGAGGCCAGGTTCTTCAGGAACTGGTTCCAGATTGTGTCCAGCTGAATTGGATGGGTCTTCTGCAGACAAGTTGAGATAACCTTCACTCCAAGTAGTGACACCAGGCAGATGGGTAGGTAGTGGTTGAAGGTAATGTTTGTAACTGTCACTTTTGTAAGGGAATATATGTTCATAGAATGTGACATCCCTGGATACAAATGTTGTCTTGGTGAGAAGATTCAACAATTTGTATCCTTTTTGAGTGGAAGGATATCCAAGAAATACACAAGGTACCCCTCTTGGTTGAAACTTGTCTTTAATTCTGTTTGGATTTGCTGCAAATGCCAAGCACCCAAACACCTTCATGTGATTGTGCTTGGGAGTTTCATGCATCAGCATTTCATATGGGGTTTTGGTGTCCAACACAGAAGATGGCAATCGATTGATAATATAGGTGGCTGTGAGTACACAGTCTCCCCAAAAATATAGAGGTAGTGAAGCTTGAAATCTCAGTGCTCTAGCAACTTCAAGAAGATGCCTATGTTTTCTTTCCACCACCCCAATTTGCTGGGGTCTGTCCACGTAAGAAGTCTAATGTAATATACCTTGATCAGCAAAATACTCTCTACAAGGTGAATCAAACTCAAGGGCATTGTCAGATCTTACAATCTTCACTTTATAAGCAAACTGAGTTTCAGCATATTTGATGAATGTACACAATGTATTAAAAGCTTGTGATTTGTATTTCAGCAAGAAAGTCCAAGTGGCTCTTGTACAATCATCTACAATTGTCAAGAAATATCTATTTTGTCCAAAAGTACATACTCTATATGGTCCCCATATATCTATATGTATGAGTTGAAAGGGAGATGTTGTTTCAGTCACACTCATGGGAAAAGAAAGTTGAGTATGTCTAGCCACAGGACAAGTCATGCAAACTGAGTTCTCATTCTTCTTCTGCTTTATTTGCAATGCTGACATGAGCTTGAGCTTTGGAAAGGGTACATGTCCCAGCCTGTTGTGCCATAATGTTGATTAATTATTGCTTGAATTTGAGTAATGCATACTACCATCACTGGAAACAATCGCACACTTTGAGAAACTCAGTTTTGAGAATTCAGAATCCAGAAATTGAGACAGGTCTTTACCAGATAATTCTTCCAGATAGTAGAGACCTTGCTTTTCCCTACCAATCCCTTTGATAAGGTTGGTGACACAATCCTGAATCACACACATGTGGCCATTGAAATAAATCAAGCATTTATTGTCTCTTGCTGCAAGTTTAGATACTGATAGCAGGTTGAACTTAAAGTTTGGGACACACAGAGTATTCAGCAAGGCAATTCCATTTTGCAACTCAATGTCACAAATGCATTTCACTAGAGACCTTTGACCATTTGGTAGATTTATGCAAGAGATAGGTGTGACACGTCTAATCCTTGTCAGTTGTGAGTCACAAAATATGATGTGATCAGTTGCTCCAGTATCTAATATCCACTTCCCTTTACTGAATATAGAAGATAGACAAAAGACATTACCAGCAAATGAAGAGTCAATTTCTTCATCAGTTTCAGACTGATATTTAGAGGTGGCTGGTCCTCCCCCTGACGGTGGCAACAATTTGAGAAGTTGTATTTGTTGAGTTGTCAGAGTAGGCACCTGCACTTGCTGTGCTGATGCAGAAGTGATTTCAGGCACTGCTCCTTCAGCTTGGGCTGCATCTCTCCATGGTGTGTTCTCTTTGTCTTTGAAGTATCTCTGCTGCCTCATCTCTCTTCCTGGCTTGTTTTGAGGCTGTTTCCTGGACTTGGGATGCCGTGAGGGATAGCCTATCACAAGCCAGCATTTGGACCTGTTGTGTCCTTTATTTCCACACTCGCTGCACTTGTCATTTGACATTTTACATAGCAAGGCTGCGGGTTCTGCTGTGATTTTGTTCAGATCCAGAACTTCCTTTTGAAGTTCCTCTTGCTGGAGCAGATTATAGGCTATTTCCATGCTAGGGAGAGGATGCATCAGCAATATTTGACTTCACTGAGGTCCATACACATCATCAATGCTGTTCAAGAACTGAAATAATCGCTGTTCTTCTTGTTGTTTTGTTAAAGCCTCAAGGAATTGAATCACATCATTTGATGTGGAGGTTAACGGTGGTAGTGCACTTATTGCAGAGATTTCCTCCCAAACTCCCCTGAGTTTGGTATGGTACTCACTTATGCTTCCTCCATCCTGCCTCAGATTATACAGCTCTCGATTAAGTTGATATTTCCTAGATCCACTTTTGACTGCAAATCATCTCTCCAGTTGCGACCTTACTTCTGATGCCAACTGGACAAACAGAATTGACTTGGATATTGAATCAGACACATTGTTCATGATCCAAGCAATTACCAGGTTGTTACAAGCATCCCACTGGTCACTTTTGGCTTGGTCATCTGCAGCTCGAGCAATCGTCCCTTGAACAAATCCTAATTTGCGTTTGGTAGACAGGCTTATTTCCATTGCTCGTCTCCATGATCGATAATTTGCTGATCCAGTCAATTTCTCTCCAACTGAGACAGTGTTTGGACCATCCGAAGGATGAATAAAGAGTGGATTCAGGAGATCATTAGAGTTGAGATTTCGTCCTGCACTCATTCTCGATCTGTGACAAATTCTCTTGATCTTGATTCAATGTGACAAAAAAAGAATCAAGATCTGAGATGATCAAGGAGGAGTTGCAGTTAAAGTAGTCAGCGGAATTGAATAAGAACTGCAATCAACTAGTTGAATTTGGAAGAAAAGGAAAAATGTGTTTGATTGATGAACTTCATCAGTTGAAGATCAGTGACGAAGCCAGATTCACTGATGAACCAAATCAGTGATTAGAACTTGATGAATCAGGATCAAGGTCATTGAAGTTCATCTAGCTCATCGATGATGTCAATGAATGACCTGCTCTGATACCATGATGATTAGATGAATCTGAGCTCAGATATGAAGAAGTTGTTTTAGAGAGAGAAGGAGCTTAGCCATTGTTATTCAACCTTGTGCCAAAAATGAATGCAACAGTGCACCTTATATTGGTTTACAATTCCTGCAATATTCTTGCTGTAACTAACTAACTCTCCTCTAACCACTTCCTAACAACTTGCTAACAACTTGCTGACATGGACAGTCCCTGAATTTTGCCTGTATGCTTCTATAGATTATATTTGCATAAAGAAAAATTCCAAGTCCCTGAATGTAGAGTGGTTAGTTAATGTACATATCTTTTTCATAGTGAACTGTTTTGACAAACTAGATGTCTAATCTATAGGGTTGACAGATACAGTTCACTCTGAAAGAGCTAAGTCATTTTTTTACATTCATCAGTACCGCAAATGAAGGTAAAAAGAAGTGAATGCTTTGATTGTCAGTCCCTTCATTCAAGGAGTCAGTAATACATTTAATTACAAGAATGTGATGAAAAGTAGACTTTTCTGAAGAGAATAAGAGCTGTGCTTGTTAAGGACCTGTCAACGTACTGATCTATCCTTTGTCGACATTCATGCAAGAACTCACCAACTTAAAATCAAGAAAATGTACTTTCTTTCGTGCTTTCAGCTAAAACCAGTATTTACATAGAATTGAAATGCTACAGTAATCTGTGCCCAAAGATTCTGGGTAGCCATAGCAATCAGATGAGACTAAGAAGCAATGTGCTAGGATTGAGAGGGAGACATTCTGCAAATGGGGCAAATCGCTTTGGTACGAAGCCACTCATCGATACAATCAGCATGGAAGCGATGAAGGCACTCTGGCAGCATCTTCAATGTCTCATAAGTCGAGTACTCAGACAAACAAATGGGACATGTGTCATCATCTGGTTTGATTAGGCGTCCGCTCTCTCCAATCACTACCATTGGATATAAGTCAATAATTCTCTGATCTAGACCGGATGTTAATGGAGGTAGGGTACTTTGGCTCTGCTGCTGGTTGGCCTCATTTGTACTTGCAGTAGACACCACACGTCGATTCCTTCGTGATCGATGCCAGGAATACCATACAACCATCAAGAGTAGTGCTGTTATCCCCAGTCCCAATCCGAACCCAGCACCTGTACTATCCCCGGAGTCCTTATCGCCAGAACCATGCAGAGGTACTGGAGTAGATCCTTCAAAATGACGAAAAGGAAATAATTTTCAAGAGTATACTTGGAACTTGTTCCAAATCAACAGACTAATCAGATAAGATGAACAAACCCAATAACAAGAGGGAGAACAAGATGATGCATACCACATGACACGCAGGAATTAGGCTCTTCCCAGGTAAGGGAAATACTTGAAACACTACTCAGCTGAGAGAAAGAGAAGCCTCCTGGAGCCGAGACAACCGTAAGTAGAGTGCAATTTGAATCATTGATGATGCTACCGCTTCCCACGCTTATAACAGTATAATCTGACCCACTAAGGCAAACAATGTTATCATAGCCATCGTTTACCTGAAAATCTACAGAGCAATTATACAGCCGAAAATCCATGTAATCTCCAAGAGGCTGAAAAGGGCTGATTTTAGTGAGGTCAAACGACATGAGCTTATGAGGAAGGCAGTTATCTGGGTCAGAGACGTATATTTCTCGTATAGAGTAGTATATATTATCAATGCTGAAGTTCCCAGCAGAATGGAGCTCGAGAAGTGGTATGCCTGATTTGTTATCACAGTAAACATCAAATCCAGGAGACCCACATGATTTAGGCTGGCGATCTTTTAATCGAAAGGGAAACTCGATTGAGGTTTGGCTCGACATGCAGGTCACGGGTCTGCAAGACTCATCGTCACCCATGCTTAGCGGAAACTGGAGGGAGAAAAGGGAAAATACGATGAGCTCTCCGGAAATTTTCATGCCCAAATTGTCAATTTGCTCAGGAGTTGGATATGTATGTCCATAGATTTTGTTCTTCTTGCATGCTATATTTATTTTTGGTCTTACTGTCTTAGTCACACAGCTGTTTAGGTTTGAATTTTGAAAGGGTCCTCTGTTTTTCCTTCTTTATTTTAGAGTTATGCTGAAGACATGGTGTTATACTCTCATATCATAAAGCAGAACAGAAAAGTAAGTTTGTCTTTTGATCATATGATGTGTTAATGCATAACATAATGGACTCTGAATAACGTACAATCTTATTTAATCACAGGGAAATCAGGGAGATATTCATAATAGACGCAGACCAAGTTAAAATAGTCTTATTAGGCTGAACTTCTGCGAAATTTGACATCTCTCTGCCGTATTATTTGTTCATTTTAAACAACGATCTGGCATAAACACGCTTTTCAACAGTTGACTAATGATGTGGAATATGCAATGTATCATCAGTTCCTGGAAGACATTCATGCTATTCCCTCCTTCAGAATGACAAAATTGTCAGAATATCATATAAAATGACCAATTAACAATTCATGTGAAAGTTCTTCGAAGTGGGTTGTATGTCACCTTTGTATTAAAAAACACGTTGCAAGTCTTCTCTAAGCTTTAATCTTGACTCTGACTCAAGGATCCAATAACAATATAACACATATTAGACGGCAACTGTGCAGCTTCTGTTCCATGTAAATATGCATATATCCATTACGGAAGTCTTTCTAACAGACATATACCGCCATTTTGGAAACGTACAATGTTGTCAAAGTCACTGAATTAGCAAATCATCAATCCTTAAAATGGACTGATTGCTGAGATAGCTAAATATAATGGCCAGAGGGCTCCTTTACAAGTAGAATATCTTGCAGGAAGCCTAATGGCCCCTCCTCTTGGGCAAGCTGTTTTCGTTACCATCCCAGAGTCCAATATATGAATGGGCCCCGTTACCCCGTATACAAAAATTAGAAACAAAAATTGTGAGTAGAACCGCGGTGCAAAGGCTAAAACAAAGTCAAAGGATTGGAGAAAGATACATTCATGGAAAAGACTAATATAGGTGACAAACTCTCTTCTAGGTACTGGTAGTGTTAGGTAATTCAGTTAGTAAAGCAGTCAAGACAGTGATACAGCATATCCAAATCTTTATCTAACTTTATTGATCCAACAAAAAAAGAATTCAAACCATTGTGTTTCATTTCCTTTTCGTTGAGTGAACGCCAATATATACAATTTGAGACAAATGGACAGTATAATGTCTATACAGGATGACACTGGGGTAGGCCGGGCGTTGCAATTTGATGAGACCAAGAGGAATGCTATGATCGAGGGGGAGAAGTTCTGCAAATGGGGCAAACAGCTTTGGCACGAAGCCACTGATCAATACAATCAGCATGGAAGCGATGAAGGCACTCTGGTAGCATTTTCAACATATCATGAGGGGCATAATCAGACAAGCATATAGGACACGTGGCATCATCAGGGATGATTAGGCGTCCGCTCTCCCCAATAACCAACACTGGATATGAGTCGATTGTGACCTGATCAAGACCAAATGTAACAGCTGTACTCTGCCTCTGCAGGCCACTGACTTGGTTTGTATTCCTGCTGATAGTGTTATCAGCAGATTGACTGGTTTGTCCTTGACAGTTGCAGCGAATACATACATAGAATGCGATTACCACCGGCAATGCCAATCCCAATCCCAATCCCAGTCCCAGTCCCAGTCCCAATCCCAAGCCTATTCCTTTTCTGATGTCAGGCTGAGTTGCTGAGAAAATCAAGAAAAGAAAACAAAGTCATATCATCAAGATATTTGGGATACAATAGATTTATTGTTTTGTTGTCCATCCTAAAATTTTTAAAAAACTGAGGATCCAATGATATAACATCTCTATCATATCAGACAGAACAAAAAATCAGCGAAGTGAGAGATGATGCATACCACATGATGCACACTTGGTTTCATTCCAAGTAAGGTAAATCCTTGAAACAGAACTCAGTTCAGTGAAATACGAGACTAACTTTGGAGCAGAAATGGTCTCCAGAAATGTACATTTGGAACCATACACACTGGTGGTAGGATAAGCACCTACGCTTATGACAGTATAACCAGGCTTGCTAAGGCAACGAATTTGGTCATATGCAGCGTACTTGTGAAAATCTCCAGAACAATTATACAACTGAAAATCCATGTATTCTCCTGTTGGTACGAAAGGACTAATTTTGTGGAGATCAAGAAACATGAGCTTCTGTGGAAGGCAGTCATCTGGGTCAGAGAGACTTATTGTTCTTATGTAGTAGTCTATATAATCAATGCTGAAGTTCCCAGCAGAAGGGAGCCCAAGGAGAGGTTTTTCAGATTCAGAATCACAGTAAACATCAAACCCTGGGGAGCCACACGAGTTGGGCTGGAGGTCTTTTATGCGAAATGGGTATTCAATTGAGGGTCCACTGTGTGAACAGGTCATGGAAGTGCAGGACTCGCTACAGCTCATGCATAGCAAATGCAGGAAGAAGATGGAAAATATGATGAGGTTTTTTGAAATTTCCATGCCCTTTGCTTTGATTGATAAGTACTTGTATATTTGACGCTGCTTGTTGTCCTAAACCTTTGATGAGTTTCGTTCACTCCGTGGCATTTATGGTTATTGATCTAGTTAAATCTTTAGGCTAAGATATTTGAACAAGTCATGTTTTCTCCTCATGTTGAAGATTGAAATTGACATACAAACTAGTATAATACCGTGATGTTAATTTATAGGCAATCAATATCATAAAATTAAACTAAGTCCACCAGGGTAAACAACCAATACAATAAATAAACAATTGAATTAATGGAAGCACCCTTTAGAGCCAAGTCTTCAATGGAGAATGCATAATCTGGAATCAATCAAGTATACGAAGCTGCAATGACAGGAATATAAAACATTATGCCAACTGGTATGCATACGTTGAAGATTAAACTTCAAAGATTTTGTTTAGGGATTATTGAACAAGTTCTGAGAAGTTTAATTGATTTCTTCCACAGTATTATCATTGTCAAACAACAATGTAGCATAAACACGCTTTTCCTGTTTGACTAATGTAGAAAATTTCTGATCAGTCTCTCCAAGTTTAGAGTAATCCAAGATTATATTACATATTTACATTTCAATATCAGCTGACTCAATTAGCTGTTGTTACTGTTAGAAATGGAAGACAGTTGTTGCATAATTCTAATACTGACTGATTAGCTACTTATCTTCTAATTGCTTATATGAATGAACAAGAAGAAATCAGATAATATTACACAAAAAGATTCTGAATGGGTGACAAGGGCACAGTGACTGACTACTTCTTGATCAAGGTTGAATAATTATAAATGACGAAAACCTTCCTCAACCAGTTCATGATGAAGACTACATGTGTGTGGCAACTTATATTTGCATTGCCATATCCAGCACGCTGGATAGTTTCAGTTTCAGATCGAGCATATGGATCTTATAGGTGCTCTGAGTAGCGGAAGATTACCACCAGGTTGTCAGTGTCATACAAATTATCACATCAAGCTAGCTGTTCAACTAAATCAAAACTGTGGAACAAGTCAAGAAAAATGAAAACCTACAAAGCCAGTGAAATTGCTCTTTGGACAAAAAGGTGGGCAAAAGAAGGAAATGGCACCTTGGATCTTCTTAATCCTAACAATGAACCCTTGCAAGAAGACAACCAATAATATGATACTCCTCGACACTTTGGCAGCAACACCAATGGTGGGTATGTGTCTTCTCTGCATTTACAGCATGTTATGAAGCTCCCAAACAAATGCAACGAATCTGGCAGATAATCAAGACAGAGTGCTAGTGGTGTATTCTCCGAAAATGAGGCATGAATTGGAGAAGGAGGGTAATGAGCGTTGTTTGACTTGCCGAGGAGAATACCAGCATGGTGAAGCTGTGGAGTACCTTGAATTGCTTCCTTGTAGAAATAAGGCATGAAGTGGAGAAGGATGGTGAAGTTGTGGAGTACCTTGAATTATTTTCTACACGAATTTATACAAAGTTCTTATTTGTAGAGATTTAATAGTTAGATTTCCTAGAAATAGTACTTGTAGAAATCTGCATTGATCAATCTCATGATATGAAGATAAATTCATATGGCAATTCAAGTGTTTAGCGACACATTGGACCATGAAGGTCATCTGGAACTGGATAGAATTAGTAAAGGAGGCTTCTTCCATATAATTTAAGTCTTTGACTCTAGAATAGAAATTTAACTGATTAAGTGATTGCCATTTTGATGGAATTTTGCTGGAATTCTTTTGAATAAAATATGAAAAAATTTTAAAATAAAAAAGTTGACAAAGTCCCCCCCCCCCCAAAAAAAACAAAACCCATGCCCAAAAGTAAAAGAGGTAGTACAAGAAAATTGATTGGTAAGAAGAAGAAAATCGCTAAAACGTGCAAGCTAATCAGCCCTTAAACTTCAAAGAAAACTACCCCTGTATCCCCTTCATTAGTTATTACAACCTCAATGATCATTCCAAATATCAGAATAAACAAACAGGCTTGAAACTTCTTGGGGTTTAATAAGGGGTGATCATGTTTCTGATAGAAGCATTCATATTGATACCAATGGCTGCATTATGCATGGTGAGCGACTGAGCGTAATCAATGCAATCTGTGAGTACGAAGCCGATTCTGATGATGATACAGAGGACGAAACACTTGTAAGGCAGAGGCCGAAAGTGGTGTACTCCACCAAGTCCATGCCTAATGAGTCTGAGGACGATAAGCAGTGCTCGATATGCTTGTCTGAGTATGAAGATGGCGAAATGGTGGTGTTTTTAGACTGCCTCCATTTCTTTCATGTTGATTGCGTACATCAATGGATTAACCTTAGTCACTCTTACCCTATTTGCTTGTACAAATGCTAATTCATGAGTTTTATATGATCACTTTACTTGATCTAGAAAAATAATCTATTTTTTTTCTTCTCTAGATCACGTCAGTGTGATATTTGATTGTTCAACAACAATCATTCTTTGAATATACGGATATCCGTTTTTCTGTTGTTCAGATGCAAGTGAGGCGCAAAAGTGGATGCAAGTAGATTCAAACCCATATTTCGAGTGACAAATTTTAAAGACACTACCAGTTAAAATAACTAACACACACAACCCTTCAACCTTCTTGTTATGCTCAATCACAACATTAGTTGTCTAATATCATGAGTTCGCTTCTAAAGGCTAAAGCCATTGTTTCTTTCCTAGTGAGCAATACACAAAATGTTTAGAGACCTTTCTCATAAGGATTCGTCCTATCATATATGCTCATAAAACTGTAAAAGCCTGAAGATGAGGAACAATGGTTCAAAATTGATCTGCAGTGATGCTATGTGTGCACTGTTTGGCTGCGATTTTAGGTCACGTTACCGCACCATTTTGCTATGCAATAATCCCAACTATAATGGCATGGGCATCCCCGCCGGGCTGATAACACAGGACGAATTGAAAAAACGGCCCGCCAAAATTAGGCACTATACACATCTGAGCCCAATTAAGTCATATTACTGGGCCTAATCCTTGATCTGCAAAGCCTCGTTCCCACACTGACAGCAAGCCCAACATGCATATGATCGGCGCCATCTCTCTGACTTTTCTGGGCAAAAAGTTCTTAAAAAAAATTATCATAAAAGTTTAAGACGTAGACCAACCTAGCAAATTTTTTTTTGGTAAGCGGGCTCAGCCCATCAAGCGCCTATCGCAGGGGTGTTCAATGAGCCTTAATAGCCCAAGGGATAAGGGGTGCCAAAACTCGAGTACAAAGTCCAGGAACTAGGTCCATCACAAATTTCTATGCACAAAGCACAAATTTGCTGCCCCCTCCCTGATTCAAACCCGGGAGGGGGTGAGTGGACGTTGAGACTCCCAGCCACACGGGCTGTGAGCTCTTCGGCAGACCAACCTAGCAAATAGCCATACCAGAAACACCTCTCAAATTACTCATACAGGAATTTTTAACTATATACTATATACCATGGATTTAAAATGTGGTCAATTCTCGATGAAACGGCCGTATTATAAAGGTTTTTAAGTTGGTCGAACCGCATTTTCACCGTGATATGAAACGCAATTTTCACATTAGAGCGATATTTCCATATCGCGACCAAAACCTCATTTTTAATCCTTGCTGTATACTACTCCCTTCGAATACCACCATGTTCATTCAAGATCCATCTGGCTAAGAAAACAATAATGGTGTTCTAAATGCATATGATTGGCGCCATCTCTCTGACTTTTCTGGGCAAAAAGTTCTTAAAAAAAAATTATCATAAAAGTTTAAGACGTAGACCAACCTAGCAAAATTTTTTTTGGTAAGCGGGCTCAGCCCATCAAGCGCCTATCGCAGGGGTGTTCAATGAGCCTTAATAGCCCAAGGGATAAGGGGTGCCAAAACTCGAGTACAAAGCCCAGGAACTAGGTCCATCACAAATTTCTATGCACAAAGCACAAATTTGCTGCCCCCTCCCTGATTCAAACCCGGGAGGGGTGAGTGGACGTTGAGACTCCCAGCCACACGGGCTGTGAGCTCTTCGGCAGACCAACCTAGCAAATAGCCATACCAGAAACACCTCTCAAATTACTCATACAGGAATTTTTAACTATATACTATATACCATGGATTTAAAATGTGGTCAATTCTCGATGAAACGGCCGTATTATAAAGGTTTTTAAGTTGGTCGAACCGCATTTTCACCGTGATATGAAATGCAATTTTCACATTAGAGCGATATTTCCATATCGCGACCAAAACCTCATTTTTAATTCTTGCTGTATACTACTCCCTTCGAATACCACCATGTTCATTCAAGATCCATCTGGCTAAGAAAACAATAATGATGTTCTAAATAACTCTTTTGATACTTCTTGCTATCATATTATTTGTGATCCAATCCCAATTAATGTTTACTTAACAACTATAAATCATGCGGATGCCATGTTGATTACATGTATTATTTTCACAGTAGTGTTAGATGTCTTTGATGAAGACTAATCTTATTTGTAATTTGTTTTAAAAAGGGAAGCTCGGTGCACAAGCATCCCACATTCACGCAGGGTTTGGGGAAGGGCCGCACCTCAAGGGGTGAATTGTAAGCAACCTAACCTGACTTTGTTAGTGGTTGATTCCACGGCTCGAACCCGTGACTTTTGGTCATATGGAAACAACCTTACCGTTGCTCCAAGGCTCCCCTTCATTGTTAAATCTAAATAAATGCATTGGATGATTGTTTTTTTTTGGGGGGGGGGGGTCTTTGGCATATGTTTTATTGAAGTCGAGCTATTATTCACTCATAAATGGGTAGATCTTTTTCATTTACAAATTTTCTTCAATCACAAATAGACTTTACTCAAGGGAAATAATAAATACAAAACACTTTGAATCAACTTGTTTTAGTATGCGTTAGATGATCCATGATCACCAAGTAGTGATAATCATAATGAGTTATAATATATATCAAATATTATTATTTGTTTAGCAAATAAAAACAGGCACTACAAGATGTCAATCTATATAACTATGTATAAAATTGAGTGACTTCACAAGTTTTCACACAGTTTCATAGCTAGATCTGCCAAATTGGTCATTCGGTTTGAGCACAGGTCGAATTAAATTTGGATCGGGTCATCTTTCGCGTTAAGTGACATTTTGGGCCGGTTCGGTTTGAGTAGGGTGAACTTCAGTTCGGGTCAACCGATTTTTTGTCCAATACACTTGTCATACAAAATAACCAACTTTATATAAAATTTCGAGTCGGATATAATCCGGTTCATATCAATTCTAATTTCGGGTCCACTTTCAGATGAGTCATAACATTATTGGTTAAGATATTAAATTATTAACTATTATTTTAATTAATTTTATTTTTTTAGCATGCATTCAATTCTTTTTTATTTAATATATAATTTGCAAGACCTTCCATCTTCTCCTTAATCAGTTACTTAGAAATGTCATTAATAAACACTGACAAAAATAGCAAATGTGTAAACTAAAAAGAAATAATAGATACAAAAATTCTTTAATTAATAAAATAAATTTGAACAATGAAAAAAATTATTCATTAAATATTTATAAATATGAACATTAACATATTAGTTTACTCAATCCTTGCATTGCAAGAAAAATAGTTCTATTTAATAATTCAGTTTAACATCTAGCAAAAAAAAAATTATATTATTTTACCTTGTCATTTACTTTATGCTCATTATATACTACCTCATTCTCAAATCATTTGCCACTCTTAAAAATAAAAGTCATCTGTATATCTCATAAAAACTGTCCTGTTAGATTTAAACCGAACAATTTGAAAATTGAGAGTTTTCATTTTTTATTAAAGACAAATTTGAAGTGTATCCATTGTTTCATATAAAATTACAAAATATAGGATGGTCCCTCGTGTTTACTCTAAATTATCCATGATTAATGCTTTCACAATAATCTCAGCACTAACAGCCATGTCCCGTAATGTACTTTTTAATAAATAAATGAGGGGCAGATCAAACTGCGGTCGAAATCTAAAGATTATACAAAGGAGTGCAACACATCTGGATAACGTCGATGTGGGTGTAGGTGGGCTTCAATGAGAAGGCGAATAGAATAAACGTACTCCATTTCCCTCCATAAACAATTACAACTATTCCATTCCTCTTCTTGTTCAACAAAGTTGTTGCCACCACGCACAAACAACCACCAACCCACAATCATTCAATCGGAGTGAGAGAAGGAGATAGCAGAAGTCATGAAGAGGATACCACGAATCAAATTTCCCCAGAGGCACCCTAAATTATCAACCTCTGGTAATTTAAATTTCTACCTGTTTTTGATTCAATTCAATTAATATCTGGGATTGCCCGTGTCCAAGATTTCAGCATAATTGAATTTTTCTTTGGGGGGTCTTTCTCCCTCTTTTCCGCTATTGGGTTGAATCTTTTTCCGCCTAGGCTGTTGATTTGGTTTCTTTGTTGTCTTTTAAACTTAGGTTTTGCTGCAATACAAGGTGGTTAATAAAGGGTCTTTGTTTGATATTTATGTGACCAATAATCCTCTTTATGATGAGTGTAAGCTTCATAAGTGTGAGTGTTAGTGGAATTGGTATTGAAATGGTGGCTTGAAGATTTCCTTGATTTTACTTTATGGAGGGGCAATCATATGTTCTCAATGGGTAGGTATAAATTTCTTCCATGGGATGTACTAGGAATGGTAGGTTGGAATGAGGCAGCTTAGATGTCATAACTCATGAGAGTTTTTTTCAGGTGAAGATTGTGTCACAGCTGTGTCTCTAGGCCCCTAACTAATGGGTAATTGCTGGTATATTCAGATGTCAGATCCAATGTATGGGCTATGAAAAGTGGTGGTTCCTTCCCTTGGGAAATGATTGGCATTAATTTGTTAGTAAGTTTTGAATTACTTAAATTAGCCCTTGAGGTTATGACTGGAATCGCATGTAGACTATACTCCCAATGAGCTTGATTGGGATTTGTGTAAGGTTTCATCAATATTATGTTCTGGTGGAAGATGCATTCTTGCCAGTATCTCTGAGCATAGGATTGGAGAATATCCAATTTAGTCAGGAATTTCACCCACAAAGCATTGTGAGAGGCAGAGAATACAATTACAAGATTATCTCTTATATCCATTAAGCATATACCCAAGTACATGCTTCAGTTAAACGAGAGCAAGAGCGAATGCAAATGCTATCCTGTTATGGTTTGGATTGGAAGGGCTGTATTAGCTTTGGGCCTCTTGGAAAGTCATCATACTTTAGGTTTTTTTTGTTGGGGGGGGGGGGGGTATTGTCCATCAGAGAGGTGCTGCAACCAAGCAGTGTAGATCTCTCTAAAGAAGATTTGGGTGGAGCCAATATAGGTAGCCTTGCTGCTTTACCCTGCAAGCAGATTTAGCTTCCAAGAGGCTACACACACAATCCCAAAAAATAAAAAAATAAAAAAAAATTTAAAAAAGAAAAAAAAAGGAAAACCCTTTTTAAAAAGGGTAAAGATTGCGCGGACTGCTTTCTGCCCCTGTTGACGTAGTTACATGGATTAGTTATGATGCCCTGGTAAAGGAATGATGTTGTGAAACTTGTTCTGTGGAGCTTGATATTCTCTACAGTCATGTCATGCTGCTTTCGTTAGGGGCTTGAATCTAGCCTTTATCTAGCAGGATGATCCCTTAAGGATCCCGAGAACAGAGGGACTTGATTTGGCATCAGAGGGATCACAAGCTAAGATATATGAAATAGAGAAACTAAATGATCTTCAAAGACAGCTAAAGAGCCTATACTTTCAGCAGTCATGTAATTGGATGTGCTGCACGCTGAAGTAATGATTCAACTGCTAGCAGGTACGACAGAATCCCAAGCAAACTCGGCACAAGGAACGATGGGCACCCGCAAGCTTTCTACCTCAAAGTCAGATGTTCCTGCACCACCCTCGACCAGCACTGCGGGAGGAAAAGCTTCACTTCAGCCTAAACGCACACCTGTCTCCGAGAAGGAGATAGAAGCTATCTTGGTACGTCACATGCTGATCTCTACAATACAACTATTCCTTTTCCTGTTTTGTCCACTTTATTTTGCAATTCCCTGGAAAAATATAATAACCTAACCAACCATACATTGGAGCTGCAAAGAAGCAGTCTCTATTAGACCCTAGACTGTGCAATCAGTTAAGAGTTTACTTAAACAACCATGTCAAGTACTTGGAGAATTGTTTAGGCGTTTAGCTATTTAGAGTACAGATCTTTAACCTAAGGCCACTTGTTGATTCACTGTGTATGTTCTGTTGTTCTCTTTCAGTTGGGCGGCTGCATCTAAGTTCATTTCAGAACACAGCAAAAATAAAGTGAAGCCTCTTGTTTCTGGTCTTCTTCTCTTAATCTTCGGTGTTGATCCTGCGGTGTTGCTATCTATGTTAAGCAACAATGCTATTTGTTATCCACATGAACGAAAGAAAAATGGATTATAAGCCTCTCATTGCAATACAAAGAATTCAATTTTGTTTACACATATTACTGTATTTGGCACTGGTGTGCTTGCTGAGGCTGGAAAATGTACTTTCATGAAATGGGTTGTGATGGAGTTTGATGTATTAAAGTTGTTTGAGGTTGATATTCAGTTGTAGAAATTGATCCTCATTTCCTTTGAAAACAAATTAACTGACCATTCTTCACTAAAATTCACCTCAGTGATCGACAGGACACTAGATGAATCAGGCCGCCTAAAATATTCAACGGTTGCAGTCTTGGATTGACGTTTACCGCCCATGAGAAATTAGCATTGTAGATAACTCTGTACCCATATTTGAGTGACCTATACGTAATAATTATGGTAATATAAATTATATACCTAGGAGTGTATATTTTTCTTTTTCTTTTTCTTTTTTTTTTAGCGTATACTCTTATATGCTACATATATGTTTTTTTTAGCGTGTATGACATATATAGACAATTTTTTATTTGTGGTTTTGACATGGCTTGTGGGAGTATGTGCTTCTAGAAATATGATATAGGCCCGGTTTGGTTGCATCAGCTGTTTGATAAAAAAGAGCTGTTTGGCACCTCTTTAGCTGTTTTGACCAAGTCAAACAGCTAAAGAGGTGTTTGGTAAACAGCTGTTTCAAACAGCTGTTTTACCCCAAACAGCTCTTTTTCAAACAGCTAATCTTAATAGCCTTTTGGGAACAGCTTTTTATTGAAATTACGATACTACCCAGAAGTTCAAGAAAATTACACCCATGCCATTAATTAACCTTTCCTCTCCCTGGCAGTTCATTTGAACATAGGGGTAATATTGGAATTTTATCAAATATATATTCCAGAAACAGCTAACTTTACCAAACACTTTTTTGCAAATAGCTAATTCAAACAGCTAATGCAAACAGCTAAATCAAACAGCTAACAGCTAACAGGTGTTTACCAAACAGGGCCATAAGCTTTGTTGTAATTATATGCTTTGAATGACAAAAACCCAAACTTGACCGGAACCCTAAAGAGGCAAACCTGAACCATACTCACTCATATTAGCTAACTGATATCTATTGTTTTTCCTGACAAGCTCAACTACCAGAAGAACACAGCCCTGACCACGAATGAGCTGACCTCATACAGAGTTAAACTGAATACAAGCAATGTGAGCCATATAGTAATGCAGAGACGTTCGCATAAATTGAAGCCGGAACTTCCATCTGGCATCATATGCGATTACCAAATAGGCGGCAAAACACCAATGTTCACATATGTCTTTCAACCAAGGACTTGGAAGAAAAAGAACAAAACACCTAGCTGTACATATTATTCTATCCAACCCCACAAAGCAGCAGCCTCATGTACAACAAGAAAAGGGGGAAAGACTCTATGAACAAACTTGTGGCAAGAAAAATAAATACCAACCACATTTTCTAATTTTATTGCTAGCCACAAGAGCCTAGGTGGCTCTCGACTTGCTGGCTCTTGACTAAACCTTCTAAGCTCTTCTCGATAACACGAAGCACAACCAGGTTGCAGAACTCTTTCAAATCTTGGTTTGCTCTTTCCTTGTATAGCAATATTCATCGTATTACCTCCATCTGGGCCTTAATGAGGAATGAATAAGCAGGAAGTCACCTTACTTCATTACTGTGCTTTTGCTGCTCTTCTGCTGCTGCCAATTTTCATGAAATTGTTGCTCTTGAGGATGAACAGTGGCCTCCTTTTCTCCTCCCATGAGATACCTGTCAACTTGTGCAGCAGCTTGTCGGCCCTCTGAGATGGCCCACACCACCAGAGACTGGCCTCGCCTACAATCTCCAGCAGCAAATACCCCTTCCACATTGGTGGCAAACCGACCATAGTCAGCCTTGAAGTTTGATCTGTTGTCCTGCTCAAGACCCAGCTTCTCTGCAATTGTCTGCAGAAACAAATAGTAATAGAGGTAAGCAGTAGCACCATTTACAGTTGCTATTCTATGTATTCTTTTCAACAGCTAAAAGTGGAAGTGTTTTGGAGTGCTTACTGTCTCTGGACCAAGGAAACCCATAGCCAGAAGGACTAAATCTGCCTCAATGTACTCCTTGCTGCCTTCAACTTCCTTGAACTGAAACTTCCCTTTTTCACCCTTCTCCCACTTGACACGGACCACTTCAAGACCCTTCACATTCCCATTCTCATCGCCCACAAAACGCTTCGTAAGGACCTCATATGACCTTGGGTCTTTCCCGAACTTGGTAGAGGCCTCCTGATGCCCGTAATCAACACGGAAGATACGAGGCCACTGCAAACCAAGAAAGTAGCCATCAGATTACTTTCTAGTATGTGTAAGATTACTTTCTAGTATGTGTAATCTATCTTCATTTTGATAAAAACGATACAAACTGCCCAGTGAATCAATGTTGATTACCATATCAACATCACATTACTGAAAACTCTTTTAGGAGACTACTAGATTAGTACTACTTCTGGCATCACTTTTGCTATGAAATGTCTAAAAACCTATGAGTGACACTAAGTCTAGCATATCAGAACTGGAAAGATAGGAGGAAAGAGTAACCTGTGGCCAAGGATTGCCTGGAGCTCTCGACTTAGGCGGCTCTGACAGGAGCTCCAAGTTTGTGATGCTATTACAACCATGCCGGATTGATGTCCCAATGCAATCTGTGCCCGTGTCACCTCCACCAATAACCACTACCTTCTTTCCTTTAGCAGAGATATAGTTACCATCTTCTAGATTACTATCAAGCAAGCTCTTAGTATTGGCATGCAGGAACTCCATTGCAAAATGGACTCCTGACAAGTCCCGGCCTTCGATAGGAAGGTCCCTATATCAGCCAAATCAAATGTGTTATAATTATTGTTAGTTCGAATGTACTCATGGAGTAACTGGATTGCAACCTTGGGGTAGTTTACCTTGGTTTTGTAGCACCAATTGCCAAAACAATGGCATCATTCTCCTCCTTAAGCTGATCAAGGGAGTACTTGGGATCCTTTCCAACATTTGCATTAACTACAAAGTCAACACCTTCCTCAGCCATGAGGTTGACCCGCCGTTGAACAATGTCTACCTTATCAGCCTTCATATTGGGCACTCCATACATCATAAGCCCTCCGATTCTATCAGCACGCTCATACACTATAACGACATGGCCCATTTTGTTCAGTTGATCAGCAGCAGCCAAGCCAGCCGGACCACTTCCAACTACAGCAACTCTTTTCCTAAAATGATAAGACATGTCTGGCATAAGACCTCAGATCTGGGTAGCTAACTTCCTAATAAAGACAAATTATCTATGGAAATCAAGTAATGTCCTTACAGAGAGAACTACATATGCCCTACATGCAATGATGCAAAGCTTTCCTAATTCCGAGGAATAAATCATACCCAGATCTTCTTTGTGGAGGTCGAGGTACCATCCATCCTTCCTCAAAGGCTTTGTCTATAATGGCACATTCAATGCTTTTAATAGAGACTGGGTTCTCAATGATGCCAAGAACACAAGAACCCTCGCAAGGGGCTGGACAAACACGGCCAGTAAACTCTGGAAAGTTATTGGTCTCCAAAAGGCGATTTAATGCTTCACGCCATCTGTTTTGATAAACCAGTTCATTGAACTCTGGGATTTTGTTTCCAAGGGGACAACCAGAATTCTCCTAGAGATTTGAAAAAAAAAGAAGAAGAAAACCTCAGTTATTTTTTCAAAAACGCACCAAACTTGGAAAGAAGCATAGAAGATGAGCAAATTCAGCTTTACAAAAATTTACACAAACCTGATGGCAAAATGGGGTACCACAATCCATGCAGCGAGCAGATTGTGTCTTCAACAAGGGAGCAGGTCTTGATTCATCCATGACCTCCTTCCAATCCTTGATCCTTTCATTAGGATCACGATATTGGATACCCTCACGCTCATAGGCAACAAAACCACGGTGCTTTTGAGCCTCATGAACTCGAGAAGGACGCTCTGCTGCTTTATCTAACTCTTGTTTCTACGTGTTCACGAATGGTATTAATTCATACATCCATAAAATCCTAGGAGACATATTTGTGTACTCATAGATGAATGAACAAAATACCTGATTTGCTTGCTCTTTCAATGTTGCAGCTGCCATCTTCTTAAGCTCTTCAAAAGCATCTTTCTCCACCAACTCAATCTCATCCTTCTCTTCGGCATCAGGCACACTCTGTGCAGCTTCCTTAGTTGGCCCATCAGCTTTCATGCTTGCAAGCATGCGTTTGTAATCCCTAGGGAAGACCTTTATGAACCGAGGCAGGAGATTGCCAAAATCTGCCAGCACTTCCTCTGCTAGTTTGCTATTGGTATGACGTTGGTGTTGTTGGATCATCATCTTAAGCATTGCGATATCCTCATCTTCCTCAACTTTGTCAAGATCTACCAGTTCAGGATTGCACCGAGAACGGAATTTCCCATCCACATCCAGGACATAGGCTACCCCACCACTCATACCTGCAGCAAAGTTTCTACCCGTTTTCCCTAATACGACCACGATTCCACCAGTCATGTACTCACAACCATGATCACCCACACCTTCCACGACAGCCTTGGCCCCTGAATTACGTACACAAAATCTTTCTGCTGCCATGCCATTAAAATATGCCTCACCACTTGTTGCTCCATAGAGAGCCACATTACCAATTACAATATTCTCTTTGGGGTCAAAGCCACTACCTTCTGGAGGATACACAACAATCTTTCCACCTGATAATCCTTTGCCAACATAGTCATTGCTGTCACCTTCAAGCTCTAAGGTTATACCAGGGCACAGAAAAGCACCAACACTCTGGCCTGCACTTCCATTAAATTTAATATGGATGGTATCCTTAGGTAGCCCTTTCAAGTGATAGCGCTTTGTCACCTCGTGGCTAAGCATAGTCCCAACTGCACGGTTTGTATTCCGGATTTGCATTTCAATATAAACAGGGAGGCCCTCTTCCAAGGCAGGTCCACAACGGGCAATCAAGTGTTGGTCCAAAGCCATGTCCAAACCATGATCCTGTTTTTGCACACAGCACCGGGCAGCTCCAGGACGGATGGTAGCAGCTGGTCTGAGCAAGAGCGAAAGATCAATATTCTTTAGTTTCTCGTTGCTATTTGTAACTTCTTCATCAACTTCGAGCATATCAGAACGACCGACCATGTCATCAAGCCTCCTAAACCCCAGCTGAGACATTATCTCTCTCACCTCCTCTGCCAGCATAAAGAAGAAATTGATCACATGTTCAGGTTCTCCAGCGAACTTCGCACGAAGGACTGGATCCTGCGTAGCAATACCCACTGGACAAGTGTTCTTATGGCACTTTCGCATCATAATACACCCAAGTGTTATTAGGGGGGCTGTACTAAATCCAAACTCTTCGGCTCCTAGAAGAGCAGCTATTGCTACATCCCTCCCTGTCTTCAGTTGCCCATCTGTCTGAAGAGTTGTGCGGCCACGAAGATCATTAGCAACTAAAGTTTGATGGGTCTCAGCCAGACCAAGCTCCCAAGGCAGCCCAGCACTCTTTATGCCTGTCCACCGAGATGCTCCAGTTCCGCCATCATGTCCAGAGATCAAAACATGGTCTGCATGCCCCTTGACAACCCCAGCAGCAATCACTCCAACACCAGCTTCAGAAACAAGTTTAACACTGACTCGAGCTGCTGGATTGGCATTCTAGATAATAGAAAAGGGATGTCAGCACATCTAAATCCATTGACATGGGCAATCATATAATGTAGGACTCACATCACCAAACACACCTTCAAATCATGAATCAATTGCGCAAGGTCCTCAATAGAGTAGATATCGTGATGAGGAGGAGGACTTATAAGTCCAACACCAGCTGTAGAATTTCTTGTGACAGCAATATCTCCAATAACTTTATGCCCGGGGAGTTCACCCCCTTCACCAGGCTTAGCACCCTAAAGAATGACACAACCCATATAATTAGCATGATCTAGACCTAGACTGGTAAGTGAATTCAGCTCAAAAGTATTCTAACGACATTTAATTTATAGGCACAAGTTAACGATGCGAAGAGAACCAGGGGGTGCTTTTTAGACATAGCATCATCTATACATAAGCATAAATAAGTAAACGAGGGGCAACCTCCATTCCTAATGCAGAGGCTATCAATGTATAGATGCAGATCAAGAAACATAATTTCCAATGCCAGATTATACCTGAGCCATCTTTATCTGTAGTTCGTCAGCATTGGTCAGGTAATAACTTGATACCCCAAATCTTCCACTAGCCACCTGTTTTATTGCACTTCTCTTGGGATTCATTGAGCCATCCGGGAGGGGCTCCAAACGAGATGGATTCTCACCTCCCTCACCTATAGAAAGCATCCACAGTCAGATAAATAATGCCACAAGACTGGCTAATAGCCCCACCGCAGTCCACAAAATGCAACAACAGTATTAGCCCATGCACGTTGTCAATGCAATGACATGACCTAAGTATTCGTTTAGGATTGACATTATAATCATAATGTGCAAATCAGCAGAACTGCAAAGTCCAGTGCATTCGTAACAGAGCATACAATTAAAATTGCTTGAATTAACTACAAAAGGCAGAATCAACACAAATCAGCATACCCGTGTTTGATTTTCCTCCAAGCTTATTCATGGCCACAGCCAAAGTAGCATGTGCCTCGAGGGATATTGATCCATAACTCATGGCACCAGTGCAAAACCGTTTCACAATCTCACTGGAAGGTTCTACCTCCTCCAAGGGAACCTTTTCATTCGCATCCTTGAACTTCAAAAGCCCTCTCAGGTTACATGATTTATTCAATTCATCTATACGTTTAGAATATTCTTTGTATGCTACAACGCTGTTGGCTCTGGCAGCCTCCTGCAACTTGGCAATGGCAAGCGGATCATTAAGGTGAATTTCACCACCTTTCCTCCAGTGATAATCGCCTGGATTAGGCAGGGCCACAGATTCAGCACTTCCATCAGGGAGGGCACGCCTGGGGAATGCCATCCCATGGAGCTTAAGTGAATCAGAGGCAAGCATTTCAAAAGTTGCACCCTCAACTCTGCTTGCAGTTCCAGTGAAACACTTCTCAATAACTTCCGAAGAAAGACCCACAGCTTCAAAGATCTGAGCACCCTTATATGATGCCAAGGTGGATATTCCCATCTTAGCAAGTACTTTCATCATTCCGTAGTTGCTGGCTTTAAAGTACTTGCTGATGAGCTCATCTTTTGAGTGAAATTCACCGTTTGATTTAGGTGGGATTTTTCCATCAACTTGCAGTCTCCAGATAGCTTCAATGGCTAAATAAGGACAAATGGCATCAACTCCAAAGCCGACAAGAGTACAGAAGTGATGCACCTCACCGGGTTCAGCAGATTCCATAATCAACCCAACACGAGTACGCTCAAGCGTCTTAACTAGATGCTGATGAACGGCACCAACAGCCAACAAGGAGCTGACAGCAACATGACTCGGCGAGAAAGCTAAAATGAACAAAATCATACATAAAAAGATTAGTCAAACCTGAACATTCATGAAGCCAGAAGCTCTGATCCTCTCGGTTCTCTGCTCTGATTTCCATATTATTTTGATTTGGATATAAACTTCCAATTGTATAATAATGGCAAAGTACAGCAAATGTGATACCTCGGTCAGAAAGCACCAGAATTGTGTAACCCTCCTTGATTGCTTCTCGTGCTTCACCACATATCCTGTCCAAAGTCTGCTCCAAGCCCCTTCTACCGAGGGTCTTTGGGTACGTGATATCAATAACTTTGCTACGCCATCCCCTGTAGTTCATCTTCTTCACTGCCTCCATTTCTTCAATGGTTAAAAGAGGACCCTTCAATGAGAGACGATGGCATTGCTCCTCTGTTGTTTCTGTTAGATCGCCTTCTGGACCAATCATGCATTCCATAGAAGTGACAATCTTCTCCCTAATAGGATCAATAGGAGGGTTTGTGACTTGGGCAAACATTTGCTTGAAGTACTCAAAAGTGAGCTTCTCTCTGTTAGACATCACAGCCAAGGGGGTGTCATTTCCCATGGAACCTAGAGACTCTGTACCATCTTTTGCCATTGGGAGCAAAAGCATTTCCAGGGCTTCAACTGTATATCTGTTAAGAAAAAAACAGAACTCCATTTCAACCCCTGCCAGAAAATATCTTGAAACATGTTTCAGAGCAGCAATAACTTACCCAAAGGCCTTTAATGGAGCTAGCAAACCATGGATGCCCATGCTCTCCATGTCTTTGTCTTGATTAGAAGCCTGAAATACACAAGCAATACAGCTTATGTCAGAATTCTCCATAAGAGAGGTATCCAAACAAACATACACCATGATACTTACGGGCACCGCCCCAGAAATGGGTGGAGAAAGTCTGTCGGACTCAGCAACTGCATCAACTATGTCCTTCAACATTATTTTCTGTTTTTTTAGCCAATCTCCATATGGTCTCGCAAGTGAATACTGCTTCTTTAGGGCCTCATCATCCACGACAATGTGCTTCTCAAAATCGACCAGAAGCATCATGCCAGGATTCAGACGTCCCTTCTTAGACACATCTTCTGCTGGAATGTCTACTACCCCAACCTCACTTGCCATTATAACTCGCCCACTATGTGTTATATAGAAACGACCTGGTCGCAGACCATTCCGGTCCAGTGTCGCTCCAAGGTATCGTCCATCAGTGACTGCATAAAAACCAAATATCAGCAAGACAACTTACAGCTTGGGAACCAGCAAAAACAGTACAGAAGTTTACATGTTATAAGAGCAGGCCCATCCCATGGTTCCATTAGGGCAGAGAAGTACTCATAGAAGGCCCTTCGCTGAGGATCCAAGTTCTTGTCATTTTGCCATGCTTCAGGAATCATCATCATGACAGCTTCAGGAAGACTTCTACCTGCTCGAATGAGGAGCTCAAGAACTCCATCAAAAGCACCTAAAAGAGCAAAAAAGAAAAAGAACCAAAGACATGCATTAGTTTATCAAATTCTCCCAGTGCTGCTATTATGCATATAAAATCATGTGACAACTGAAAATGCACTACAACTATTACAGCTCATACAAAACTCTGTACAATAATATCACCTGAATCTGAGGAGCTGGCATCCACTATAGGCAAGAGCTTCTTCATCTCATTCTTCGATAGTCCAAGTTCCTTGCACTTCAGTAAACCTTCACGGGCACGCATCCTGGAAATTTGAATATTGGGAATATCAGAGAATTCTGAAAGAACTTTTCCATTGCCCCGTTAGATGGAATGACTTACCAAGAGAAGCAATTCCTTTAGTAAACATCGCACCCGGATCATAATCTAAGATGAATCAGGATTTTAGGAAAAGTTTTGAGACATGATTCATGTGAGCATGAGAAAAGGTTCGTTAGCGTACCAATTAACGTTGCCTCGAAGAGTGTTGATCTCCCCGTTATGACCGAGGACACGCATAGGCTGTGCACGGTCCCAGCTTGGGAATGTGTTCGTTGAGAAACGAGAGTGTACCTGCAGCATATGAGTCCCAGAAATTTCACTGATAAATTCTGTACTTCAGATACAACATTTAAAATTCTCTTTGAACAAATTTTAACACAGAAATCATGTATTATGGCACTTCACACCAGTGCACTTTTCAATGTGAGCATTTGAGTAACCCTAAGCTACCTTGACTCACAAATTTCTTTCCTGTTCCTCCTCAAGAAAATCATACGAAGCACTGCACCATGTTCTGCAAAGATGATTTAATGAGTTCCTTACCAACTCACCATTGCATCCAAATTCAGCATCCAAAATCAAATATTAATCAAGGAGTGGAAGAACTTCAGAGATCATTCATACTTCAATGCCTCAGAAGTCATTCCTCAACCTTGCACTTCGTCAGTTACCCATAGTTCCCATGCTTCTGGTTGTTGAAGTACAAGTTAGCAGACAAAACGAAGCAAGAGAATGGAGAAAATATTTACCAGGGCCATGTAGCTCGTAAACCTTTCATTCCCAAGGTCCCAATAATAGTACTCCTTCAGTTGAGAAGGCTTCAACTGACCCTTATAGACAACAGTCCTGCAATAATCAGTGAAAATCACAAGTTACCATCATGTATTTGAGAACACCAGATTCCACTGATTACAGTCTTCGGTGGCTTGCAAACCTTGAGGAAAGTGAGCATATGTAGAAGTCCTTAACACCACCATGCTGAAGGTTTAATGCAGCTCTAATAGCTACCATTGAAACCCTCCTTAGTATGTACATCTGGCAGAAACCAATAACTGATATTTAGCTTCAGGAGATTGAACTACAAACAAGCAGTGAAAAATCCTGAAGTTTCACACATATTGAGCATTTATAAAACCCCAGAATCTTTTTGAATCAAATTTCTAATAGCATCACAACAGGTGAACAAGTTGGTAGAGTCAATGCCCACCTGTTGCTCAAAGTCCGCTTTTGATCGACATGATGGTGTGAGAAACACCTGCTCAACTACTGGTTCAGTCTGCAGCGCGGACAGGCCAAGCCCTGCATTGTCAGTTGTGACAGAACGCCATCCGAGGACACTGTGCCCAAGTGACTCTGCAACCTGACAGCAGAGCCAGAAGCACCCAGGATCAGTTTCCAGGAAATCGATCACATAACATTTTCGATTCCATTTTTTTCACCCTTTGAAATAAGGTCAAACAATTCGAATATGTGAATAAATGATCTTTTAATCTCTGATAATAGTTACCTTAGTGAAGACATTCTTGCTTTCTTCCCTTCGGCTATCAGAAGTGGGCAAGAAGAACATGCCAACCGCATATTGCCCCAGAAGTGGCAACTCAAATCCAATATCCTTAGCCACCTAATTCACCATTTATGATCATCACATCAACATCAATTCACTCAAAACAACCCAAAAATTTTCTACAAAAAAGTTTGCGCACACATGGTTTTTCCAAAGAGAAAAACTTAGCCGCCCCTGTTTAGCGTCACAACAGGTCACTAATACGTGATTAAAATCAGAAATTTGTTTGTAGGCACCCATTTAATTGCATACTATCCTATCATTTTTATTGGTTTATTCAATTCTATCTCTAAATTCTCACACTTTCAGACGCCAATCGGTGCAAGCAATTTTAATGGTGTATTCACTTCGGATATCTGAATCAAAATTACATTACATAATCCTTTTTGTACAGTATTTTATGTATGTACGTAATAAAAAGAGAACCAACCTCCTTAAAGAAATCATGGGGAAGCCCAACGAGAATCCCAGCGCCATCTCCAGTATTTACCTCGCACCCACAAGCTCCTCTGTGTGACATCCTCACTAACATTTCCACAGCATCATCCACCTTCAATTAATCAATCAATCACCATCCAAACAAAATTCAATTCACGTATTTTTACCAAAAACAGAATAAAATTCGCAAATGCCTAAAAATTCAATTCAATCAACTCAATCCTGACCGTTTTACGGCTGCTTTCGCCGGAAAGCTCAGCGACGAACCCCACACCACATGAGTCCTTGTCATACGACGGGTCGTACAGACCTAGCGGCTTCTCCGGTACCTGAGAGAACGCGGATCGGACCACGACTCGTAGCCTCGGATCTCGGCCAGGACCGTCCCATTGCCATAGCTGTAGACGTTCGGATCCGGACCTCCTCACCGGAGCTCCGAAGAAGGACGTCCTCACCGCCACGGCATTCACTCCGAACCGCCTCCGAACCACGTAGCTTCGGGAGGATCGACATAGCGGCACCGCCCGCGGCTGGTGGCTCTGCCCTGACGCCGCCTTGCTCTGCAGCTGCAACGCCGAGCCAGCTCCCACCGCAGCCGACATATCCCCGAATCAAATCAAATACAAAAAACACGTCACAAATTGCCAGCGCCGAATCAACAATTACGATTTATATTCTCTTTTAGGTTAAATGATCAATATAATGTGCAATATGTGCAAAGATGAAGAAGGAGATATATAGAGAAATTCAAGGGTGAGTAGTATGAGAGTTGAAGAGAGAAAAGGAGACTCTCTCTGCTCAGAGGGATTTTCCGGGAGCGGAAAGGAGGAGAGAGAAAGACGAAGACGAAGACGATGAAGTTGAAGATGAAGCAGGAGAGAGAGACTGGGAGCTTGAAAGAGGGGGACGGTGTGATTTTATTATAGACGGCGATGGCGATGAAGTGGGGGAGAGTGTGTTAGCCAACAGATTTTTTAAAAAGAAAAAAGAGCAAATGGTGGGACCGGAATGCGGCCGCCACGTGGACAGTACCCTCATCAAGCACGACAGAACGACTGGGGCCTACAAGTAGGTTAGGGTAGGGCCATTTGAGGTTAGTTATATGTACCAGGTGCCGCCGCTTCTTCGTTTGGATCCGAACTGCGGCGCCTCGTCGCTGTTAGTAAATGATAAAAGGTGGATTAGAATTGCTATCCGCCCTGATTTTCTGCTTAATTTTACATTTTAGGATTCTATTCCTTTATTGGCTTTGTTAGCTACGATACATTTAATTATTATGGTTTTTATTTCTGTTGTAGTTTAACTAATTAGTTTTACTGTTATATGTATTTCACATCAAAATCTATATCATACGTTTAGGAGTATATACTTTTATAAGCCATATTAGCACCACATATTAAAAATTATCTATATGACAAATACACATTATAAAAATATATATATATATTTATAGGAGGGGATACACACTAGGTGTATGATATATATTGCCGTTTCACATAACCCTTGAATTGTATTCCCCCCCCCCCCAAAAAAAACACTCTTGAATTAATTAATTGTCTTTAATTTGTTTCAAAAACAATAATCTTCAATTATGGTAACTAAATTATGTCTTCATATGTTTCATTTACCAAATTAGTATAGTTTTCCTCCAAAACTTGATATTAAAGAACTAGTTTAAATTACATTTAGGGTGTGTTTGGTAGAGGAAAAATCATTTTTCCAGAAAATCATTTTTCATGAAAAACATTTTCTTAAGGAAAATATTTTTCCATTTACATTTTCAACTGTTTGGTAGAATGAAAAATCATTTTCTTTCAACTTCATTTTTTGCTATTTGATAGAATGAATCCATCGTCCTCACTTCATTTCTTTTTACCATCAACTGCCTTCTCTACTCACTACTCTGACCCGACCCAGCCAACGAATTCTGTTTCTCTCTCCTCTTCAAAATCAAACCCAAAACATTAGTAAGAAATATACCCAGTAACAAACCCAGCAAAAGAGAGAGTCAACATTAATGAATCTCAATTTTTTCACTATTCACAAGGATTACCCAGTTGACTTTGAGTGATATTAAATCAATATTAAAGAAAATGATGAACGGGACGATGGGTGTCTCAGATTGCGAAACTCTTCAAAAAGGCAACTGTAACAAGATTAGAGAACTCAAGAAATAATTACCGAGATTAACGATGGAAATCATCGATGAACATGAAGAAGATGGGAAGAATGAGATATAAAATGAGAATGAAAATAGAGTGATTCTAGGCACAATTAAAAAAAATAGAATGAGAGACAAAATTAGGTAACGAAAATTGAGTTTGGAAAATCGTTTTCCCTACTTTTTCAAGGGAAAACAATTTCCTTCAAATAGGGTAAAATGATTTTCTCCTGAAAATGATTTTCGCCTCCTTGTTTTACCGAACAGCGTAAAATGAGAAAATCATTTTCCGGAAAAATGATTTTCCCCCATACCAAACACACCCTTAAACTAACATGTACACTTATTGCTAGCTAAAAAGAAAAATAAAAAAACATAGATTATATATAATTTAGGATATTTCAAAACTTTGTCATGTGAGATAGTTTTCTAATAAAATATCTCATCTCATTAGAAAAATAAGTTGTGCGGATACAGAATCTATTTACATTGAAGTGTACGCAACGTATTCAAAAGTCTTACACTTTTTCGCAAAATTTTTTGATTTCACAACCTGCGAATCTAGACTTTAGTGATTAAAATCTCCACAAGCAGAAGCTCATACTATGTTTAATGTGCCCTTCCATGAGTTTTTTTTTCTTTTTTTTTTTGAATAAACCACATAACTGATGATTTTATATCCTTGTGCACCAAGTTTTTGATCAAAAGAAGGACGTTATGATTTGATGATTCATTATTCTCAAAATACAAACCACTTTTCTTAGTTTTCTACATGCATCACATAATTTGATGATTTTATATCCATTTTGCATCAAATTTTTAGTCAAATGATGCATATTATAATGTAATGATTTATTATTCTCAAGACACAACTGTGTGTTCTTAATTATTTATTAAGTTTAGCATCTATTGTACAAATTTATCAATCACTTTTGAGTTTATGCTTTCGTCCAATCAATTATTACTACGACTAATCATCTAGCATTCTATAGAATTGACATAAATAAAATAGGAAAACAAAAAAGATTTAATCAAACATCCTACGTACTCTTAAAACAAGATAATTTAAAAAAAATCTTACTCTTTTTTTTTAGTATTGGATCTTCATTTCACTATAGTCAAGTTGTAGTTGGCCCAATAACAGGTAGAGCCCTCTTATCATAGATTTTCTCCATTCATAAAGCTTGAATCTAAGAGCTTATTTAAGGAGAATAAGTATCAAACCGTTTGAACCAATCTATCTTGATTTTTTTTTTTTAAAAAAAACTTACTAAATATCATGCAATGTCTATGCATGCATGGGGGATGATGTACAATTTACATCAGTGTATGGTGCGTAAATGATGCACTCCTCATATTTAAAAGTAATTATTAAAATATTCCATATTCTTCCAATTGTTAAGTTTTTACGGGGCGTGCATTAGAAACAAGTTTTCAAGGTTGACAAGTGTACGTGCTTACCATACCCCAATGGTTTTACAATTTATTTGCGTGGTTGATAATTGATCATTGATAGTTACGTTGCCAAATATTTTTTATCGTTAAAGCGTTAGGTGGTTGCAATAGGACAAGCATCATATTTAATTATTTATGCCATTTCCCATTTCAATCCTGATTATATTCATCAAGGAGTGTTGTCAATATGTACCTTCACGTAATGACAAGAATATATGGACTTTTGTGGTCTGAAAATGAGTACACAATATACTCCATAACCGGCTAGCGCATGTTCAATGACCCTGAAAAATCTTACAAAAATATTGTTGATACTGTAGTTTTATTGGAACTAGTCCGGACTTGTGTGTTGTCCCAGGATTAAGTTGTTAAATAGTTACATGGTATTTTGAAATCATCATTGAATAGTGAATAGATCAAAGTCAAAAAATATGGGGTAAGTAGTGAAAACATGCTGGAAGCATAAGAGTTGAAGAAAATAATTCCATAGTGCATAATATGTAATGAATCCCCAAGAGTGTATAACGTAGAGTTGAATGAAACATATGTTCAAGTGTAAACTAAAATGAAAATAAGCGTGAATTAAGGCAGATGGCATGGGGGTGGAGCGACGACAATGCTACACCAATTCTTCTTCAGGCTGTATTATGCACACAAAAAAAATAAATAGACATACTTAGATCTGAAACATATAAAAGCAAAGGTATAATGAAATGTATATGTGTATATATTTGTTACCTAGAGAAATAACTATCGTCGCAATGCCTCAAGAAAGAAACTTCTTCCTCCCAATCAACTAATGTAATGACATCGATTGAGGGTTCGATTTCACCTAATCGATGAGGCTCCACGACAAACACCCATGGTTGTTTTGGAGGGCAAATGCAGCATAATTTTGAAGTTGAGGGAGGTTATATAATAATTATTGCGTCTTGTGTGTTATAAATATTATTTTCTTGATTTAGAAGCAGGTGTATGATAATTGCTTATTAGATTAATTTTGTTAGGTTTTCCTTGTAAATTGAAAAGGATGATGACACTCTCTCTCAAAAAAAAAAAGGATGATGTCCTCAAATAAAATGAGGAGGATTCGGACCCGGGTTTTTAGGTTATACCGTCCCTAGACAACAAAAACTATCCCCATAGACATTCACTTATCTCACAGCTTCACTCACCCACTCAACCGACTTTCCTCCTTCCTCTGTAACTTCGATCTATCTCTCTCTCCTCTCACCGTTCACTCATCATCCCTACCGATTTTCTCTCTCCTCTCACCATTTATCCTCCCCACCGAGTTAATTGGTCCTGGTTGGGCTGTGAACTTGCAAATCTGCATTAATCCCACGGTTTGTCATATACTCGGTGCCCAAATGATGAAATTCGCCACGCACACCACCCTTGTGCCGCGACCTGAGCAATACAACACCACCAACAGGCACTACTAGAAAACTATTCATTTGTATCCGAAAAAACGATCACAAATGAAGTAAAATCAGTCACAAATGACATTTGTGACCGACCTAGTGACTACATACAGCGGTTACAAAACCCTTGGTCGGAAATTGAATTTGTGACCTATTCAGTCACAAATTGAGACGCCATTTGTGACCGATCGTGTAGTCACTATTTGTGACCGAATTTTTGACTATGTTTTTTTTTACACCGTTTTTCAGACGGCTTTTGCAATGAGAATTTAAGACTGACTTTGCGACCGAATTGGTATTGTGACCGATTTTGTGACTGATGTGAATCATATAATTTGCGACCGTGATTGTGACTACATTGTTTTATGACTGATTTTGTGACCGATTTTGTTGAAAATTTGCCAATCTTGTGACCGTATGTGTGACCGATTTTGGTATGGTCAAAAACAATTTGTGACCGTTCTTCTAACCAATTTTTCTGTAAAATTTTGAAACATGCATTTGTAATGTAATTGCTTCCTTGAATTATTGCAATACATAATTACATATACATAACCACCAAATTAAACTTCATGATTCCATAATAACCAAATACACACAAGTACCTTAGTACCAAACTTCATAATTTCATAACCAAATAATTTTCCAACCCAAACAACTTAGTACCAAACTATCAAACTTAAATTACAAAGTTCATCATCATTCAAAGTAATCCAAAACACAAAGTACAACATTAGCATATGACACCATCAACCATTGTCCGCATGACAATCATACAATATCCTCATACTCATCGCCATCGATCATCGTCTTCATTCTCTTGTTCATCACCATCATCATCATGCCTTTTACAACTTCATGCTTTTGATGCCTAATGGTGTCCTCAAGAAATCATCCAAAAAGCTTTATACTGTTGATGATAATTCAATGGAAGTATTAATGAACATAAGTATTAATGAACATAGAAAGGTTTATATTGTTGACAATCATCCAGTGCAACTCTTAATTTGAAAGAGACGGCCTAGATGTAATCAAGCGATAGGAAAACATATGGAAGTTATGAAACTAACCTTTAACAAGCCTTGCTCAAGTATAAAACCCATTATCATAGGTACTGCTGTAAAAACTTCAATCTGAACCAAGAATTGTGCATTCAAGGCAACATCTAAAGAATAACCAATCACATCTAAATGCAATTTGGCAACACAAAACAACCCTTATTCATCAACTACCTATCAAATCATATCCTAGACACTTTTCTAAGAACTCCAAATTTTAAACTCAAAACCTTCATTTTTATTTACCTAAAATTTGGTTAATCCTAAGAACAAGCTGTCCACACTAAGAACAAGCTTTCCACACAACATCAGTACAAAGCATTCCAGACTTGAATACTGCAGAAGCCAGAAAACTGAAAAGGGCAAGCAGTGGTTGACCAAAATGTGGGCTTTGCTATTGCTACAATAATTATTTTCGCATGCAAATTTACAGCCATTCCTTTTGGGGGGGGGAGATGCTCCAATTTATCGCCACATCCAAACTTGATTGTGACTGTTTTCATGGTGTGTAATATTTCCTTGCCGCAAGGTGGAGTTAAAACCTACCAAGTTCAAGAAAACAAAAGGAATAGCCTGGCCAGTACAGACCTTTAGCATCCAGAACAGAACCTTGCATAAGGCATTCCAAGTCTCAGGTCGCAACATGTGGTTGTTGTACTCATCCTTGACTACGTGCATAAAAAGGGCATTGATACCAGTGTCACACCACCATGGAGTACAACTCCCAGCAGCACTGACAGGCACCAAACACCTCTGAAGAATAGTGACCCAAAGAGGCGGTGCAATTAAAAATGCATTCATTTGAAGATGAGGCATCCAATCACTAACCAGGAAAGGTTGGTATTCCCTCCTCCCGAACAGGGGGTGGCAAGCAACCAACTGACAACCCTGGGCTAAAAACCATTTCCAAACCAGCAAGTACCAAAGAAACCATTTTATTAAAGGATAACAACCTAAATAACAAAGCCATAACAATCTGATCACAAAATAATCTGGCCAAGAATCAAGGATGATACTCCGAAGCCCATCAATACACCTGATGCCGCCCATAGCAGGCCACAGACAAACACCTACACAAAAGGAAGCCAGACTAGAGGCTGTACAACAAGCCTTCCAAAACAGGAGCAAACAGCAATTAGTGGGACGAGTGGGTTAGAGTAGCCATGACAGGTCGAAACATATAGATGACAGAAGGCAAAAAGGGTGGAAGATAACTGCAAGACCAACACCAATTTAAATATGGGTTGTAGAAAAATAGCACAAGCACCAAAAAAGCACGCATAGCCCAGAACAGTAGCAACATGGCAGAGACAGATTCGGTAAAATAATCACCATATGACAGAAGGCCAAAGGGGTAGAAGATAACTGCAAGCCCAACACCAATTTAAATATGGGTTGCAGGAAAACCAGCACAAGCACCAAAAAAGCACGCATAACCCAGAACAGTAGCAACATGGCAGAGACAGATTCGGTAAAATAATCACCATAACCACAACCAGATACATCATATGTTGACATAGTAATTAAATCAAGAATGAAGGGAAAGGGGGTTGTACAGTAACAGAAAGTTACCAGATTCCCGACTTAGAGTGCAAGGCCATTCAAGATCTAAAGATGCAGAGTAGGGGGAAAAAAGGTACAACTTACCACGACTGTTTCGGTAGGCCATCTCAGGGCTGATAGTAGATTGTGTACAATTAACCATAATAGTGGCCACCACTCACCGGTGAGCCAAGAGGAGGCGTCCAGTCAGGGTGAACAGGGGCCAGAGAGAGATAAGCGAAGTAGATCTGACCGGAAGTAGGCAGGGAGCCCATACCTTTGGACCGAACATGCTGAATTTGGCGGTGAACGCAACACCGTCCCACAAAATGCCCCACAAACAGTGGCCAGTAAACCCTAGCAGCAGTAACCAGAAAAGGAGAAGTGAGGTAGATCTAAGCAAGAGGTGTCCTTTGGACCCATAAAGCTGAGCCGAAATGGCTGAGAATGATGAGGAACACATTCACTTTCAATAGTAAAACCCATAAACAAGGAAGGATTCGTCCATACGCCACAGTAATCAAGTCGCGCATGCTAGAAGCATACAAATCATTGTCTGAACACAGCAAACGAGGGGACATGCCAAGCATGGCCAACGGCATGGAGGAAGGTGAGGAAGAGACAACGAAGAACAGAAGGGGAGAGGGAGAAGGCGGCAAATCTGGAGTCTGGATTAGGGATTTAGGGTTAGGGAAGATGCGAAGCAGAGAAATCGTGGGCTTTAAGACTCTCTCTCATGCGTTTCTCCCTCTAGAAGGTCATTTTACTAGGGTATTCTATTGGCTTTTCCATTTTTGTGATCAAAATAAATTTTTCTACCATCATAAAATTAGTGTGGGTTTTTTTTAATTGAAAAATTAGTCTCAATTTAGAAAATTAAAGGAAAAACTATTTTTGAATTTTGAAATATTTAAAATTGTGACCGATTTTATAGTGTTGCGAAAATCGGTCACAAAATATGACTGAATTTCACACTGTTTATATTTTAGTCAGAAATTTCATACTACCCTGTATCTGTCATAAAATTGGTCACAATTTGTGACTGCTTCTTGTAGGTCACAAAAAAACGGTCACAAATTCCATTTCCTGTAGTGAGGTGGATCGGCAGAAGCCGAGTTTGGCGGTATCACCCATGCTGCCAACGCGCTTCTCAGGCGGTGGCGCGTGGATGTATGCGCCGCCGTGTATGGGGCTGTGTTGGATTTTTCAGTGAGGGCGCCCAGATCAGGGGCTTGGAAACTCGACAGAGTAAGAAGGGACCACCTTCGTTGGAGGCGCATGTATTACACGCACCATCCCTCCTCAACGAATCTGATGGGTATGGTCTGGTTTTAACGGTTGTAGTACACGTTGTCACCCCCACAACGATATTGGTATGAATTACCCTCTCCCTTTGTTTATTGATTTCGGTGATCTAGTTGTTTTGGATTGTAACGGCCCGTCACACTATTATGGATGTTTTGCAATAATAACAATTTTAATAATAATGATGGTGGGGATCAATAATTTCTAATGACGATAATACTAATAGTGTATTGAACTTATAGCAATGATTCAGAGAGTGATGGTAATGATGTCATTATTAATAAACACATGACAAGTCACCCTATTTCACTTTTACAACACTTGTTAAACGAACATCATCAACACTTGTTAAAATGGAACCAAATTAAGTTAATAATAATTTTTACGCTAATAATAAAAAGAGAAGTCGAGAGAATTTAAATTATTCATTAAGTTAATAAATGTAAAAAAATTCTTAATCTTGTACTAATCAAGAAAATTATATATTTGGAGCAGAAGTGAGGCCACATCTGTCGCTTCACGCTGCCAGTAAACGATTTTTCAATTAAACGGAGAGAGATTCTCAAAGACCGGGTATGTACATTGCTTGCACTCTTCGAAAACTCACATGGTTTCAAACTATGCAAAAATCAATATGATAATTATATAATGAATCATTTTATGCAATGTTTTGTCACATAATCAAGTGGCCCCATCAATTATCAATTATCAATCATCAGGGTTTATGCCCTTCAATTTATTCGCGCGGCTGCAACTCAAGCTCTCCGATCGGCCTGGGAGGTGTGCACTTATCTCAAGATCGCTGCAGACGTCAATAGGGGTCTACTTTCACATAATAACCTGCAAATAAGTTTTACTCATATATTCTCTCTCTCCTGCTTGCAAAATAAAATGTTTTGAAGTGCGGACGCCCAACTATTTAACCTCCAAGTGTACGTGCTTATCATACCCCAATGGTTTTACAATTTATCTGCGTGGTTAATAATTGATCATTGATAGTCACATTGCCAAATATTTGTTGTCGTTAAAGCGTTAGGTGGTTGCAATAGGACAAGCATCATATTTATGCCATTTCCCATTTCAATCCTGATTATATTCATCAAGGAGCGTTGTCAATATGTACCTTCACATAATGACAAGAATATATGGACTTTTGTGGCCTGAAAATGACTACACAATATACTCGATAACTGGCTAGCACATGTTCAATGACCCTAAGAGCACTAGCAGCAAGCGCAAATTCAGGAAACGCCCCCCCCCCAATGGCCACTTGTCAGCAAATGAGTGGTGAGAGAGAGGTGTGCCACGTGGGGAGACACACCTGTCCGTGGCACCCTGCGGGCCACCTTTTTCAGTTTTTTAATTTTTTTTTGTTTTTTCTTTTTTTTTGATGAAGTATATGGTTTTTAAATAATTTAAAAAGTAGGCTGTGTGTTATGAGGTGTGTCCATGATAAATATTTTTATTGGATGATTAAATTGACTTCCATTTGTTGGAGAAGTGATGGAATACAAGTTTCAAAATTGTGGAACTTTTGCTGACGTGGCAGGTCAGAGTTCCAAAAACTGGAACTCTGCTTTGAATGCTCTAAAAAATCATATAAAAATATTGTTGATGCTATAGTTTTATTGGAACTAGTCAGGAATCCGTGCGTTGTCCCGGGATTAAGTTGTTAAATAATTACATGGTACTTTGAAATTTTCATTGAATAGTGAATAGATCGAAGTCAAAAAATATGGGGTAAGTAGTGAAACACATGCTGGAAGCATAAGAGTTGAAAAAAATAATTCCATAGTGCATAATATGTAATGAATCCCCAAGAGTGCATAATGTAGAGTTGAATGAAACATATGTTCAAGTGTAAAATAAAATGAAAATAAGCGTGAATTAAGGCAGATGGTATGGGAGTGGAGCGAAGGCAACGCTACATCGATTCTTCTTCAGGCTGTATTATGCACAAAAATAAAAATAAAAAATAGACATACTTAGATCTTAAACATATAAAAACGAAGGTATAATGAAATGTATATGCGTATATATTGGTTACCTAGAGAAATAACTATCGTCGTGATGCCTCAAGAAAGAAACTTCTTCCTCCCAATCAAGTGATGTAATGATATCGATTGAGGGTTTGATTTCACCTAATCGATGAGGCTCCACGACAAACACCCATGGCTATTTTGGAGGGCAAATGCGGCATAATTTTGAAGTTGAGGGAGGTTATATAATAATTATTGCATCTTGTGTGTTATAAATATTATTTTCTTGATTTAGAAGCAGGTTTATGATAATTGCTTATTAGATTAATTTTGTTAGGTTTTCCTTGTAAACTGAAAAGGATGATGACACTCTCTCTCACTCAAAAAAAGGATGATGTCCCCAAATAAAATGAGGAGGATTTGGACCCGAGTTTTTAGGTTATACGGCCCCTAGATAACAAAAACTATCCCCACAGACATTCACTCATCTCACAGTTTCACTCACCAACTCAACTGACTTTCCTCCTTCCTCTGTAACTTCGATCTATCTCTCTCTCCTCTCACCGTTCACTCATCATCCCCACCGATTTTCTCTCTCCTCTCGCCATTTATCCTCCCCATCGAGTTAATTGGTCCCGGTTGGGTTGTGAACATGCAAATCTGCGTTAATCCCATGGTTTGTCCTATACTCAGCGCCCAAATGATGAAATCCGCCACACACACCACCCTTGTGCCGCGACCTGAGCAATACAACACCACCAACAAGTGGATCAGCAGAAGCCAAGTCTGGCAGTATCACCCACGCTGCCAACGCGCTTCTCAGGCGGTGGCGCATGGATGTACGTGTCGCCATGTATGGGGTTGTGTTGTATTTTTCAATGAGGCACGCCCAGATCGGGGGTTTGGAAACTCGACGGAGGAATAAGGGAGTGGAACCACACCTTCGTTGGAGGCGCGTGTATTACACGCACCACCCGTCCTCGACAAATCTGATGGGTATGGTCTGGTTTTAACGGTTGTAGTACACGTTGTCACTCCCACAGCGATATTCGTATGAATTACCCTCTCCCTTTGTTTATTGATTTTGGTGATCTAGTTGTTTTGGATGTGGTTCATCTTCTTCGGCTTGGTTTTGGAATTGTTTTTTTGGTCATCTGTTTTTCCTGTTTTGTGTTGTCCTTGTTCCGTGTTGAGATGAGATATGCGTGTGTTTGAGAAAGGGAATAGTCGTTTCATCATTCATGGATCCAGTTTATTTTTATCTTGATACTCAATATGTTCCAGTGTTTGTTATATGGTGTTCTCTAGTAAGCAAATTATTTTAGATACCTTCAATTTTATCCCTGATAATATGAAAAAGCTAGATCTATAACTGAAATGACTGCCTGTATTTGAATTGCAATTTGAGTTAGCTAATTGGTGAGTATCAGTATGAGATGGAGGGTATAGGAATTATTCAAGTGGGTCAAATATAGTTTTGGATGATGTGGATTTGCATAAGTAGATGATATGTGGTTCCATATTGGGACTGAGAAGATATTGCTTGCTGAAAATTGATATGTGTTGCACTCTTATGCGCACTGAATGACTGAACTCTTGTGGGTTTTTGTGTTTGGTCTTTGGCAAGACTAACATAGAAATATTGCTTTAGGTTATGAATTTTGCTATTTAAAGTCCCTCATATGCTCGGAATGGGTCATTGATTCTTACTTCTCTCCTGCTAATTATTATTGGGTATATGAATTATCTTATTTTTGTTTGCTCATTAGCAGAAGTGTAAGTGGGTTTGCTATACTACTTCGCAAATTGAGTATGTACTTTATATTATTTCACAAAGCTTGCTTGCGCTATGAGGTTTGTACTCTTTCAAAAACATCTAGAATTTGGGGCGGTAGGAGTGGAGATGGTTATTTGCCTATTTTTAGTTGTTTTAAGAGTTTTTGCATTTGGAAAAATATCATCTTTTCTAATTTGGGGTGGTAGGACTGGGGTTGAGCTGGTGGACCTTTTGTTGAAAAATTTAGCATCATTGTTTGGTTTACATGTCTAAATCCTAGATTTATATGTATAAGAATGTTTCCAGACAATGCCATATCTTCATTGTCTAAACTTAATTTTACATGGTTTTGATAAATTAGATCTAAATATTAAATAATTTCTTAAGAGTTGAAAGGCTATTGCAATGAAAAGATAATATTAACCCTGTCATAATTAGCTCATTGAAAGGTAACAAATGCATCATACATGTGTACGCCTGCACATCTGTTTTGTTGACCATATTAGGCGGGGAAGGGCATTTAGTGTTGGGTGTTCGCCATTTTTGGTGGTGTGTCTGATGAGAGGAGGGGGTTAGCGTGAAAGACGAGAGTGATGCTCGGAATGGGTCATTGATTCTTACTTCTCTCCCGTTAATTGTTATTGGGTATATGAATGATCTTATTTCTATTTGCCCATTTGCAGAAGTGTAAGTGGGCTTGCTATACTATTTCGCAAACTAGGTATGTATTTTGTATTCTTTCACAAAGCTTGCTTGCGCTATGAGGTTTGTACTCTTTCAAAAATATCTAGAATTTCAATTGCAGTAATGTTGAATTGTAGGTTGCACGACACATTGTATGCTTACGTTACGTGGCAAGGCTCACTTTCTGCTTGTGTTTAAGTATGTAAATTGCCAACTTGTTATGTGCAATACTAATGTGATCTTTTCCATCATATTTCCTCAATCTTGTCACTTGGGTGAAAGAATGATTGATTGATGCCTTTTCCCTTTCCCTGGTTTGGTATATACTTTAGGGCTTCAGATGCTATTGGTGTTGAATTACATACAAATATGTGCCTAATCTTATTTTATTGGTTTTTATATTGTTAGATTTAAAATTCTGTTGATTGAGATCTTAAATATGTGCCTAATCTTATTTTGTAGGTTTTGTATTTCGTTTTTCTGTTTTGATGTCAATAACTGAAATGAATTAATACATACAAATCAATAAGGAAAAACGCATTCTGTTTTTTGGATTTATAACTCTTTATAAGGTGGTGTTTACGCCGTCAGATGCTTTTCATATTGAATTATATACAAATCTGTGCCTAATCTTATTTTGTTGGTTTTTATTTTGCTGGAGCTGAAATTCTGTTGGTTGGGATCTTAAATATGTGCCTAATCTAATGTTGTTGGTTTTTATTTGGTGTGTTTATTTTGATGTCAATAACTGAAATTAATGAATACATACAAATCAATAAGGAAAAAGGCATTTTGCTTTTTTGGATTTAAAATTCTTCATAAGGTGTTGATTATGACATCAGATGCTTTTGGTATGGAATTACATTTTCAGCTCTATTAATCCGTAGTCATTTGGCAATTATGAGATGCTGCTGAAGCAAACTCTAATGTCATACAAATCAATAAGGAAAAAGGCATTCTGTTTTTTTGAATTTATAACTCTTTATAAGGTGTTTACGCCGTCAAATGCTTTTGGTATTGAACTACACACAAATATGTGTCCTAATCCTATTTTGTTGGTTTTTATTTTGTTGGATTTGAAATTCTGGTGGTTGGAATCTTAAATATGTGCCTAATCTAATGTTGCTGGTTTTTATTTGGTTTGTTTATTTTGATGTCAATAACTGAAATGAATTAATACATACAAATCAATAAGGAAAAAGGCATTCTGTTTTTTTGGATTAAAAATTCTTTATAAGGTTTTGTTTAGGTCGTCAGATGCTTTTGGTATGGAATTACATTTTTAGCTCTATTAATCCGTAGTCTTTTGGCAATTCTGAAATGCTGCTGAAGCAACCTCTAATGTCTTAACAGTTTCTGAAGGGTGACGTTGGTTGGGATCTTGAATATGTGGCTCATTTTGTTTTGTTGGTTTTTATTTCGATTGGGCAATTTGATCTGAATAACTAAAATGAATGTATGCTACGATGGGCTTAGTGAAATTGGCAAATGAGAAGAAAAAAATGATTTAGGTTTTATTCGCCTAGATCGAGGAAGAATATGGGAAATAAAGAGATTCAATCAAAGACAACTACAAACTAACACTCACCAGAAGTAAATTAGGTTGGGATGTTGATAAGAATCTTCGTTTCCCTGTCTAGTAACTGAGAAGGAAAACATGATTTGGGTTATCTTCTACTAGATTGAGGAAAAATATGGAAAACAAAGAGATTCCATGAAAGATAAATACAATTTGCACTCACCAGATTCAAATTAGGTTGCGATCTTGCTAGGATTCCTTGTCTCCCCTTCTTTCTTGATTTCTTTGCTTCTTTCTTGATTTCTTTGCTGAGTGTATGCAAAATAAGGAATCACATTAGAAAGAGTGAACCAAATAATATGTGTAAAAACTTGATTTAGGAATTACAAAGATTTCTAGCCTTTTCCATGCCAAATAGGATGTTTTTGCTGCTGCAAGTTGATGTGAAGAAGGGTGCAATGGGTAGAGAGAGAGAGAGAGAGAGAGAGAGAGAGAGAGAGAGAGATTGGGAAAAGGTGGAGAGAGATTTAAACTGTACTTCTGTGTGTGGGAAAGTGGAATGCAACGGCTTGACTGAGGTGGGAATTGTATTTTGTTTTCTAGCTTCAGATAGTTATGGTGTACCCGTGAAAGTCTGTGTTTGGGGTTGGGGGTAGTGGGGTTGAGGCTAGTGCTGTTTGGTGGGTTTTTTTTTTTTGGGTTGGTTATTGTATTTTACTTGTGGGACGTGTGCGTGATCTCTTAAGTAACCGAAAATCAAGGTGAAGTGAATGAAACAAATAAAAGCAAAGCAGTTACAAAGAGAACGTGAGTGATTTAGAGGACAGAGAAACCAACACAGATAGGGAGAACGTGAGTGAGTTGGAGAGAGAAACCAGGAGTAGGGTGGGTCATGAATGAAAAATGATGAGGTTTGACAACAAAAAAACTAAAATGAGGATGACAATGGAAGGCTAAGATTTTCAACTAAATCAGATTAATGGCTGGAAATTAGTTAGAGTCCGCAAATCAAGGAGAGCAGAGTCAACCCAACAAATATTTTATATTATATAATAGATGCAAATTTACTGTAACTGTCGTGCATTCAATGAAAATAGCCAACACCTTTAAAAAAAAATCAGATCACCAATTAAATGTTTTTGAAATTTTTTTTTGCCGAGTCACAATATATAGTAGTTGAATCTAGGGAAGTAGATAACATGGGGTTGGATCCAACTATTTTTTTACTAGTAGTGTCCCGAGCACCTGATAGTCATGAAAGAATTTTAAAATTTTAATAAAACCTATAGAAATCTTTAAAGGCAACACCCACAAGGTTTATTAATATGTATAAAATTTTAGTTTGTAAAGTTCAAAACAAAAATCAGTGTACAAAATTTTTAGATTTGCCATTGTCGATAACAAACTTAGATTTCCAATTTTTGTAGTGACAAACCAGTCACAAACCGCATTGTCAAAAGCAACAAGAACCAAAGACCTGTCTGAATTGAAGAAGTGGGTTACTACCTATTGGAATATGCCGTTGGAATTAAGTCGATCTAAAGAATGTCTTTTGGACTGTAAGTTTACAGCATATATAAGGGTGCTTATTAAATGAAAGCTTCATTTGCTCAATGAATAGGACCAGCAAAAAACTTGTGCCCGCCTAGAATTTGCAAAACTCACCCTAATGGGTATGGATATGGGTGATGAAAATGGAAAAAAAATGGGTATAGGGCGGGTATTGTTAAAATGGATATAGGTATGGGCATAGGCCCTTCCCGCCCCATACCCATTTTATTCGTACGTACCTCATACTCGGTCCATATAAAACCCGTACCCGTTTGTTTAAAGTTCTAATTGGTTACTTGTATTTGGATATTTTGCTAATTGCTTTGAGTTGTGTGGTATTCAAGATTTCGGTAGGATATTTGGTTAGAAACTATAGTTATCAAGTGCTAATTGATTGCTTTGATTGACAAACCTTTAGTTATATTTGACGTGATATGGTATGTTGTTGGAAGTTTGGTGTCAATGTGATATATTGGCTATTTGATGTCGAATATGGATACAAAATGGGTTTAATTCTTTGTCTGTTTGTACACGAATAAAACCCGCATACCTGCTATACCCAGTAGGTATGAGTATAGGTATAACTTTACAACACTCGATGGGTATGTGTGTGGGTATGGGTATGGGTATTAATTTTCAAAATGAATATGAGTGAGGGTACGACTAAACCTGCCCCATACCCGCCTCATTAACGCGCCTATCAATGAAGGCTTCATTTGCTCCTATTGTTTTATGCTTGAGTCTGTGAGTGGGAACTAGGAAGACTTTGGGACTAATGAATTTACATTTGGTGATTTCCAGGAATCTCAACAAATGATTTAAGGTAGTGTTTGGTTAAAAGGAAAATGGTTTTCCTAGAAAATCATTTTTTGTGAAAAATATTTTTCCAAGGAAAACTAGTTTTTATGTCACATTTTTCGGTGTTTGATACAAGAAATGATTTTCCAAGAAAAAAATAAAAACGTCAACTGAATTGCTTAAATGACAAAAAATATCGACTGAATGATCGTAGCAGAGATAAATATTGACCAAATGAAGGAATTTTGAGCTTAAAATTCATATTTGAGTTTTTTTAATACTTTCTCTTGGATAATCAAGTTTTGATCTGAACCGTTGAAATCATTTAGTGGAGAGTCATATGAATTGTTTTAATAGCAAAAAATGTCTATTAAATTGTTGCGGTGGAGGTAAATGTCGATCAAATGAAAGAAATTTGAGCTCAAAATTTAGATTTGAGTTTATTTTAATCTTTCTAGTTCAGCTAGGCAGATTTCGATCCAAACTGTTAAAATCGAATTTTACACCTAAATTTTAGCTGACTATATCGTCAAAGAGTTGAAGGAAGAAAAACAACTTCCTGTGTTATCAAAAAGGAAATCATTTTCCTCCATTGGGGGGAAATTATTTTCCTTAAGAAATAGTTTTCCATCCTTTATTGTGTCAAACAGCAGAAAATTGGAAACTATTTTCCTAGAAAATTGGAAACTATTTTCCTATAACCAAACACTACCTAAATGTAAACACAGAGTGGAGTTTGAATTAAACTTAAATTGTGAAGATTAGTCTTCTTTTCCAAGTGAAGACTTAAATAATTGAACTTACTAACCATTAACTCAGTAAAGTACACAATATACTCACCACTAACTCATTAAGGGTTAGATTAATGGTTGTGTGGCTTATGCACATAGCCATTAAGAAAATAATGCAAAGGTCTCCTACATTTAGTTCACCTCATCAATGGGTCAACTCAAGTAGCATATGTTACAATTTCGTCACTATAGGCGTGTTCGGCAACCGTATTTTGGGTAGTGTTTGGCGTTTCTAGTGTTCGGTAACATAGTGTTATGATCACTAGCATTTCAAGTATCGTTTAGCGTTTTAAGTAGTGTTTCTGAAAAGCTAATAGTATTAACGTTTTGCATTTAAAAATAGCATTTCATATTTTTTTGCCAAAAAATATCATTCGAAAATTATCTATATCCTTTTATGTCAATTTTCTTTAATCAACTGACCCAACAGTTAAATTTACTGAACACATTTATTTTTACTGCTTATCCAAACAGCTATCTACTATCAACTAAATTAGAAACGCTATCCGCTCCCTAAACAACTATCCACAACCTGAACCGCTATCTGTTATTTAAACCGCTAATTTTACCGAACATGGCCTATGTGAGGGATCAACAATAATGATGACAGTAAAATTGTCAAGTTGAAAAGGTTAATCAAATTTACCTTGTATACTTTGAATGAAATCATCAAATTTCTTGTGGATCGCAAGACAACTCAACGTCTGCCATTCACCCACAATCAATCGTCAAATCTTACACCTTCTCAATTGCCAATCCAGATAGAAAAAATGGAGAAAACCAAATTCAAAGAGAGAAAGAAAGTAAAGCACAGATTAGAATATAAAATTTTATGGAAATTGAAACAGTAAATTAACAATTAAAATTGAGTTCGATGACTCGATAAATGTTTAGGAATTAGGTTTAAAGAGAGCGAGAAGCAAAGACTACAGATGGAAAAAAAGAGGGCAAAGCCTCACGCCGATCAACAAAGGGAAAACTGAAGCACTCCAAAAAAAAAAAAAAAAAAAAGAAGAAGAGGAAAAACTCAGCTAAGATAAAATAGCGGCTTAGTTTCAACCCCAACATAGGAGCTCAACCTTTGGTGGGCAACTAATGAAAGAATTTTAAAAAATTATACTTTGCAACTTTTTATTTAAGACATGCTATCTCCTAATCTTATTTAAGACTTTTTATTTAAAAAATTATACTAATGAGATTTTTGTGTAGATTAAATATTGTTGTTCCACTAGATAATTTGTGAGAAGGTGGGTATTAGTATTCGATCTCCTAATCTTAGGTATGAAGTTAAAAGCCTTAACTATGAGGTGAACAAAATTTACCAGTTGTATATATCTATTTTTTCAACTTTAAAAATATTGTCAACATAATTAAGGCTTAATTACTTAACCCAATTCCTAGTTTAGAATTAAATCAAATTTTCTCTTCCTTTCATGTGACTTGGCAGAAAACACTAATATCCACATATATATATATATATATATATATATATATATATATAATAGTACAAAGATTTCGTTAGTTGAATTGGCTTCCATTAAAATTCAAATGATCAAAGGAATCACATAAACACACAAGTAATATTTGTATGTAAAAACACCTAAAAGGCAGGAGAAAACCTATTGAAGACCATGATCAAAGTGACAGACTGACAGCAAAAGTACTGACTTATGCATCAACTTTATGGAGATTCTCTGCATCCAAAAAAAGGACATTAGGCATCCTTTACATTAAGAAGATTATATTAATTATGATTTAAGACAACTCTATATCATTATATTGCACTTTTTTTTAAAAGGAGGTGCAAATGTCAGTGTAGCCGAAGTTGAAAATGTTGGAAGAATAAGAAGAACAATGGCTGGAAGATCGACAGAATAAACTGAGTCGTGGTTAAACCACTGCCTTGAAAGCAATTACGGCTCGACTATGGTGTAAATCGATTCAGCCAGTTGCTCCCCAAGGTTAACTCAGTACACTCTTGAACGCGTGCACTTCGCGGGCAAGAGTTTGGAGTATGCAGTACACAAAAACCCGGAATGCAGAAAAGAAGAAGAAGAAAAGAGGAGAGAAATGTGAGAGCTGGTGTTTCTAGCCCTGCTGATGAAGCCTCTATTTATAGAGAGAATATAGCTATTACAAAACCATTAAAATGGCCATTACAAAGCCATTAAAGTGGCTATTATGAGGCCATTAAAATGGCCGTTACAAAGCCATTAAAGTGGCTATTATGAGGCCATTAAAGTGGCGGTTACAAGACCATTAAAAATAGCGCAGAATAAGGCTTGAAAAACCTTGTTGACATTACTATTGCTCTAACATTCCCCCACTAATGGCATACAAGGAAAACAGTTTAGGAAAGGAATTCTGGGCAAGAGAGGGTTAGATACTTAAGCGTCAATATCTTTTGATTTGAATTGACACGTTAGTGATGTGAGGCAACAACCAATAGTCTAGCTAGTGAACAAAGTCTTGAACTAGAAAGACCTCGATTGAGACCCCCACAACACATATCAATCCTTAAAACACTGCATACTCCGTGATGGACATACTAGCGCTCTTATGGCCATGCGCACACCTTGGGTCTCATAAGCGCTCTAGAGAGATAGCCTAAGTCTCTCATGGAAGGCGGCCAAACCTTCACGCTTACGTAGGTAATTCCATCAAGTCTATCTCAGCATAGACCACCATAACTACGGCTATGGAATTATTAAGAGCACAACATAGCTCATCCTCACAATCATCAAACGGTGAATTCATCAAGTGCTTCTCACTAGCACCCCCACAATGGGTATGAATCCATTAAGAGCGTAAGCTCATCCTCTAAGCACTACCACACGCCATAGGGACAGGAATGTAGTGCATCTTGAAGATTAGTATGGTTTCGTTTGACCACGAGTGGGTATCCACCATACCACTTCAAGCCATAGGCTTAAGTCCTATCCCCCTCGACGTTTCAAGCACTACTCGCCTTGTCAACCCCTTAGTAAGAGAATCCGCCAGATTCTTCTCAGATCTCACATATAGCAGGGATATGACACCATGTTTCAGCAATTGTTTCACTGCACTGTGTCTAATACGGATGTGTCTCCTCTTTCCATTATAGATACTATTGTGCGCCACTCCTATTGCTGCCTGCGAGTCACAATGTAGGGAAATAGGTGTTTCCTGTTTTTCCCAGAGTGGCACGTCTGCTAATAGACCTTTAAGCCATTCTGCTTCCTGACCTGCCAACTCAAGAGCAATGAATTCAGATTCTATGGTAGAGCGAGCTATACACGTCTGTTTAGCAGACTTCCACGAAATAGCCCCTCCACCTAGAGTAAATACATAACCGCTAGTAGAACTAACTTCATTGTTATCGGAAACCCAGTTTGCATCACAATATCCTTCCAATGCAGTAGGAAATTTGTTAAAGTGCAAACACCAATCAATAGTACCTCTAAGATACTTAAGCAAACAAAGAAGTGCAACCCAGTGTTCTTGGCTAGGGTTATGTGTATAGCGACTTAACCTACTGACGGCATAGGCAATGTCAGGACGAGTAAAGTTCATGAGAAATATTACACTTCCTATAATTTTGGCATACTCAGTTTGAGACACACTAGGTCCTTTGTTCTTTTTCAGATGTATGCTAGGATCATAAGGAGTTCTCACGGGCGTTACATCAAAACAGTCAAATTTCTTTAACACTTTTTCAATGTAATGTGACTGACATAATGAAAAGCCAATGTTGGTTTTTCGAATCTTAACCCCTAAGATCACATTTGCTTCTCCTATGTCTTTCATTTCAAAAGAGAAGACAGTAGCTTTTTAGTCTCCTTAACAACATGCAGATTTGTACCAAAAATCAGCATATCATCAACATAGAGACATATGAGTACACAATCTTATCCAATCAATTTTGAATACACACACGAATCAGACAAATTCACAACAAAGCCATTTTGCACTAAAGAGCTATCAAACTTTTCATACCATTATTTGGGAGCCTGCTTTAGACCATAAAGAGACTTTTTCAGTCTACACACTTTGTCCTCCTGACCAGGTACCTCACAACCCTCAGGTTGGGTCATGTAGATTTCTTCCTCTAAGTCACCATTAAGAAACGCTGTTTTGACGTCCATTTGATGTACAACAAGATCAAAAATTGCAGCTAAAGCGATTAGAGATCTAATGGTGGCTATTTTGGTCACAGGCGAGTAGGTGTCAAAATAGTCTATGTCCTTTTTCTGGTCAAAGCCCCTAATAACCAATCTGGCCTTATATTTGTCAATGGACCCATCAGACCTCAACTTCTTTTTGAAGATCCACTTGCTGCTAATGGGTCTACAACCCTTAGGTAGGTCAGTCAATTCCCATGTTTTGTTTGACTCGAGAGAATCTATTTCACTTTTAATAGCTTCTCTCCAAAAGGCGGCATCTATGGACCTTACAGCCTCTTGATAGGTTTTGGGATCTTCCTCAATCAGGAAAATGGACACCAGTTCTTCAGTTATGGCATCTATGTCCAAGTTATCAAAGGTTTCTACTAGGAGTGCAGTGACAAAGTTGAGTCCAAAGTTTGTTTCAGCTCTGAGTCTCTTGCTCCTTCTAGGTTCAGTCACTACGACTCTAGCATCAAAACTAGAAGTACGCAAGTTCACATTTTCAGGCATAACATCAAGTTCCACATTAGGCACTTTCTTTTTCAAAGGAAAAACATGCTCAAAGAATTCTGCATCTCTATATTCAAAAATAGAATAGTCACTTAATGACAAGAATCTATAAGCGGCACTGTTTTGAGCATAGCCAATAAAAACAGCATCAAAGGTCTTAGGGCCTATGTTGGTACGTTTATGACTAGGTAAGACAACCTTCGCCAGACACCCCCGCACTTTCAAATAATTCAGATTAGGAACATACCCTTTTCACAGTTCATATGGGGTTTTATCTGGTTTTTTGTGAGGCACTCTATTGAGGATAAAGCAAGCAGTTAGTACAGCTTCCCCCCACATATTATCAGACAATTCAGAGCTAATAAGCATAGCATTCATCATTTCTTTAAGGGTACGATTTTTTCGTTCTGCTATACCATTTTGTTGAGGGGTATAAGGGGCACTAGTCTCATGTATAATACCATTTTTCTCACAAAAAATAGCTAGAGAGTTGGTATCATATTCCCCACCTCTATCAGACCTAAGTCTCTTTATTTTCCGGTCTAATTGATTTTCCACTTAAGCCTTGTATTTCAGAAACATTTCCTCAACCTCATCTTTAAACTTGAGGAGGTAAACTTTGGTATATCTAGAGTAGTCATCTACAAAAGTAATATACCATTTCTTGCCTCCCTTACTGACTGTATTCTTAAAGTCTGCTAAGTCCGAATACACAAGTTCAAGTAACTCAGTCTTTCTAGTTGTTATGGACTTGAAAGGTTTTTTAGCAAATTTTGCTTCAACACAAATGTCACATTTTAGACATTTTTTTGTGATGATGTTAGGAATTAACCTCAAGTTCTTTAGCTTATTTATCGAAGCATAGTTAACATGACCAAGTCTACCATGCCACAGGTCCACAGACTCAGCAATATAGACAGAAGAAGAAGCATTTCCATTAACAGCATCAGAAGCAACATTCAGAACAAAGAGCCCCCCACTACAATATCCCTTCCCAACAAAAACCCCATTGCGAAGAATAACAGTTTTTCCAGCTTTCTGGTTCACCTCAAAACCAGCAATGTCAAGAAGACTGGAAACTAAGTTTCTACGAAGGGAAGGTACATACAGCACATTGTTTAAGCATAGAGATTTTCCAGAAGTAAATTTAAGGAGTACTTTCCCTTTACCCATGACTCCAGCGGTTGCAGCATTGTCCATGTAGACATGTTCGCCATCAGGTGCATCTTCGAAGTCATGCATCAGATCCTTGTTGGCGCAAAAATGTCTTGTTGCTCCAGTATCCAGAATCCACTCCGTGGAATTCGACACCAGGTTGACCTCTAGTGTTATTGCACAGAAAATCTCAGTATCTTCAGTCAGATTGGCTTGTGGTCTAACCACAAGATTTTTGGGGAATGATGCAGCCATTGCAGATTAATTGCTTTCAAATTGATGGAAGAATAAGAACAATGGCTGAAAGATCGACAGAACAAACTGAGTCGTGGTTAAACCATTGCCTTGAAAGCAATTACGGCTCGACTACGGTGCAAATCGATTCAGCCGGTTGCTCCCCAAGGTTAACTCAGCACACTCTTGAACGCGTGCACTTCGCGGACAAGAGTTTGGAGTATGCAGTACACGAAAACCCAGAATGCAGAGAAGAAGAAGAAGAGAGGAGAGAGAGCTGGTGTTTCTAGCCCTGCTGATGAAGCCTCTATTTATTGAGGGAATATAGCTGTTACAAAACCATTAAAATGGCCGTTACAAAGCCATTAAAGTGGCCATTATGAGGCCATTAAAATGGCCGTTACAAAGCCATTAAAGTGGCTATTATGAGGCCTTTAAAGTGGCGGTTACAAGACCATTGAAAATGGCGCAGAAATGCAGAATAAGGCTTGAAAAACCTTGTTGTCATTACTATTGCTCTAACAGAAAATGAAGTCTTCAGAATAGTTTTCAAAGACTTATCTTGTTGAGTTCATTAACACCCTTTTACATTATTGGTAAATAGCATAATTTCACATTAATTATTCTCTCTGAAATAAACAACATTCCATATATTATAAAAGCCTACCTATTTTTTACATATTAAAAACTGACTTCTGACTTCATTTTATTTCATTAAAATTCTAAAAATTGATTATGAAAAGTTGAAATATATATAAATGACTCAATTTGAATAAATGATGAAAATGAGGTAGTATGAATACATTAATCTCAACCCTAAATGCAAAAAATATAAAATGAATAAATTCAGAAAAAAATATTTCTTAAAGAAAGCTAAAGAGTGAAGAAAGCAAGCTATATGTGATGCATGAACTTGGAACAGGTAACCATATTTCATATCATGGAAGAATGAGGAGGTTGACCATAAGCTATATATTTAATATTTATGTATTAACTTATGGTTTTATAAACCTGTATTTAAATAATTATGATGATAGTACTTAATGTAAATTTTTGTTTTACATCAGGGGAACAAAATCAATGAAAAGAAACTGTGGTTTGTATTTAAAAAATTATCACATGCGGGCAAAAAATAGATTTGACATATTAAAAAAGAAACTATGGTTTGTATGCAACTCAAGGCCACGTTTAAAGAAAAATAAAAATAGATTACACTTACAAAGGTAGCTACACCTATCGATAAAGACCTAGACAATATATGAGGACTACAACTACTAGTTGTACAAACCCATTAATTTCGCATAAGCCAAGCACTCGCTTCTTGAAAAACAACTTGTCATCAACCAAGCTTGGTTTGTCGAACTCCTCTTGCCACATAGACCCTTGATAGTAGTGCTTTGATCAATTTGTTGATAGTAGCTCCATACTAGGGATAGTAGCGGATTCTGGATTCGATCCAGATTCATCAGACCCGCTTCATTTTTAAGGATTTGGATTCTAAAAATATGGACCCGTTGGATTTTTAGAGGATTCGGATCATATTGGATCTGAGTCGAATCTGGATTTAGATCTGAGACTTTGAGACCCAAACTCGACCCTGGACCCGTATACAGACCCGTTTATTTTATTTTTTTTGACCGTGCGTTGTTATTTTACCTAGTGTTTTTTGGCCTTGTGTGTTTTGAGACTTTTGAGTCCCTCAAACCCTTACTCTCCCTCTCCGTCTATCTCTTTCAGAATTCTCAGCCGGTCAACCACTCAGCCCATAGTTTGCATCTGCCGTCTCCCCTCCAAGGCTCCATCAGTGGTCGTCCTCTGGCACCGATCGTCGTCATACACCTTCACGCCCAGCGTTATAGCTTCGTCACGTTTTGAGCCATTGATATTATGGACTTTGTAATTTGTTTTCAACTTGTAGATCGAGGTTTGGTAATTGATAGGGTATGTATGGATATGAGACAACTTATTTGGCTTATATTTAGTGACTTAGCGGAGGATAGTGAGCCACTATCAGTAATTTCTACTTATAATTTAGTATTTTGCTATGTGTTATGGTGATGAAGTCAATTATATGGCAACGTTTTATGTATGTACTTTTATTTTGTTGTGAAAAATAAAAAAGTGAAAAAAAAGTGACTCAAAGTAGCAAGACCCGTTAAGGACCCGCCAGACCTTTTAGATCCAGAGGATTCATGCCTGAATCCAAATTTTATAGACCCTGCAAATTTGGATCAGATATGGATCCAGGTCTGAAAAATGAATCTGAATCTGAATCTTGGTGGACCCGATCCACACCCAATTCATTGCCATCCCCTCTCCGTACCCAACATTTGAGCCTCTTTCCATGATTGCAACCCTCGCAAGAAACTAATTAGATTAGTATTGAATGATTTAGATCCGTGTGTGAGGAAATGTCTTTAAACAACTCATAGTGAAGTATTAAACTCTCAAATGGAATATAAATCATGCGTTCAAATCTCACTACTTGCAAAAATTTGCTTACTTTTTCTTCCTTACAAGTGAAACTAACTTTGCTAATTTGTAGCTAGCTAACTATACTCCTTAACATGTGTGTGCGCACGCGTGTATGTATGTAAAAGTCATTAAACTTTTCTGATCCTTATCTCATGACTTTACGAGTCTACGATCTAGAAACCCTCTGCCGACCCAACTCCTACTGGACTCCTAAAGTAATTAGGATCTTGTGGTCCTAATTGAGTTCAAAAAATGTATGGTAGAATTATAATACGATTTTACGATCCTGTGATCTGATCTATGGTCCTACATAAATTTTATCAAGTGCTCATACTTAATTGTAATAGAGAAGTTATTCTAACTATATATACTTTGTATCAAAATTGCCCATAAAATATAGTTAAGTTGAATTCTACAATTTTTTGTGGATGTTTATTAAGATTTTTGTTCTTACGAAAATATTTTTCACAATTCCAAACAAGTATTAGAATCCTATGATTCTTGATGTGTTCTACAATTCTAATTCTAAGAACCCCCCTCGATTCTAACTAGGATTCCGATTCTAACCATCTTGATTTTGTATGTGTGTGTGTGTGTGTGTGTGTGTGTGTTAGCACCAACATCATCATATATTTATATATAAAAGTGAGTACGAATGATATGGTTGTGACACATGGCTTTAACCATTTATTAAGATTTTATTTAAAAATAAAAACTACACTAATATGTGATTTAAAGTCATCCTAATGAATAATGTCTTTTCAGCTATTTTTATGAAGAGAAAAAGAAAATAAATTACTAATATGTTAATAGCATTATTTTTAAAAATTTTAAATTATAAGATAAATTATAATATTTTTAAAAATATTTTACTTAAAATTTTAAAACAGCCTTTATATAGCACGGACTTAGCAACTAGTTTTCAAATAAAATTAGATTTTGACTTATCTAGTTTACAGTATCTCATCCCAAGTAGCTGATTGACCCGTAAACTTGTTCTCATTATGTAATTCAACTAATTATCTTAATCCAATCATTTCAAAAAAACCTTTAAACTATAACTCTTTATAGAAACCCCCTTGAAACCATAACAAAAAATAGTTTTTTTTTGGGGGGGGGGGGATAACGAATAATGGGCTTGTTGTTTATTCTTCTGTAGGACAAAATTTTAAAAAATCTCTTGAACCAATAGGCTATTACTAAACAAGAAAATAAATCTAATGTTCCTAAAAAAGCTTTTCAAAAGTATCATACATTTTATTTTTTCCAATAAAAACAGAAACATTTAATTTAAAAAATCTATCGAATGAATACTTTTAAAGTGCCAAATATTTATTCAAATAGTGAATTTTGGGGCAATGGGTGGGTCTTAGCTAGTAGGGGTGGGCAACGGATCGGGTTATGTTGGGTTGGACGGGGTCAGCCCATTAACTAAACGGGTTGGACTGGGCCCAGCATATTTGTTAATGGGTGGGGCTGGGTTATGGGCCAAATAATAATAATAATAATTAATAATTAAAATAATTATTATTAATTAATATTAGTGGTAATAATTAATAATTAAAATCATAATTTTTGTTGTTATTAATCATAATAGTAATTATTAATATTATCAATAATAATTAGCAATTATAATTATAATTATTAATTAATATTAATAATAATTAATTATTATTATTAATGTTAATATTGATAATTAATATTAATAATAATAATAATAAATAATAATTACAATAAAACTCATTATTAATGTTATTAATAATTACATAATTATAATTATTGATAGTAATAATTAATAATTAGTAGTAATACTTAATAATAAAAATAATTATTATTAATCATAATTATAATTATTAATTAATATTAGTGGTAATAATTAATAATTATAATAATCATTGTTGTTGTTATTAATCATAATACAACAACAACAACAACAAACTCCCAGTGTGGGTCACGCTTTCGCGGGGTCTGGGGAGATCCAGCTGTAGGCAACCTTACCTCTACCGGTATTCCTACCCAATAGAGAGGTTGATTCCATAAGACGTTGTTATTAATCATAATAATAATGATTAATAGTATCAATAATAATTAGTAATTATAGTTATAATTATAATTATTAATTAATATTAGTAATAATAATTATTAATAATTATTAATGTTAATATCAATAACTAATAATAATAATAATAATAATAATAATAATAAATAATTACAATAACACTTATTATTAATGTTATTAATAATTATATCATTACTGATAATAATTAATAATAATAATAATAATAATAGTAATAATAATAACAATAATAATAATAATAATGATAATAATGATGATGATGATGATGATGATGATGATGATGATGATGATGACGACGACGACGATGATGATATTGATTCCAGAAGGTTGGGGACTTGAACCCCCTTGGAAATGAGAGGGTTCAAGTTCCTTAAGATTGGGGGGGAACTTGATACCCCTAATTATCAAGTTCCATTCCCTAAAAGTGTTCATCAAACACAAAAGAGTGGAGCTTGATACCTAAGGGTTTAAGTTTCATTCCATTTTATCTTACCAAACATCCCCTAAGTAATATAGGACTTGAAAACGATTTTATTATACCTTAGCCTAACGAAATATGTGACTTCCATGCTGATACTGCTGAATCATAATCTTCCTTAACTAATTATCTATTAACTTTAAATACTCTAAATACTATAAACGGTTGACTTAGATGCTTACAAACAGCAAATAATGTTTTAGCTTGTCCGGGAATGAGTGTTCTTCCTTGCAATGCATGTACCATGCCCCACGAATCCATCTATACATCAGTGGCCCGACAGTCCTCCGTGTGCGCATGCATACACGAATGCCAATTCTAAAGCCATAAGCTTGGTATTGAAGGCGGAATTGGCTAGAACCGGGTGTTGGGGAAATGAATAGTAATAGCTGCTGGAAGGAGAAGGAGATGACCTGTGTCGGAGTATGAACCACTGACCTGAAAGCTTAATTCGTCCGACTTAGGTGCAAATCGTTATGGAGAAGAAGCTCCCCAAGGTTTAACACAGCTAGCTTCGCACTTGTGCACTCGAGGGAAAAGCTTTGGAGTATAGCAACTTGTATGCCCAGGAAGTAGAGAGGAGAAGAGAGAATACGTTCTCTGTGTGTTCTGCAGAGTTGCAGAAGGGTCTCTTTTATAATGGACTAGGGGAGAGAAAAACTGTCAACCAAGCAATAAAGGAAGACGTGAAATAGGGGCAGAAAAGCAGGTAAAGGAGAGAATAATGTAATTGAAGGATTAATGGGGAGAGGATCATGGTGATTGAGGCAGAGATGGATGAAGACTTGGTCAACTAGCCGTTAGGAATACGGCAGCTCATATGCAATAAGTCCTCTCGAGAATTCCTCCAAAAAATATAGTGTAAGGCCCAAGCCCAAGCCCACGACCCGCGCCGCACGTGGCAACCCAAGTCCCCTCAACCCCCCTTAAAGAATAGCTTCAAATTATTCAACAAGTGCAAGAAGAGTGAGATATATAACCTTTTGAAGCTACTCCCAAAAGTTCCATGTGGGACAACAAAAGAGATAGGAAGAGTAAGTGAACACCCTTTTGGGGTGCCATTACTCCAACACCAGGCGACCGATGGATAAAATGCGATTTGAATCATTGTAGGCAATGACCCCAATTCCTCCATGCATTCGCTTACACTTCCATGCCCCGTCTACAATTAATTAGCGTGATGGGGGGAGTAGTATGCCCCAAAATAGAAAAGGGTAAGCAAGGGGCTAGCTCTGCCACTAAAGCAACGGCCAACGACCTTTTCCAACTTTCCAAGTGATTGTATTTGTCTTGGATTTGGAGGTTAGGTCGTCGTCCCTCCTCCTCAATTAAAAACAACTGCTCCTAATTAGCCACCAACATATTAACAAATAACATGATCATTAACTCCTTTTGTTCTCGCCAGCTAAACAATGCTACATATAATACATATAAGACAAAACATTTATCTAACATCTCAGACCCTGTTCTTTTCGTTGGTAAATTCAAATTTACGAACCTTAACTAATTTCAACCCACATCAACTAACTTCAATCCACTTCAACAAAAAATTACACACTTCAATCTACTTCAACTCCCTTCTACTAATCTCAATGAACATCACCGATTTAATAATTCATATTTTCCAACGAAAAGAATGGACTCTTACTATTTACATTAATAAATTATCCTATGCTCATTTATGATCTTTCATCATTTTCTTAGTGTATGGACTATTTATTGGTTAAGTTGCTTCTACATGCATATAACATTGTAGTGCTCTCTTATGCTAGACTTTCAGTTATCTCAAATTTTACCATAGTCTGAGAGTATATATTCTCAAAATTTACATTGTTAAAAATATATGGAACTAAGCTTTACAATAATGGGACCACCATGATTCATGAGATTAACTTAAGCATTATTTTAACTATAAGAGGTATTCTTATATTAATATACAACTTACCAAATTAATTATAAATAACACTATTTTTTATTTTTTTTATGTGTGTGTGAGAGTGAGACACTCGTGCGCACACACAAAACGTATCAAGATTTTCATATTCCTTTTTTTTGGTGATAATATTATAAAAAAATACTATTATAAATGCATGCATGCCTTTCAACTAGTCAAACTAGTCCCCGGGTATTCGTCCATCAAAGTCCAAACCCTGCCCCCTAAATGAAATAAAAAAATGAATATTCTTCTTTTACCTTTCTTTTTGGATAGTCCATAATATAGTCTTCGAAAATTATATTGTATAACTGGGTGGACAATGTGGTTTGTCCACCGGTCTTTGCTTTATTTATGTTAAAGCGCAAGAAGTACTGTTGATAGGGAAGCGTTTGCGTAGTCCAGTTACACATTCGCTTTTAGGACATCATGGGTTCGAATCTTTATGAGAGTAAGCGGCATGTTTTCCTTTTTTTTTTTTATTTTCCTCCTTCTTTATCTTATCTTCTGTTTTTTTAAATTCATTTGGTCTTAATTTTTTAATAACCTCTATTCTTTTTTTTTAGTTTTCCTTCTTTTTTGTCTTATTTTTTATTTTTAAAATTTATTGGAAATTAATTTCTTATAATTTCTTAGTATTCTTGAACTACGCCTATAACTTTTCAAGTTTTTGGTATTTGTTAATATTCTTTTTAACTATGTTCTTAAGACAACAACTTTAATTACATAATTACTTTCACATACACACAAATATATATATATATATATATATATATATATATATATATATATATAACTCACTAAATATATATGATAGCTCGCTAAAAGACATAATACATATTAATAAAATACAAATTTTAAAAGTATTTTCTCACTAGATGTATATTATATGTCACCAAAATATAATAAAAATAACTCACTAAAAAGTTACAATACAAGTGATTGAAACTTTTTAAGTATGCTAACCTTATATTTGAGTTATTCAAAAGACATATCATAGTATGTTAAAAGCTAAAAACAAAGTATTGCTCATTAAACATATAACAAAAATTACCAAAAGCGATAGTATAGCTCACTAAGAAATTATCATATATCAAAATATAACAAGAATATGTAATTGTGTATTATATTGTTTGCTCACTCATTTTGACTAGACAAAGTTAGTATTGCTCACTAAATCGTATTGATCACTAATATATCTTTTGACTCACTATATATCTATCACAACTCACTAAAAAATATCATAGCAAGCTTGGAATGCAAGTTCCAAAAAGTGAAACATTTGCTGATGTAGCAAGCTTGGCTGAGAATGCTCTATGTCGTGAAATTTGTTTAAGGAGTAATCTGCATTAATTAGTTAACAATACTCTCTGCAGAATGATTTGTCCTAAAAATAATATAGTCCTTGCTTGTTAGCCCTTGAAAAGGGCACTGCTTCACTGAAAAATAAAAAAAATAAAAGGTGCTCTCTCCGGGATGACAACGGGTAGGGTTGGGGACGGGGGATATATTCCTCGTCCCTGTCCCCACTAAGATCCCCGCCCCCCATCCTTGTCCCATTCTCTATTGCGGGAAAAAAATTCTCCTCCGTCCCCATCTCCAACGGAAATCTAATCCCCAAACGGGCCCCAACGGGGATTTTTTTTCACCATTTTTCTCCTCATTTGTGATAGCTATATTACAAGTTTTGGATGAAATCCTAGCTTGCTATCCCTAAATCGTAGCTCTAATTAATTGTACAATAAGCTCTTGTATGTTCCATGCAACGTAAGTCTAACAAACTTCATTAAATTTTAATCTAACCTAAATTAAAGTTTAAAAAATCCATACAACATAAGTCTAACAATGCACAAATTACACAAAATAAGTTCATACAATCCAGGTTTTTTTCAACTTCATTTACAAATATAACCTTAGTATTATGTTCACAAATAAATGACTCATATATAATTTTAAATTAATATGCGGGAATGGAGATGAGAATTTTTCCCCAACTGAGGACGGGGAAACGGGGATGGGGATGAGGATATTTCCCAGAGCGGGGAAATGGGGACAGGGACAGGGTAAATTTTCACCTCATCCCCATCCCCATCCCTGCTCGGGGATTTTTTTTTTCTGTCCACATCCCCATCCCCATTGGGAACGTGAATTTTTCCCCAATATTAGGCAGGGTCTCAACGGGGGCGAGGATTCCCTGCTCCATTGCCATTGTACTTCGAGGTGTAATTTATTAAGTATTTGTTAGCAATTATTAAGTATTTTTTTTTTTTTGGGGTTTACTTGTGTCATAAAAAATACTTCATGCATGCAATGAATTCCCTTTATGCGGCGAATCGAGAGGCTATAAATTAAGCTAAGAGCTACAGTGTACAGCTCTGGCATTCTAACCATTTTCTTTGTAGGTGTGGACGCACCGAAGCAAAGAGGGCAGCGTCCGAACCAAAAACCATGTTTTCGCACCCACGATGAATATCTATTAAAAATAAACATTTAAAAAATACAAAATATAAAAAGGGATGAACTTTTAAAAATTTAAAATTATATAAGCAACATGAGTGGTGGTGGGTGAAGGTGTTTTTTAATGGGGTGGTGAGAGATTCACTGAACAAAGTGGGAGGATCTTACAAAGACTGGTCTGATTATTCCAGTTTGTTAATTATAAATAAATGATTGAAAAGTACGTAACGACTATTTATATTTGTCTTCATTTTGCGACAAATGGTTGCTGTTATATTATATAATTTGATATCTAAAATATATTCTATATTCATCAGTAACAAACTTATTTTGAATGAGTCTAGTTATAAAAAAAAAAAACAGATGAAAAATAATTTATAGCTTTTTTAATAATTTTAATATCTAAAATATACTATTTATTCATCCGTAATGAACTTATTTTAGATGAGATTACATATATTAAAAAACATATAAAACATAAGATCAAAAATAAAGTATGCATCCGCATATTATTTACACTTTCAAGTTCTTATCAAATACGTTTCAAGCATCAAATACTCTTATTTTGATATTCGAAAATCATACGAGTCTTCGAATTATTTTATTTTTACAATAAATGAGGAAAAAAAACAACAGTAGGTGAGCAAAGAAATTAGATGGTGCAACGAATATCTGCTTCACTTGAAGCAACCATGACTTACTGGCTGTTTTATTTTATTCACAATTCAAACTGTCAAATGCGAAATTCAGACTTAAGAAAGCAAAAGATGGCCCGGGATGAATTCAAATCTCAACAAAGAGCCAGAATTTCCATGAGCAGACATGAACTACTATCCAAAATGGCAATGGCAATGGCAATGGCAATGGCAGCAAGCACAAACCAACCCTTCCAATTGTATTTCTAAATAAGGCCTTGATTCTTTTCTTGGCTATTCTTTCACCAGAAAGATTCCCAACTGTCTCTGCTCAGAATGCTTCCAGATTCTGACCAGAAAATACATTTTTTTTCAGGGTAAGTTTACAAGAAAACTGCAATAAGGAATGGTGGTGTCCGTAAATGTCACACCAGGGGTAACATGATCTGCTGAAGCCCATTAGTTGCAGTCGCAACTCATACCAGCAAAAAAAAAAGTCAATAAATAGGGAAGCCAAGTCAAAAGATGTGACAGATAGAACTATTACTGTGTGAATTACTAGGAGCTTCTAAATTTCAGTATCGAAGAGGCGGATCATCATATCAGAAACCAATCTTCTGGCAAAAGGGATGTAGCTTAGGCTGTACCTGGCAAAGCCAAGACATGCAAACAGTGAGAAGGGAGGTTAAATTTTGCGCTATTGCTAAATATTGATTTATGTGTATTGTATTAAATGATAATTAGTCACTTTGGATGACAAATCGTACGAAGTAAGTCAAGTTGGTTAACTATGTCGCAAGTCCTTTCAAGTCAGGCTTCCACTCGTGTCATGTGCAGGCTTAAATTAAGAGCCTTTCTCAGTCACTTTAAATGACAAAAATCATACAAATCAAGTGAAAATGGTTAACTATGTCGCGAGTCCTTTCAAGTCAGGCTCACCCTTATGTGAAGAATTGACAACCATAATTCCTGGTCCCTCTTTCAACTAAATAGAGCATCTCATGCTCAATTTATGCATGTTTCCTCCGTTTGTACAGCTTGAACTTTGTATTTCACCATATCTTATCTAGCATGTGATATGTTTTATCCTGTTGGGACTATTCACAATCAGGCACAATGAGGTACCCATTTTGTTATGGCTTTTTGAGAAGGGGGGGGGGGGGGTTTGCATCCTAAGGAATACATCATCAGCATAAACTGCTTTCACAAGTAATTGGCTTCCCACAGTTTCAACAGATTTCCATGGAGGAAATCTTGCAAAACAGAGCACTAACACTGCAGATTATTCCCACTTTCCCAGTGTCATGGAAGAGTTCATGAAGAGACCTGAATTCAAAAGCCCTTACCCTGTTTGCTGCCCACCACCTTTGAGAAAGAACCTTGTAAGAGTTTGTAGTAGTCCTCTTTGTCAAATGACCTTTTTACCCCCTTGCTTGTGCTGTCCTTATCAATATTCTTAAAACAGTTTTGGCTGGTTTACACTTGCTTTCTATGCTGGTAACTAAAGAATGATGTAATGCCCTCATCCAACTGGGAAGTACTTAGACTACTAACCAAAAAACCTAATCCCTAGACTATTTTCCTCACTTTTGCAGGAAAATCAGCCCTTAAAAGCACATGGTCCTAACTTGTGCTTGTATTTATAGTAGTAGACTTACTTTGCGACTCATAAATTATTACCTTTTTCCCTCAAATATTCTGATTTGTGATGGAAGTAACACATGACGTCACGACTCATGTCTCATAGATTCACTTATGACCATGACAACCCCCCCCCCCCCCGGCGGGGAGGGTTCTCTTTGCTGTGTTTGTCCACAACAACTACAAAGCGAAAACAGAAGAAGAAAGGACTAGAGGAGCAAAAATTGAGTACAGAAGTGAGACTCACCAGATGAGAGCACAGATCTCACATATCATAGCAAGTAGAGTCAGAATCTTGCTATGAATCTGCAAAACCCAAGAAGGAAACAAGATACTCAAATAAATCAGAACATAGGAAAGTCTTTGTAATGAATCTACAAAGCAGAACAACTGAGACACAAAAAATTGAAACCAAATTCTACCTCTAGCAAGGAACAGGCCAAGCGAAAAAGAAATGACCACACAGACACATCAAGTGATGTGAAGCTTCAGCAACGATGCGATCAGTTTCAGAAGAAAAGAATACTAGCTAGGAACTATACCCAATAAATTCAGGACACTAGAATTGGATCATTATGCATGAGTAGACAACAAGAATAAGTAATTTATTTTGGTCAAATGCCATTCATCCTAAGGCATCTCAATTGTTGCCAGAAAAAGAGAACCCTAAAAATTGCCAAAATGTTGGAAATGCACTCAAAGTAAAACCGTACAGGTTGCATTTCGCAGGCCATAAAATACACTTGGGACACCCAAATAGCAAAGATGAGCAATTATAATTGACAGGGTAAAACAATTGACCTACCAGAATAGCACATACAAGAGCAAGAATGACAAATCCAAGGTACACTGCTGTTGCATAGACACGGACAGGATCAAACATCTTTCTCAATTGCTCAGCTGGTCCAATGAGGAAGGCTGTACTGCCACAAAAAACAAACAAATTTAACATACAAATGAAATAGCATATAAATCTGGGAAAGTTTTTCAATTGACTTTATTCAAACTGGGTCGCCTCCAGCAAGACAAGTGCATTGAAGTTTATTTTATTGATCCTAACTTGTAAAGCACATCTTGGATCCTGATAGAAAGCTGAAGTATTAGTGATAGAACCAGCAGAAGTATAAAGAGCTCTTAATTTACTATCAAAGTGGGCAACAAAACTTTACAAGACTCATGGAAGAGTTTACAATAATTGGATAAAACTCCCTTGAAGCCCATGACCCATTATTGAAGTTCTAGAAGGTGAGATTTGAGAAAAGACACAAAACTATGCAACTACTAAAGGAATCAGGAACAACCTCACCATCAAACAACAGATATGTTCCCAAAAGTGAACAGAAAGGGGCATGTGGCGGGTTAATGAATCACACAACTAATAATGGGAAAACAAGCTTACCTTCCAACAGACAGCACGTTCCCAAAAGTGAATAGAAGAGCAAATTTGATAGGTCTGACGAACACAATCAATGACTGTTAAAAAATAAAACAAACCTCAAAATATAAGCTAGTTGCCGAAAAACAAACAGATAAATAGATGATAAAAAAAATTATCAAGTTATTACGAAAAAGTAAGAAGTACGAGCTACAATCCAATCAGTAAGACTCTTCTGAGGGATCAGAATGTGATTTTTCAAGTATCTTGTCATATTTTCCATGACTAGATCTATCTCACAAATAAACTTGTTTGCAAAGGAACATAGAAATTCCTTCCAAAAGAAGGAGTTTCAAAAATGTCAAACTCCCACCCCTATCTGCCAGCCATATGTTCAGTCTGCTTTAATTCCTCTGAAATCAGATCTCCATTTGAAGGAGGACTTTCCAAAGGGAGCTATGTTCATTCACATGACTAAAAGCATCAACCTGAAACCTTTTCCATTTGTTCGAGAGAATCAACACATAAACTTGTTCTGTCTTCGTTAATTTTTGAAGCAGGGTATCAGAACCATTTGTTGGAGCCTGACTTCCACTATAGATGGCTGACAACCTTCTGCCATTTCCTCCATGTTCTATAGCTCCCTTTGCTTCTACCATGCTTCCCCAAATGGGCTACTGGACTTAAAGAGGCGGCTGGAGTTTGAAATGGCTCTATAAGCCTAACAAGGAAAAAAAATACAATACCCTTGCTGATGATCTTCCCCTAATCTGAGCGGTAGGCTCAACTCATGTAATTGGTGTGTACATCACAGAAGCCAAGAAGACAGTTTCAGATCAAGCACAACAACAACACCACCACCTCCTAGTGTGGGTCCCGCTGTCATGGGGCCTAGGGAGATCCAACTGTAGGCAACCTTACCTCTACCGGCATTCCTCCCTGTAGAGAGGTCGATTCCAAGAGACCCACAAAAAGAGGATTTTGTGAAAATGTTTTAAAGAAGAAAGCTTTTGTGACAATATTAATAGAGGAAAAATAGGGCCACAAGCATGGGCTGACTAAGATGCATCAAAAGACAAGATGCCGAAGCTGAAAAACATAAGAACAATATAATAGATGACGGAATCATACCTTAACAATCCGAGATAAACAGACGCTGCCCCTTCCCAGAATGAAGAACAACCTACATATGAGCACGACAAACCCCTACCAGTACTAAGCCACTGCAGCCAAAGGACAACTACGGAGTCGACTCTCTGCGATCTAAGATCTTAATCCTATCCCGCTACAGCCTCCTATCCTAAGCCAGGTCCTCCGTCAAACACACAACTTTCAAGTCCTTTTTAATCACCTCGTCTAAACTCTAATGTTAAAAATAACAACCTCCCTTGAAGACCCATATAGTTTGAGGGCAGTAAAGAATCGTAATGTGCATCCTTATAATCACCATCCAGTACCTCACACACCTAAGCACACAGGTCATTGTTTTCAGAGTCACATGCTTTACATGCCTCATCCTCTATCCCACGAACCTTGCTCCCATTCTCGACTACCTCTGGGCCTCTATTCATGGGTGACCAGATACCTAGCACCTTGATTTCACTATCCCAAAATTCTTCAATCACTTGATACTAGAGGGCCATCCAATTCTGCATCCTCACAATGTAAACTTCAATGAATGTAAACTTCAATGATTCCCCTCTATTCATTGTGTGGATAGGGCAGACCACAGACGCTATAAGATGTTAAACTAAACAAACTTTGTTAACCTAGCTGTGAACATGTGGAATCAATGTAACTCTCATAGGTGAATAATGTTGAGTTTACAGAGGCTAGCTACAATTCAGAATCTGAATCACTAGCTGCTTATGAAAACCTATCCTCCTTCAATCAGCTACAAGAATCCAATAAGGCGGATACATGTCTATGGACAGCCATTTTCTGAACAATTTGCTTGTTATGTCCTAAACTGAATTGTCGAAGATGCACACCCATCAAATATCCAATATGGGTACCTCTTAAAAACACTAAAATTAACATAAAAGTAACATATTAACCCTGTAAGGTTCATACATTCAATTAAACCAAACCCAGCAAATGGAAGATGAATTCGATACTTGATATCCACATAAAAGGGGGTTCATACCAGGAACATAAAAAGGAAACCAGCGATCAAGGATGCAGCAAACCCATAAATTCTCTGTTCAAAAAATTTAAATTTTAGAGAGATTTGTTCACTGAAATCAAAATGGAGAAGAGTTGAAAGACCGAAAATTGAGATAAAGAACCTGAGTGGGCGAGAGACTAGGGCAAAGGGAATCAGTGTTTTGTTGGTCGAAGAAGTCATCTCCTCTTTCAGCATCGTCTCCTCCAAGAAGTGATTGACCCACCTTCCACATCTTCTCGCGGTTGTTTTTTCAAGTTTCTGGGTTCAAATTCAATGCCTGATTATCATCTGCGAGTCTCTGAATTCTATAATCTTAGCTGCCAATGCCATATTTCAGGTCAGCACAACCCCATGTTGATCCGGCCAAACACTAGTCCTTTCGGATACGAGCTGTAAAATCTGAGTTCTATAGGATGGGTTCTTTTTTCTCCCCTCCTGCTAACATTATGAGACACTAGTTACGGTCTCAAACTAACTGCATAATTGGGTCTTTTTAATTTTAATTTAATGCCTAATCATGACATCTGGAAGGGAGGGTAGGAAGATCAAATTTGTATGGGTGAAAATAGTGTTTTCAGTTGCTGGATCTTTTTAATACCAAAAATTGAACTGATGTTTGCCAATAAGAAGTAGAATACCCAACATAACATAGGTGGTAGAAATCCTTATCCCAAAGTGTTAAGCCATTCGAAACAACAGATGTTAGTAGCTGAACGACATTATACTATCAAACTATCACAGTAGTCACGGTTTTGGACAATATGCATACAGTAAGCATTTTCCAGGCACGAGGGAACTTCATGTAATCATGTTTGGTAGTTTGGAATTTGGATAGTGTGATTGTTTATTTGTTTAGGCACATGAAATTTCTTAAGACATCACAAAAAATCGGTATCTACCCTTCATCTGATCGTTGTGCTGTGGGCATATGTCGGAGCCGGGACTTATTTTTGGCTCATAAATGGCTCCAGATGACATAGTAGAATGCAGTTTGGAGCTGCCATCGAGAGTATTGAGAACTCATTGAAATGCGGCTGATTGAGGAACACATCGAATACAAGGAATTAATCACAGAATCTGCAATATAATGTTCTTGGTTACACTTACACTTACAGCAGACTAGCCACCTTGACCTTGCACAGACACTATGAAACATCAATGAGGCAGACCCCATCAGCTATTCCAAGATTATTAGTTAATGTTCTCACTACACATCACTATACATCGTACAACAACTGGCGCACCAACAATTTTCACTTTACATACAGAACTACAAATCTGTACATGACCTTGTAAATAGAAGCGCTGAACCATTTACACAACGGAGCACAAGCATCCTCGAATCTACATAAGTTCCACACACAATTTTTGACAAATCAAACATCTCTGGAGGCACTTGCAGTCGTACTTCTTGAAGCACTTTCTTAGCATCCTTGACATTGCTACCTTGTGGCTCTTCCAGATTCATTGTGACTTCAATCTCACCTGATGTAAGTTTGGCTACTGGAAGGCTAGATGGAATCTCATTCGAGGGGAATGCCTTTCTCCATTTCTTCCCCGATAGTTTCTTGAGCACAGACGTCGATGGGTTAGATCCTGTCAAGAAGGGTATCTCTGGAGTTTCATCTTCCTTTATGTATAGCCGCCGGCCAGCCCTTAATCTGGATGGAGAAGTTACACTTAAATTTCCAGCTATACCGGTCTTGTCATGAGGCCAGTCTCGACCACTAATGACGTTAAAACCAATGTTGGAAGTCAACAAAAATGTTGTCCTCGCATTTGCCACTCTAGTAACTGTCAGGTGCACATTACCAATTAGGACTCGATGAGCAGGTTGACGAAGAGTCAGGCCTATATGCCGACCTGTACTGTACATCAGACGCCATTTTCCTGGAAGCAACTCCAGCCAGTTCTGAGTGTGCATTTCCACATGCAAAGAGTCAAACTTACATAGTAGTTGTTGTAGAGAGTACTAGATTATTTGAAATTATGTACTGTCAAAGCCACAAATTTAGTCCTAATAGTGGCAAGAAGGCATACATGTAACAATGTTGAGTAGAATTCAAATATTTGATGCCAGACTCAAGGCTTATTAGAAGCAGGTAAGCAACAGATGACCCAATATGGAGCCCCCCTAGCTGGGATTTTGGGAGGTCAAATACATGCAACCTTACCCTAGGTTAAGCTATCAAAGAAGCTTTCTCTGGAACACACAAAAAAGGACGATACCATGAGCCCCTTTGGTTTTCATGACAGCACAAGGATTCATTATCCATGCTTAGTTTATTTAATGCTGAGCAAAGATGCATGTATTCATTAGGAGCACAAAACCAAAAGTCAACTATAACACAATGAATTCAAACAGCAGAAGACTGTAGAAAGCTGCGATAGAAAGCGAACATGTAGCGAAGAAAGGGTGAGGGCAGATAGAAGTACCTTGGGCTTTGGATGAGGATTTAGCATCTCCATTAGTTCAAAAAAATGAGATAGTCTGCTGCGCTGAACACACACCAGTATCAAGGTCAGTGAGGCCTAACTAATGCCATATCAATGCATCAGACTGAGGTAGCATAAAACAACACTAGACCATATTGGATGGCCTAATCAAGTAACTTCTATACCTTGAGGCCCTAGATATGTTTTCAAAGAGAGCCATCATTGTGGGCCCACTCCATACTAGTTTTTGAAATGAGTTTACAAGTACAGGCTTCATTATCGCTCATGCAGCAGCCATGGACACTTCAGAAAAATCTCATTTAGATGCACAGTAAATGCTCTGCACATGAGGATTCAAGCAAGTGACAACACCTGGCCCATCTTTTTTCTTTTTTGGCATATTCTCTTCTTCTTCTTTTTCCCCACTGAATAGACATTCACTGTCATCACTAATAGCCACTGGAACAAGTTATCTGGTTCACTATATTAGGCATTTCATCACACCAATTGTTACCAACCGGAAGACAGAAATACAATATAAGGTGAGCATTTCTTTCAACATTAGCTGAACAAATCGCTTCCAACCTCACTCCATTAGACTGAGAGCCCTGTTCTTTTCAACTGAATTTTGCTAAACTGAACTAAACTGAACTTGTTTTTGCTGAACTGAACCTAATTGAACTTAATTTTGCTGCAATGAACTTATTCGTTGATGAACGGAATTGAACTGAACTTGTTTTTTCTGAACTAAATTGAACTGAACTTGTTTTGAAAAAAAAAAAAAAAAGCAGAGAACAGGGAACAATCAGCAAGCTTCTACTTGACTTTAAAAGCAGACGACATCATCCATCAACGTTTTAGTTTGAATTAGAGAGTGCTCGTGTAACCAACAGCTACCTGAGGCTGATGATAGATGTATTCCTCCGTAATTCTAACTGCCGTAGAACCCAGGCCCCATCTGATTATGTCCATTGATGGCTCTACCTTCCATTTAGGTCCACATAGGAACGGGTGCCTCAGAGCATCAACACAGCTGCAGCGCACATAAAACACAAATTAACAGGCACACATTTTGCTACAGCAATCATGGTACTTCTAAGAAAACTGAGAGGAATAAAGCAACAAAGCTATAAGCCCTATTTCTTTCTTTTTATTCACAACACTGTCTAAAGAGGGAAGCACATCACTAGATCACAATATCGTGAACAGTTAAATATGGTAGAATTAAAGAGAAAAGATGCATGCACCACATCAATCATTGCATTCATCATATGCACTACAAAGATGAATAACATCAAGTAACACATGACATCAAAACAAACAGAGCCACAATTAACATAGGATGGGTAATATAGTACGAATGATCTTCTCTGTTGAGAAACATGAACTTTGTCTTTGATATTAATTAAACTTGCTATAGTTTCATTAATGGAGATGGGAAAAGACATCCCCGTTTTCAGTTTTAGTCTGGCAAAAGTTCCTGAAAGAAAGTTTTCCAAATAGAGAACTCAGTGCCACTATATGACATTCAATAATATTGGTTTCCAGCTTTACTCGTTTAGGAAAGATTACAAAATTTTCTGGATGAGAAAACTCAACGACCAACCAACCCCCTCAAAACTGCCACATACACCTACACATCTTACCATAAAACCTCTCTGCTGTTCCCCTAATTTTAGCAGCTGACAAGGATTGATCTGTGTGGTCACGCCGCAGCACTAGGCACTCCATTATGCCTAGGAAGCCAGAGTCTCCCTCAAACTTCTTTTCTCACCACTTCACCCCACCCAAACAAAAAAGAAAAGACTCCAACTGAATTTCATGAAATTGGCACCGCAATCTAGTACCATGAAAACTTCAATAGTGAAGACCCTTCCAACAATTTGATTAGTAGGATCAACTGATGCCTCGATATATAACCCTTTTGTCACTGAACCAATCTTCTAGTTTCTTTTTTGGAACAGAAAAATGAGGAAATTTGGTTCAAGTGTTCTAGAACAAGGGCCTTGAGACTCATTGGCTTATGACAAGGAAACAGGCTTGCCTTGGTTGGTCACAGGTCACTTCCCGACCACAGAAATAGAAATGAAAGGTTAGGAGGCACTGACAAAAATTCATGCATGAGGTGGGAAGTCACCAGGGAGAGGACTAAGGCTTCACAGGGAACTGTTACGGTGTTACACTCTACCCATAGCAACCAAGCCTTCTGCCATAGCAACCAAGCTTTCGAAGTCATTATTGCCATAGAACGGACTCCAATAGCTTCACCAATAATCTCATGAGTCTCTTATACTCCTACCAGTACCACAAGGCCTTAGGGTTTTAAGGAAATGAAACCAATCATGATGAACATGCTACATGGAAGCAGTCTAACTAGTGGTTATATTAAGTGTTGGAGGTGCTCAGCTTAGTGGTTAACTAGTTATTAGAAGAATATGCAAGCACAATGAGAATTGAGAAACCTATATAAATTTAGATATGGAAGCCATCTGTCAGAAATCTAATTACATATCAGTGCCACTCCACCGAAAGACCACAAGAAAAGCGAAGACACAGTTATATTACAAGACAGAAAAACAGACTTATAGGAGATATGAATTCAGAAAAACAGTTTTTTTTTTTTTTTTAATCAATCAGATAGAGTACATGACCAATGTTAGCTGAATATAAAAGCAATAGCACACCTTATTCTATTTGAAGGTTTGGGTGCCAGCAATAGTGACAAAAGGTTCCAACCAGCACCCCAGTTTCGATCAAGTATCTGCAAAAACATGAGGTGTCAAAAACCTTCATCCAAGTAAGACGGGATGGAAAAAGGAGAACCAGGATTGGGGAAGACGGAGTGACTACAGCAAATCCTACTAGAGGAAGGGTACTAACCTGGAGTCCAATATTTCCAGAAGGGGAGTTCTTGCACAAGATTGGTAACATAAATTCACGAAAGCATGAAGGATGATTTCCCTGTAGCATGTGAAAGATTAACACCATGAAATGTTGATGTAATATGATGAAATATACCACTTTGACAAGACAGGGGGCAAGGACACGACTTAACATAAGTGTTACTTGTTAAGTGCAAATATTTTGAATAGAGCCCATCATCATGAAAGGTATAGGTCAAGGCAAGTACCTTTGACAAAAATGACTTGAACCTTGCAAAGATTAATGGATCCATAAGCTCATGTAGAACCATCTTTGCCATAATAAATCCAACACACCTAAGCAAAATACACACATGAATGCATAAATAAGTCTCAGACCACTAAATAATCTACAAAGCATACACGCGTGTTTCATTTCCATTCAGTACCTCATGTCAAATGCAATCATCATCTGTCGTCTCCTACTATCTACAAAAAAATCAGCCGCATTTCCAAGAATACCTACCTGGAAAATGTAAGCCTCTGTTAAAGGAAATTTGTAATCAAGATAATGAGGACAATATCCCTCATAATAACAACTGAAATGCGGCGAACTATATGGCTAACAACAAGAGGGTTATGAGGCACAGGCAATATCCTTTTGTACAATTCGTAATTTCTGAGTGTCTCAAAGGCAACATTTGAGCATCGAACTATGCATAAACAACATCAATTCTCTTTGCTTCTAAGATAGACAGCAAGCATAGCATCAAGGCCAGACAACACATAGCTCCATTGAATTGTAATCAGAAGATTACCAGCAAAACACATAGCTCCATTGAATTGTAATCAGAAGATTACCAACAATCTTTAAGCAACAATCACAATTTCATATTTATTTTTTCTTTTTTGACAAGGAGAATTTCATATTTCATACAAACATTACAGATGTAATATTTCATATAATGTGAATTCTCAGCCTTTAATATTGGCATTGCTAATTTGGGGGGGGGGGGTTTGAAAATTGAGTCCGTTGACTATATGCTTTTTTCACCTGGACATTCTAAGGTCACCTGTCAATGCCATGATTCATAACTAATGAACAGATGCTCCATAAGAGATTCTGAATCTAAATGTATACTATGTAAGAAAATCAACCGCAAGAATGAGTCATAATTTACAACTAGCAATACAAGTTTACATGTAGTGTCAACTGGGAACCATCTACTCACCTTAATATGTCTATCAACAGGGCTGACATGCAAATTCTCAAGCCTCAATTCTGTATGGGCAAGACCATGAGTATGCAAGTAATTTACCTGAAAGGAGGTACATAAAAAATTTGAAGCCTTGCTACAGAAGTAGACATAAACAGGAGTTTGAAGGTTAATACTCATAATAACGACAATAATCATACTCCTATCAAGAGATCCCTCATTAGTAACCGGATGAGACGTAATTGCCTGGAAACAGCAGGTCCTCCAGTAGTATCATCCCCAACCCTTCGAACAGACTCCTCGTCAAGTGCAAGGGTAGCTTCTAAGGTTGGTAACCAGTCTGACTGCTGAAGCCAGTGCAGCAGGGAGAAACTCCCATGATACTGAAATGAAATTGTATTGTCGTTGGTTAAAGGCATTCTGGATTCGTCATATATCAGAAGATGAAAAACATTGTACGCAATTGTAAGGTAAATCCATTCAATCATCCTGAAAGTATCGCCTGTCCCTCGATGTTCCCATTGTTACATGATTAATGACTAAACCTCATGTCGACTCCACAAAGAATGAAAATAATACAATGTATGCTCAAACAAAGCCACCTACACCATGAACCAGAACAAATGAGGCAGGATCACTGCTTGTGGGGGAAGAGACATAACCATGAACTTGCATTGCATAAGAATGGTACAAAACTTTACGACGAGCCAACTTCTTCAACACCTGCAAGAAATATTAAACAAGAAATGCATTAACTACCTGATCCAAGTCCTAAGTAAGAGCACATTCCATTAACCATTCACCAACCTCTATTGCTCGCTTCCCTCTCCTTTGAGCTTGCATACTAGTAAGTTCCCGTAGCACAACTTTTGTACCATATAACGAGCTGCATTTTACAAATTCAACATACCAGAGAAATGAATTTTGGAAACAATTCAACTTACATTACGCGACAGAGAGAGAGAGAGAGGGAGAGAGAGAGGGAGAGAGAGAGAGAGAGAGAGACCATTTTAAGCTTCAACCTTTACCTGCCAGGATTCCTCACAACGGCTTCAAAAACTAGCTCATCACCCTAGAAAAGTGCAAAACAGAGGCCATCATCACCATTTGCCATCAACAACACCGAAATGCAATTACAAAAAAAAAAAAAAACACTAAAAAGATCAGACTTCAAGCAAAAAAAAAAAGCGTACTCGCCCACCAAGGCCAATGCTAACAGAATCAGCAACCTCAAAATCAGACATAACCATGCCCAGTTCATCCTCCCCCGAAGACGATCCACCCATTTGATCATTTTGTTCAGACAGGGTGCTCATCGAAGCTCTGCATCTCATCCTGATGCATTTTCTTCGAAACGAGCCAGTAATTGGCACTCTAATTGCAGGTTTGACTAACAAAGTCGGCAAATTTTTGTTTAAGAATCGAAAATCAAGGCCTTCAATGGTGGAATTGACACCCCCAATCCCGCACAAAGCCATCCAGTCCAAATTCAGCTCAGAATTTCTCAAACACCTTCAAGGAAAGACAGAGGATTTCACAGACCACATAAGAAAAAATGGAAAATAACGTAAATTCCATTTGGGTTTTCACCAAAATCAAAATTCAGAACAACCCAGGAAGATTCTAATTCAATTTGGATACAGTATATACAAAGGATCAGTAACAAGTAGATACTGAAAAAGGAAAAAGGGGGGAGGGGGTTCATGACTGTGGAAACATACCGAAAAGAAAAGGCCGATCTGATTGGATAAATTCAAGATTGGACAGAGGAAGGGACAGAAGTGAGTGGATGAATGAACAGCATAAAAGAGAAAGGAGGCCTTGCGAAAATTGCGTGCAAGGCGAAAGTTTGAACATTGTGCCATGCGCTATGTCTACTGCTAGCACACATCCCAAATATCTCCCAGTGTCTCTCTAGAAGCCGGCTCGTGGAGAAGGTCCTTTTGTTCTTTAGCCCTTAAAGTTTTCCAAAATTGCTTGTCAAGTCCTTCCATACTAGGGGTGGCAAAATTTGCGAATCCGGACAACGTCGACAAAATTTTT
>JACYFF010019584.1:104767098-104844277 GCA_017589665.1 Selenicereus undatus
AAAAATTTTGTCGACGTTGTCCGGATTCGCAAATTTTGCCACCCCTAAGAAAATGTTACGACTGCTTGTTTCCTGGGAAGGCCTCCACGTGCATTCCGGGCTCCCCTCTGTCCCTCTCTCATATAAGAAAGAGATAAATCATATATCATATAATGTACCATATTATGATATATTGTATATTATGTTATATCATGTATCATCATATTATATATCATATATTATATATATAATATAAAACTGAATGAGTTGAATGAATTGACGATATTTTGACAAGTGTTAAGATTCTATTGATTTTTTATGATTGTTTTTTACTTAATTAATTTAATCGTCATCCATTTTATTACCCACATTCAAGTATCAATATTAAATGATTGTTTCTTTATTTAATTATTTTAACAGTTATGAATTTTAACTAAAAAAAATTATAAATGCAAAAATATAATTTTAATTATGCTAATAAAGACCCATATAATTTTTCAAATTTGAAGAGACATCCTCACCCCCTACGTGAAATGACATTAAACATATGCCAAGAATAGAAAATATGTTTTCCTTGCTAAGATGAAGTATAAAGAGTTAGGAGAACAAAATTTATATTGGAATTTTCTTTTACTAAAAAAGGTGGGGAAAAAAGGTGAGTAAGTTAGTATCAAACAATACACATATTTAATGATTGTATATATAACTTGAAGTATGTAATTGCATTTGTCATAAATGATTTGATGTTCCTTATATCTTTTATTTTTCTTTTTTTAGTAAAAGGACCTTTAAATAATTATGTTTATTTTACAAATATAATAGGATCATTGGGCACTTATATTTAATTGTGAGATTTATTTTACAACTATATCCATAAATTAAGGGCCAGTAACTAAATTGTAACACTTAGAAATTGATACCCAAACTTGTCTTAGCTTCAAAATGATCATATATCTTTTTAACAACTAAATACAAATTGATACGTTATTATATATCAAACTACATGCAATCTTTCAACTACTAAACCTTCGATTTTGAATTTCCCTATTATATGATAAATGCATTTATATGCTTCAATGTCATAAATACAATTATCTTATAAGTACACCGTTTGACACTAACCTCTTCATCCTTTTTTCCCTCTTTTTGTTCTTTTTTTTCTCTAAAACCATCCAATATAAGAATTGTTCTCTTATCATGATAAAAATAATATCAAACTCAAAACATACTTCCAATCCAAACAATACATCAAAATAAAATAATTTATACAAATATTTTTTTTGTATCAATTAGCTCAACATATTAGTGCTTCTTATTAGAATTAATGATAAGACCACAAACTCTTTAAAGAAAAATCATAAGATTTTAAAATTTTAACACAAATTCGTGCGAAGTACGAGATGCATACTAATTTATTACTTTATGTTTAATTGACTATTTGACATCTACAACGAGAATCCGAGTAATTTTGTGTCCATTTGAGACATTTTGTTGGGACTTGAATATAGACTCTGATAACTGCACTATTTGGTATTAACAATAAACCTCAGACTTTGAATGAATAAAGTCATAGGATTATTGTTGATTTAAGATCGTGTAGTTATCAGGATCAACAATTCATTCAATCCCAACATGAAGGGCAGTCGATAATTTATTCAACTCTCAAGATAAAAGCCTCAAATAGGGTATGCACAACAGCCAAGTTCATAGTCAAGTCTCACTTATGTAACATTGAAGTCTTGATTGCATGGCTCCCCTATGGATCCAATTGTGACATGAGCTTGAAAGAAACTCGCTCCACCCAAGGCAAGTCAATGACTTGGCTGGCACTACTATGAAAGTTAAACATAAAGAGGCCCTGCACTCAAAAGACACCCTGCTAGTAGAAAACTTGGCATTTGCATGAGGCAATGGGCTACAAATTTGTTATGCATACTCATAGCTCATATATTGAGCTCTCGATCGAGCTTTGAATCGAGCATTGCTAACGTTTTGCTTTAATTAGCTATGAGATTAAACTATAATGTAGCGTTTGGTTAAAAATAATATAATCACTACGCAACTATGTAATATAATTGTCAGTGTAATGGAATAGAATAATAATTACATTATAATGGTTGATTACAAAAGTTTTTGCAGTTGTAATGAGATGAATTCATTTACAAACAATACTTCAATTTACACGTGGCGCGAAGTACTTGCAATTCAATTCACTCTTATTTTGCCTACTTTACTTATTTGTAGCTTCGTTAATATTTATCACATCCAATATATCAATGTTATCATCATCATTATGATGTTTTACATGAGACTTACTTCACCCTATTTCATCTAAATTACAATAATGCAATATTGTTCAAGTTTAGCAAGTAGAGAGAGAAGATGACGACGATGATGATGATGTGGGGTGTGTGTGTGTGTGTGTGTGTGTGTGTGTGTGTGTGTGTGTGTGTGTGAGTGAGAGAGAGAGAGAGAGAGAGAGAGATGACGTCTAGAACGTACAAAAATACAGTTATAATAATACGATCATGGTTTGGGTTAAACTTTATCTAATATGGGGAGGATGAGGGGGGCTCAAACCTTTAAAAACATGGTGGTGTAGTACTAAGAGATGAAAAGTATTAGATGAGAGACAATGGAGGGAAGAGAGAGAAAGTTCCTACATACAATAGCTTATGGTTGGGTAGATTTTGTGCTGTTGTTGCATGGTTGGGTAGACTTTGATTTCAAGTTATGCAATCACAATAGTTTGAAAAAATTTAAGTAATTGTATTCGTATAGATTGAGGTAAATATAATTACAATGCAATCTACTTAGATTAACTTAGTTCACGAATTGATATGTAAGTTGCCATGACCTATTAATATATAACACAAAAAATGACTATAATAATTAATAAGAGTAAATAAGGTATGAGTTTAATTATATTAACTAAAGTTTTATTCTTTTCTTGTGTACGTACTGCTAGTTTTGAGTTTGTTTCAAATATTTAAAGATAATATTATTCAATTTAAATAAATTTCAAAAACTCGTATAAGTATATTTGTCAGCCAAGGCGAAGAATGGAGTTGGCATCCTAGTCGTGAAGGATTTTACGGATCAGGTGGTCGAAGTGAGGCGTAAGAGCGACCGGATTATGGCCATTAAGGTTTTAGTGGGTTCAGTTTTCGTGACTGTGGTGAGCGCGTATGCGCCCCAGGTAGGCCTGCCGAAAGAAACTAAGAAGCTCTTCTGGGAGGACCTAGATGAGGTCACCCAGGGGGTACCTCAGAGCAAGAAACTGTTCATAGGAGGAGACTTTAACGGCCATATCGGCGCGGAGGCAGTAGCATACGATGGGGTTCATGGGGGCCTAAGTTTCGGAGAAAGGAATGCGGGAGGGGTCTCTGTGCTGGATTTTGCAGTGGCCTTTGACTTGTTGGTGGCCAACTCCTTCTTCAAGAAGAATGAGGACCACCTGGTGACCTTTAGGAGCAATTCTTGCAAGACCCAAATTGACTACTTCCTAACAAGGAGGGAAACTCGGAGATCGTGTAAGGACTGCAAAGTGATTCCCAGTGAGTTGCTGGGAACTCAACACAAGTTGCTGGTTTTAGATGCAGAGTTCAAGTATCCTAAGAGGGCGAAGAGGAGAACAGAAGAACCCAGAATTAAGTGGTGGACCCTCACGAAGGAGAAGGCAGGGTTAATAGCAGAGAGATTAGCTGAGGAGAGAATTTGGAGGAGGGCAGAAGACGTCGACTTGATGTGGGATGCTGTGGCGGATTGCATTCGAAGGTCGGCTAAGGAAACCTTAGGTCTTTCCAGGGGAGGCGGCAACAGGAAGGAGGGCGCCTGGTGGTGGAACGAAGAGGTAAAGGAGAAAGTCAAGGCACAAAAAGAGGCTTACGTGGAGTTTGTGAGCAGCAGTTCGGAGGACGAGATGGCACAAAAGAAGATCGGATGCAAGGCGGCCAAGAAGGTAGCCAGAAGGGCGGTGGTGGTAGCAAAGAGTCAGGCGTTTGATAGACTGTACCATAAATTGGGGACGAAAGAAGGGGAAAAGGAGGTTTTTAAACTGGCTAGGGTGAGGGAGAGAAAGACTAGAGACTTGGGAGTGGTAAGGTGTATCAAGAACGAAGAGGGTAAGGTGTTGACTGAAGATGCTGAAATTAAGGAGAGATGGCAGAGGTTCTTTGCTAAACTCCTCAATGGGGAAGGGAGGAAGTCGATTGTAGTAGGAGCGACGAGTGTAGTGATCAGCGTGCGGGCGCCATGATAACAAAGGAGGAGATTAGGGAGGCCTTGAAGAAGATGGCGAAGGGAAAGGCCGTGGGCCCAGACCAGATACCAATGGAAATTTGGAAGTTTATGGGGGAAGTGGGACAAGAATGGCTCACGGAGCTTTTTAATGTTATTCTCAGGACCGCCAAGATGCCCAGAGAGTGGAGGGCCAGCACAGTCATCCCACTGTACAAGAACAAAGAGGATATCCAAGATTGTAATAACTTTAGGGGTATCAAGCTGCTCAGCCACACTATGAAGCTGTGGGAGAGGGTGATTGAGAGAAGGCTGCGAGATGAAGTAGAGATTTTAGAAAACCAATTTGGTTTCATGCCAGGCAGGGCTACCATTGAGGCAATATACCTCCTCAGAGGGATCATGGGCTTGTTCAGGGATAGAAAGGTGGATCTCCATATGGTATTCATTGACCTGGAGAAAGCGTATGATAGAGTGCCAAGGGAGGTATTGTGGAGGTGTTTGGAAAAGAAAAGGGTGTCGCCCGCGTACATTTGTGTTATCAAGGATATGTACGAGGGAGGGCGGACGAGGGTTAGAACTCCGGGAGGGGTCTCCAATGACTTTGCTGTTAATTTGGGCCTGCATCAGGTCTCCGCTTTAAGCCCGTTTCTTTTCACACTAGTTTTAGACGAACTCACTAGAGGAATCCAAGACGAGGTGCCTTGGTGCATGTTATTTGCAGATGACATCGTCCTTATCGATGTGACCAGGCAGGGGGTGAATGACAGGTTGGAGAGTTGGAGGCATACACTTGAGGCTAGGGGCTTTCGGTTGAGTAGATCGAAAACGGAATACCTTCACTGTTGTTTCAGCGGAAGGATAGAAGAGGGGGGAGAAATCGTTCTGGATGGGAGGGCAATACCGAAGGTCGCCAAATTCAAGTATCTAGGCTCGATCATCCATCATAATGGGGACATTGACGAGGATGTTAGCCAGCGGATTAGAGTGGGCTGGCAAAAATGGAAGTCAGCGTCAGGGGTGCTGTGTGACAAAAGAGTGCCCATGGGTTTGAAAGACAAAGTCTATCGGATGGTAGTTAGACCGACTGTTCTCTATGGATCATAGTGTTGGCCTCTAAAAAAGGCGCAGGTCCAAAGGTTGATGGTAGCTGAGATGAGGATGGTCAGGTGGATGTGTGGTTTTACGAGATTGGATAGGATCACGAATGGGGTAATCAGGGGCTTAGCTGGAGTGGCCCCCATAGAGGAGAAGATGAGGGAATCGAGGCTCAGATGGTTCGGTCACGTGAAGAGGAGAAGTGTGGCCGCCCCGGTGCATAGGTGCGAGAGTATTAACCTCCCGGTGGTAAGAGAGGGAGGGGTAGGCCGAAGAAGAGCCTAGAAGAGGTGATTAGAGAGAACCTCAGAGTTGTCGGTCTCACGGAGGACATGACTCAGGATAGGAGTTTGTGGCGGGTCAGAATTAAGGTCCCCGATTGTAGGGGACCGGCTTCGTAGGTGGTAGTAGCTTAGGAGGTGTGGGGTAGGGTGGGGTGGGTAGGGTTTTGGTTTGCTTGTCTGCAGGTCGTGCTTTCCCAGGATGTCACGACACCAAGCGCCCCTGGTTTGTTGAGGTATGTCTCCGCTCCCTATCTTTTCGCTTATCTGGTACCTTTTCCCCCTTTCCTTTTCTCTTACGTCGGTAAATGGTTTTGCAATTGTTTTCTCTTCAAACCTTTTTCTCAAAGCTGTTTTGTGGGTCTTATGGAATCAACCTCTCTATGGGTAGGAATATCGGTAGAGGTAAGGTTGCCTACAGCTGGATCTCCCCAAACCCCGCGAAAGCGGGACCCACATTGGGAGTTTGTTGTTGTTGTTGTATAAGTATATTTGTATTAGGTGGTGCAGAGTATAGCGATTTCCACAAAACGGTAATTATGGGAGTTACAATAATTCCCATAATCTTAGCCATACAAATGGCGACATTTAATCTCTACTGCTAATTTTTAGTTTTTTATTGACATTAAATCTAATATTTTTAAATTGCTAAACTTATGATAATTAATTTAAAAATTATTTTTTTAGGACATGTTTGGATTGTGAAAAATTCTATTTTTAATTCAATGAAAGATCTAAGAAACATTAAAAAAGAAACAAAAAAAATAACTAAATTATTTGATGCATGAAGCCCAGACCACCCTCCAGTGTTTCCGGCCATTAGCTCCAAATTTTCTGCCGAGATACCACCGAAGTTGACACTGGCCAAGTTGTATCTAGGCGGTAATATTTCTGGCAACCTCCCCTGCCCCCCAAACTAGCGCACTTGAAAACGACTGAGAAGATAAACCTTCGCTGGAAAAAATATGTGCGTCGGAAAATAGATAAAATGTCGCTGGTAAATAGCTCGGCCAGTTGTCAGATCCCGGGCGATGGTGGTGTCATCGACGGCAATGGGTGGAAGGCGTATATGGGATGGAAGTTGGAAGATCGTGAATCTGAGGATTGAAGGGTGTGTTGAGGTTTTATTCAGCAGTATAATATATAAATGATGCGAGAGCATATGTTTCAAGCAAAGCCTCACAACCTAATTGTTGGGATCCATAGATTGTAGTAGTGAGGTTACAAGTTTAATCCTTAGGAGCGCCTTACACTTTTTACAGAATTAAATCCAAGAGTTTTGAAAATATTATATGACGCGAAAGCATATAGTTTTGGAAACTCATTTAGACTAGAGAACCCTAAACCTCTCGGCAACTAAGAGCTTAACCAAAGCAGTAACTCCTTTTTTCTTTACCATACCTGCAATGTAATTGATTATACTAATAATGCACATAATAGAAAAGCAACGAAACCAACTTCACGCAGCAACGTCGACCCATACCGCTGGCAGACGTTGACCCATCTACCAGTGAACGGCGATCCATCTGCAGGAGAATTTGAAACGTTGCCGCCACTCGCCTTCACTGTCGTGGATGACTATAAACACATGTGACATTCACACGGGGTAGGTGAGGAAATGGGAATGCTGCGAGGGGGGCCAGATACGCTACTTAACGGTGCCGCCTAGTTCTTCCTTATTGCCGATTAATGCAGCCTTGTCGACTGTGCGACTACTACAACCTCCATTGTTTCCGGCCAGGGAAGGGAAAGGAAGGGGAAGGATTTTTAAATTAATTAAATAATTTATATTTAACTTTTTATTGTAATTGAAAGAGTGAAAATTATTTTACTCCTCCAAACATAACATTCATAAATTAATTATATTCATTTTAAATAGCATCATTTTAATTTAAAAAATAATTAGAAAAATCAACAATTTATATCTAATCATGCCAAGTGTACAAAGTATATCTCGGGAATTACGGTAATTGCCATAAGTCCCATTTGGCGGAAATTACCTTACCCGTTGGGTGTATTAGGATATTGCAGCATGCATCATGTACTCAAATAAATTTGAGGTTGAAGAGAATCATACTTCAAGTTTGAAAGGCAATTTATGATTTACATTTCACAATATTTTGAATGAAAGATATCAAAGAACATTAGTTACATATTTAACATATAAATAATTGAGTACATATATAATTAATGTAGCATGCATATGATAGAATTTTAGTGGCAAAACGCATAAATTAGTGGATCGGGTCAAGTCGAGTCAGGTTAGCCCACTGGCGCCTCACTTTTGATTGGTTTTAAAATGGAACAAACTTGCAAAAAAAAAAAAAACTATGTATAATAATTATTCTTATCTACTAAACGTTGGTAATAAGTTTAACTAATTGTAACTTGTAAATTAGCATAGCAAGTAGGTTGAAAAAATAACAGGTCACTACACACCCCGTTAATGGGCTGATTCGGGCAAACCTGTTAATATACTTTAATGGGCCGATCCATTATTAACTCGGTCCATTATTGATCCAGCCCTTTATTGATTCTATTTTAAACGGGCTGGCCCGCTTGATCCAACAGATACCCAGTTCGTTGCACACCCTAATGGTGACATATTACGCAATTTGGAGGGCCAAATTCAAATCCACTTCAATGCCCAAGTCAACGAACCTGTTGGTTCTTGTAATGGGTTAGTCTGCTCTTTCCATAGCATTCGGGGGTCTGAATATGGTCTTATCTGGAACCTTACGACAACCCACTTCAGAAAAATTCCATCCCCTCATAGTACTATTCCAGAAGATTCCTTAGTCCTTGGAGGTTTGACTTTATGTGTGGTGTATTAATGATTGCAAGATTGTTGACTCTTTATGAAGATGGACATTGGCCAAAAACATTTGAGGTGAGCATATTCACCCTGAGAACTAGTGCGGAGACACTTAACAATGACGGTTGTTGGGCGTAATGGCATTAAGATAGCTCTTTTCCCCCCTCTATAATTGCCCCACATAGGAAGTTTTGGCACTTGGTGTGGGGTTTATATTTCCTCTCCTAACTTGGCCTTACTGAATAATTTGGGCTTAGTTTTCCTAGTGTAGTAGGGAAGGGTGACCACCACGAGCGCGTGCCACCTGCCAGCTCGATCCGGTCCGAGCTGGGCGCAGGCGCGACATGGTGTGGGCTTGGGTCGGGCCTATTCATCTTTTTGGAGAAATATTGTTTAATTTTTGTCTGTTGGTCTTCCCAGTCAATGATTCTGCACTAATATTTCTCTACAGTTTATTTCCAGCTACAATTATTTTTGGCGACCCACAATTTACTCCAAGCCACAACTATTTGTGGCAACCAATAATTTACTACAAGCCACGGCTATTTTTAGCTGCTTCATCTCCACTCCAATAGCTATTTCTCTCCTATAAATGCAACACTCTTCAGCTGCAGAAATTACACAGCAGCATATTCTCTTCTCTTCTCTTCTTCTACTGTTTTGTTATGTCCTCTCTCTTTTATGGGCAATTTTTATACTACGTGTTCCAAGTCTTTGGTCTCGAGTGCATGAGTTCGAACACTCACTACGTTAACCTTGGGGAACAATTGGCTGCTTTGATTTGCACCGCGATCGTGTCGAAATTGCTTTTAAGGCAGTGGTATACCACGACATAGTGTTAACACACACTTTCTGTCTCTGCTATTGATTTCCTCACAATATTTCCTACAATTTGAAAGCAATTTTCTTATTCCCTTGAAATCAATGGCTCTTTCTGTCCATAAAAGTCTTCCTAACCTCTCAAAATTAGAATCCTTAGATGGAACCAATTACAGACGTTAATTTCAGAAACTGCTCATATTCTTTAAATAACTAGAGGTTGATTATGTGTTGTTCTCTGACCTCACTGAAGAGAACAACACTTCTAAAACAACTGCTGCCTCTGGTGATGGAATTTTCAAAGACAAATCCAAAACTGCTGATGCAAAAACAAAGACAAAATTTGAGAAAGACAACAAAATGGTCAGGGGGCATTTGTTGAACCATATGACTAACCCCTTGTTTAATTTGTTTGTCACCTTCAAATCTACCAAGATCATTTGGGAGAAATTGGAGATCAAGTACAAAGCTTATGAAGCTAGAAAAGTGTGTGATCGGTGAATGGATGCGTTTCCAAATGGTTGCGTTTTCAGGTTACTGATGACAAGCCAATCATGGAATAGGTTCATATTTATGAGAACCTATGTGTTGAAGTCCTAAACGAGAATACGAAGATGTGTGAGGCACTGTAGGCTAATATGCTGATCGAGAAGTTTTCACCATCCTGGACTAACTACAGGAACCAGTTGAAACATAAGAAGAAAGACCTCACCCTGCAGGACATGATAAGCCACATGCGATGTGAAGAGGCCAATTGTCTGAAAGATAAGATGGATTTTCTTTCTTTATATTCTTCTGAAGCTAACCTAGTTGAATGTGTTGTGCCTACAAATAGAGACATGTTTAAAGGAAAAGATAAGAAGAACTAGAAGGCAAGCTATCCTAAGCGGCAGAACAAGTTCAGCCACAAGATCCGGAAACCAAAGGGGTTGTGCTATGTCTGCAGCAATCCGAAGCACAAGGCATACCGGTGTCCACTTCGCAAAGGGCAGTCACAGCCAAACCGAAAACCTGTAGCCCAGGCTAACCTTGCCGAGGATATAGAAGTCAACTGTGCAGTAGTCGAAGAGTCAAACCTGCTGGCAAACAGTGCTGAATGGATCTACGATACTGAACCTTCAAGGCACTTCTGTGCCAACAAAGAACTCATGCAGGACTTTGAAATGTTGCAGATGGTGAATGCATCTACATGGGAAACTCTACGACTGCTAGAGTTATGGGTAAAAGGAAGATTCTTCTTAAACTTACTTTTGGCAAATTATTGTCTTTAAGTAGTGTGTTGTATGTGTCTTCCCTTCGTAGAAACTTAGTTTCTGGTATACTTCTCAATAAAGTTGGACTGAAAACTATTGTAGGAGATGACAAGGTTGTTATATTTCATAACAGGGTTTTTGTTGGGAAGGGGTACCTGAATGGGAGTTTGTTTGTATTAAATTTTACTTCTAAAACTTTGAATGAAAATGTTTCTACTTCTGCTTATATTGATGAGTCTATAGATCTGTGGCATGGTAGGGTAAGCCATGTTAATTTTGCTTCCATAAAACGACTCAAAAATTTAAAACTAATATTAGTTGTGAATGTTGATAATGTTTCCAAATGCTCTATGTGTGTAGAAGCAAAATATGCCAAAAAGCCCTTTAAATCGGTTACTAGTAGACAAACAACATTGTTAGAAATAGTACATTCAGACTTTGCTGACTTCAAAACACAGCTAGCAATGGAGGGAAAAGGTATTACATCACCTTTGTTGATGACTGCTCTAGGTATACCAAAGTTTACCTCATTCGGTCCAAAAATGACACTGAGGAAATGTTTTTGAAATACAAAGTAGAAGTAGAAAATCAATAGGATTGAAAGATTAAAAGGCATAGAACTGATAGGGGTGGAGAATATGAGACTAACTCTCTGAAAGCCTTTTGTGAGAAAATTGACATAACATATGAGGTTAGTGCACCCCATACTCCCTAAACAAAATGGGATAGCCAAACGCAAAAACATAACTCTTAAAGAAATGACGAATGCTATGCTTTTGAGTTTGGGACTTCCTGATAACATGTGGGGGGAAGTTATTTTATCTGCTTGCTATATTCTTAATAGAGTATCCCATAAGAAGTTAAACCAAACCCCTTATGAGTTATGGAAAGGTTATGCTCATAACTTGAGTTTCTTAAGGGTGTGGGGGTGTTTGGCTATAGTTCCGTTGCCTGATTTCAAACGAAAAAACATAGGACCTAACACTTTTGATTCTGTGTTTATTGGCTATGCCCAAAACAGTGCTACATATAGATTTATGTCATTGAGTGAATTCTCTATTAGTGAGTCTAGGGATGCAGAAATTTTTGAGCATGTATTTCTTTTGAAAAAGGATGGTCTTGCTCTTGTGTATGAAAACATACATATGCCTGACAATGTGCCATTGTTTGCTTCTAGTTCTGGAGTTAGAAACTTTAGTTGATGAGCCTAGGAGGAGTAAATGGATCCTCCTAGAGGTTGTAAACCTATTAGTAGTAAATGAATCTTCAAAAAGAAGCTAAAACCTGATGGCTCTATTCATAAATACAAAACCAGACTAGTGAGGGGATTTAACTAGAAAAAGGGGGTTAACTACTTTGATACTTATTCTCCTATGATCAAAATAGCAAGCATCAGAACTCTAGTCCCCCTAGCTGCTATCCATGGTCTTGTTGTATATCAAATGAACGTGAAAATAACATTCCTTAATGGTGACCTAGAGGAAGAGATTTACATGTCTCAACCTGAGAGATGTGTAGTCCCTGGGCAAGAGAATAAAGTATGTAAGCTTAGGAAATTCCTTTACGGCCTTAAACAAGCTCCTAAATAGTAGAATGAAAATTTTGATAGTACAGTAGTATAAAATGGATTTGTTGTGAATGCCTCTGACTCCTGTGTATATTCAAAGGTAATTGGTTCAAATTGTGTAATAATATGTCTGTATGTGGATGACATGATGATTTTTGGTACTAGTTTTCATGTTGTTAATGAGACTAAAAAGTTGTTGCCCTCTCATTTTGAAATGAAGGACATGGGTGAAGCTGATGTAATCCTAGGGATTAAGATTAGAAAGAATGATGGTGGTTTTTCTTTGTGTCAGTCTTATTAGATTGAGAAAGTGTTGAAGAAATTTAATTGTTTTGATGTGCTTCCTATGAGAACTCCTTATGACCCGAGCATACATCTTAAAAAAAAAAACAAAGGGCCTAGTGTCTCACAGACTGAGTATGCTAAGATCATAGGAAGTGTGATGTTTCTCATGAACAATACTCGACCTGACATTGTTCATGCTGTTAGTCGATTGAGTTGTTATACTCATAACCCTAGTAAAGAACATTGGGATGCATTATTTTGATTGGTTAAACACTTGAGAGGTACTATGGACTAGTGTTTGCATTTTAATAAATTTTCTACTGTGTTAGAAGGATTTTATAATGCAAACTGGGTATTTGATAATGATGAGGCCAGTTCTACTAGTGGTTATGTTTTTACTCTAAGTGGAAGAGCTATCTCATGGAAGTCGGCAAAGCAGACCTATATAACTCGCTCCACCATGGAAGCTGAATTCCTCTTGAGTTGGCAGGTCATGAAGTAAAGTGGCTGAAAGGTCTACTAGCAGGTATCCCATTGTGGAGGAGGTAGCCTATGGCTATTTCCCTTCAATGTGACTCATAGGCAACAATTAGAGTTACACACAATAGTGTGTATAACGAAAAGAAGAGACATATCTGCATCAGACATTGTGTAATAAAACAGCTGCTAAAACATGGTGTCATTTCCTTGGAATACATGAGATTCGAAAAAAACCTAGCGGATCCTTTGACCAAGGGGTTGACCAGGCGAGTCGTTCTGGATACGTCGAGGGGGATGGGTCTTAAGCCTATGGATTGAGATAGTATGGTGGATACCCTCTTGTGGTTAAACGAAGCCATATTATCCTCAACATGCATTACATTCTCACCCCTATGACATACGGTAGTGCAAATGAGAGATTGAGCTTTTATGCTCTTAATGAATCCATAGCCCGTTGGGGTGGTGCTATTGAGATGCACTTGATGGATTCACCGCTTGATACAAGTGAGGTTGAGCAATATTCTGCTCTTAATGATTCCATAGCCATGGTTATGGTGGTCCATGTTGAGACGGACTTGATGAAATTACCTATGTAAGTGTGAAGGTTTGACCGCCTTCTATGAGAGACTCAGGGTTGTCTCTCTAGAGCACTTCTAAGACCCAAGATGTGCGCATGGCCCTAAAAGGCATTAGTTTGTCAGCGCAAAATACACAGTGTTAACGAGAGTTGATATGTGTTGTGGGGGTATCAACCAGGGTCTATCAAGTTCAAAGATTCGTTCACTCCATAGACAAAGTTGTTGCCCTACTTCACTACGTATCAATTCAATTGAATTGCTTATGTATCTAACCCTTTCTTTGCCTAGATCTTTTCTTCGTTAATCTGCATGCTATTAGTGGGGGATTGTTGGGAGTAATGGCATTAAGATAGCTCCTTTTCCCCCTCTATAATTGTCCCACATAGGAAGTTTTGGCACTTGGCGTGGGGTTTATGTTTCCCCTCCTTACTTAGCCTTGTTGAATAATTTAGGCCTAGTTTTCCTAGTGGAGTAAGGAAGGGTGACCACCACACGCGCGCGCGCCACTTGCCTGGCTGGTCCGGTTTGGGCGCAGGCATGGTATGGTGTGGTATGGCTTGGGTTAGACCTATTAATGTTTTTGGAGAAATATTATATCATTTTTATCTGTTGGCCTTCCTAATCAACGATTCAGCACTGATATTTCTCTACAGTTTATCCCAAACCACAATTATTTTTTGTAGCGCATAATTTACTCCAAGCCACAACAATTTGTGGCAATCCATAATTTACTCCAAGCCACAGCTATTTTTAGCTGCTTCCTCTCCACTCCAACAGCTATTTCTCTCCTATAAATACAACACACTTCAGCTGCAGAAATTATACAGCAACATGTTCTCTTCTTCTACTGTTTTGTTATGTTCTCTCTCTTTTTTGGGCAATTTTTATACTGCGTGCTCCAAGTCTATGGCCACGAGTGCATGAGTTTAGAGGCTCACTGTGTTAACCTTGGGGAGCAATCAACTGATTTGATTTGCATCGCGGTTGAGTCGAAATTGCTTTCAAGGTAATGGTATACCACGACACAGTGTTAACACACACACACACACACACACACACACACACACACACACACACACACTCTCTCTCTCTCTCTCTCTGCCATTTATTTCTTCACAATATTTCCTATAATTGTTGAGAACGTTATGTATCCTGGGTGTCAGTTTTGTATAGCGTCCATTACTAGGCTCGGGATAACATCAGTTAACAAACACCCTCCGTGTGTTGCCAAGAAGTGGAGTGTCAATTGCTCGCGTTTGATTTAATCAAAAAGGAGTTGCATATAGTAGCCCCTTCGCGCAATGTAGTAAGCAGTAATATATTGAACTCACAAGTGAGTATGCCTTTGTGTCGGTTTTCAACGAGTGTCTCTGAATGTGTAATCTATACAAGAAGCAGGTGTTAGTCGAGATGTGGGTGTTAGAGGAGTACGAAGATTGGAGATCTTGGAGAATGCTTATTGCTTAAGGTAGAACAAAGGATGGGTTTAGCCAGTACAACGTGTCGTAGTTTCTAGGTTCCTAGTTTTTAGAACTTATTCAGAGTATTCGAAAAGAAGATTCTAGTTCACCCTATGGAGGGAAGCTAGTTCTTGTTTGTTGATTTGAGCCATGATCCACACCTAAATGGTTTTTATCCGAAGAGCTGGAGTTATCAGTTATGTCAAATGCCAAGTTTTGCCATTTTCTCCACCAGAAAATGATGGTAACATCTGCTAGCTATTTGGACTTGCACTTGGTATAAAGCAAGCATTTTCCTCTTGTAAAATGGAAGGATTCAATAGCATTTTCCTTTTTGTTTTTCCCCCTCATTTGCACAAAAAAGGGTTATCATAGCAATTGACATAATTAGAAGGTTTTAGATGTTGTTTAGTTTCATGATTCTAGGATGGTTATGTTCGATATAGCATAGCCAAGGCAATGTCATGCTTTTTTCAGTAAGGGATTTTATATTCTTGTTTTATGCTTGGCATTAGTTGGTTCAGTACATAGTAAAACAACAACCACCCAGGGGGAGAATTAAATTAACCCTTGTCTTCTGTTAACTTCCCATTGTCAGAAAAATTGTTTCCCAAAATTTTTTATGTAAGCCTCTTAGAATTAGTCTTATTGTGTGTATAGGTGTTACATGAATAAAATTACTTGCATTTGAATCTCCTTAAACTGTATTGTTATTGTTGTTATCAATATTGTTGTCGTTCTTATGTTAGCTTTACAAACCTCCACAATCATTGCAAAAACATCTTAAACAATCTTAAATTTTGTTGGTATGCAGCCTCCATGGCCTTGAAGTTGATGTGGTTACAAGCTATAACCACAATTTTCATGAGTTCTCTTAATGCGTGGGAAAGAATAGTAATATACAGACCAGAGGAGCACAATGACTCCCTAATATGTTTACATTTTTTTAATTAAAAGGTAAACTTGTCCACTTACAAAGAAGGAAAGCAGCAATCAAATTCTTGCAAGTGTGGGGTTTGAAAATCCTAACTTTTCATGTGAAAGGTGAGTAGTCCACTACTTCTACAAGTGTGTTTTCTCCCCTCACATGTTTACATTTGCAATTTTACATATATGTTACAAAATTTTTGGAAAAATGAAAATATGTTCACAATTTTCGGCTCCTGCATCCCAAAATACTATTAGGTCAAGATAGCCTCTTGCATGTTTCAGACTTTTAGGGTATACAAGAAATGCTTGAAGGAAAAAAAAAAAGAAAAAGAAAAAAGATAGAGAGAGAGATGAACTCAGACATTTTTCGAGTGATAGTCATAAGTGATCTTAGAATCTTGAAAGTGAAAGTTGCTTACACGGCTACACCTAAATATTACATGACTCCTCAAAAAGTAGGACCGTCACTAAAAGTTATAACCGTTGTATAACTTTCGAGAATTTCACTCATGCCCAAAGAATTGTCATGCATATGTTTGATGTGTTTATATGCTTACTATAGAAGGTATCGAGTATCCAACTCAATCTTTTATAATGGATACAAAAACTAGAACATAACTCAAATCTTGAGCCTGTTAATGTGTAGAACATACCTAGAAGTTTTAATTAGATGCAAAACCCAAAAAACCTTTGCTATGAGTTTTATCATTGAAAAAAAAAAACACTAAATTATAACAGTTCGAAGGGCAGTAGAATACAAGAAACACGCAGCAGACCCCCATGGGGTGGTTTGCTCTTCCCGGTTTCATTGATCTGAACTTTTTATTTCTTCGTTCGTAAACCCTAAACCCAACAGCCACCATGAAGAAGAGGAGACTACCAAAGCCCAGAGCCATTAACGGCGGCGAAAGCCCCAACCCAGATTCCGAAATCCAAACCCTGAACAAACTCAATCATCCCTTCTTCTATATCCCTCAATGCCTATTAGTCGAAGAAATTTTTCCCAGATTGCCCGTTGAATCCCTTCTACGATACAAATCACTGTCAAAGAAATGGAATTCCATAATCTCAAGCCCCCAATTTGCCCAATTACATCTCTCCCATTCATCCTCCCAAATTCGGTACCTTTTGATCGATACTTGTGGCGATCTCCACATTCACGACAATGGCAATGGATTACGCCGTTTTGAGGGTCAAATTCAGACCGATTTCAATGCCCGGGTCACTGAACCCGTTGGATCATGTAACGGGTTGGTGTGCTCTGTTCATGGGGTTCGAGGGTCCGATTATTATTTCATCTGGAACCCCTCCACGACCCAGTTCAGGAAAATCCCATCCCCGTGTAATATTCCAAAAAATTCTATGACATTTAGAGGGTTTGGTTATGTGTCTTCTATTGATGATTACAAGCTAGTTCAGGCTAGTTATTCTGATGAATTATGGCCGGACTGTTTTGTGATGAGTATATTTACATTTAGAACTGGGGTTTGGAGACACCTGAAGATGCCTGATAAGTGCAATGAGCTGATTTGTTGCAGGTTTGATGATGAGTGCTCGGTATTGCATATTAGACCCGGTACAGCATTGGTAAATGAGACTCTGCATTGGCTCGGGTTTGCTTTTTGTTGTGGAGATATGGTGGATTCTCAGATGCTTGCATTCGATTTAGTAAAAGAGGAGATGATCAACATACCACCTCCCCCCATTGTAGTAAGCAATCTCGACCGTGGGGATGCGTTTGTGTCGGCACTAGAAGAGTGTCTTTGCTTGTGTAATCTGTATAAGAATCAAGGATTAGTGGAGATGTGGGTGTTGAAGGTATATGGAGATTGGGAGTCTTGGCAGAAGCTCGCTAAGGTTGAATTGGGGATGGGTTTGGTGAGCTCGAAGCTCCCTAATTGGAACTTATTTGGAGGACTCCAAAAGAAGATTCTGGTTCGCCCTTTTGGGGGAAGCCCGCATTTGTTTGTTGATTTGAGTCATGATCCTCCCAAGATGGTTTCTTTGCCTGAAGACATGTATCTCTCTTTCGCAATCACCTTTGTCGAAAGCCTCGTTTCACCATTCCCTCAACCGGAAAGCCATAGTAGCATCAACCAGCTATTTTAATTGCTGGCATCCAGCAAGCTTATTCCTCCAGAAAAATGGAAGGATGGAGCTATACTTTTTATGTTTTTGTTTTGTTTTCCTCATATGACTCATCAGGTTATTGCACTTGTAGCGGCCGTTAATAATAACTTCATGTTGTTGGATTCTTTTTCAGATGCTCTTTAGTTAATAAGCTATGCTGTACTCATCATTCACCCAAGATGACTCCTTTGCCTAAAGACGTGTATCTCTCTTTTGCTGTCAGTTATGTCGAAAGCCTGGCTTCTCCATTCCCTCAACTAGAAAATGGTAGTACCACAGACTAGCTATTTTAGTTGCCGGAGTCAAGCAAGCTTTTTCCTCCAGGAAAATGGAAGGATTGAGCAACATTTTTTATGTATTTGTTTTGTTTTCCTCACAGGAATCATCAGGTTATTGTATTTGTAGCCGTAATTAGTAACTTAATTTTGTTGAATTTTGTTTTCCCAGATGCTATTTAGTTAATAAGCTATGCTGTACTCTGCTTTTGTAGGAATGTTGTTATGCATACACATTGTAAAACACCAAACAACGAAACAAGAAAAAAAAAAATTGAATCAATCTTCTGGTCATATTAACTTTTCCCAAAATCTTCAAGAACATAATTACATAAGGCCCCCAGGAACTTGAATTTAAACGCTGGCATACACGATGGTTTCAACGTATTCAATCTCATTACAGGTGGGATCAGTAGAATAGTAACAAAATTAACCTCCTGGCCAACATCTTTCACAAATTAATGCTCATTAAATGCATGATCCTTGTTTTCTCTTCAACCAGCTCATTCTTCTTGAAGCTCGGTTTGGGAGTGAAGGGCCATATTAAACTTTCAGTACAACCCACAGCACAAATAAGCAGCAAACGATGTTGGCACAAATTTGCTGAGATAGCAGCAACTTGTTGATCTACTCCACACCCCGGAGCAATCAATTTACAACTGCCATAATGGAGCAACGAGACTCTGCTAATATCATCTTTGATGTCTAGCATACTGCAATGATAGAAGCCATGCTCATATACTCTAAGATTTACATCTTCAACATTGAAAAGCTGCTTCCAGGACTCAGGGTCTCCACAGTGCTCTAACATCCACACTTCGACCATATGGGCATTGCTGCGAAGCCAACCCACACAAATAATTTCAGAGATAAAAAAGGAAGTGATTTGACCACGTTGTAAAATCTTGTAGCGGGCCAGGAAGGGGAACCAAGCGGATTGAATCATTGGCTAAGTTGAAGGCCAAGACAATGCGGACCAGCAGGAAAAATCCCAGTGCAAGGTTTCACCCACCTGAACTGCAAGATGCAGAGACATACTGTGCGCATTAGCATAACTAGAATAATCTACATTAATGCAGCTCCATTTATTGGCCTTAGATGCGAAAACATAGGCATGGGAAGCCTGTGTTGGAAGACCATTACTCATTGCGTACAAAACGACTATCTTGTAGTTGTTGCAGCCTTGCAGGAGGGCCTGAAGCCGAACAACTTACACAGGAACCTGGACCAGAGTGAACGAGAAGGCACCCGGATGAGGCGGCGAGCTCTAGTTGCTGGGTTCCACAGGGCGTAATCACGGTGGTAGGATGGTTGTTGGCCTTTGGAGGTTAGAAGACCACTAGATTTGGGCACAAATTAAAATCGTAGCCTGAGTACTTTCGAATCTCGTCAAGTTGATCGGGGTCAAGTCTGAGAGAAAGCAGCCTTGAAATACTCGATCCACTTGGAACAGTAAGTGTTTTTTGCTCCTGCTGTTGCTACTTTGGCAATGAAACTGAAGATGAAGATTGGCAAAATCAGTGTTGCCGTAAATCAGTAAATTCCAGTGTTTGCAGACGAATCTGAGGCACCCGGGGGGGGGGGGGGGGAGATTTGATGGGGAGTCGATGGAGGATATTATGTCATCGGGCAAGGTGGCTTTCGCCTCCACCGTCCGCATACGGGTTGCATTTCTAGCAGTAGTTAATAGTTTTGTTGCTATGCAGCCTATGCTCTATTGCTGTAGGGATGGTGTTATGCATATGGGTTGGCTTGTACGTACATCGTAAAACACCAAGCAGCAAAAAAAGAAACAATTGAATCAATCTTCTTGTCATATTAGCTTCCAAAATCTTCAACAACATGCGGTCTCCAGGAACTTCAATTTAAAGGCTAGCATACTGCATACACACAATAGCTTCTACCAACTAATCTCAATGTAATGTAAGGGGTTTTTTTTTTTTGGGGGGGGGGGGGGGGCGCAACAATGATTATAGAACAGATAGGATTCAGTACAATAGTAACCAAATTGACCTCCTACCCTACCTCTGTCACAAACTAATCATCATTAACTACATGATCCTTCTTTCTCTTCAACCCACCAATCCTTCTTGAAGCTTTGCTGTCAGTGAAGGGCGAAATGAGACTTTCGATACATCCCAAAGCACAAGTCAGCTGTAAACGATGCTGGTATGGATTTGTCGACACAGCAGCTCCTCCACATTGCGGAGTTATCAACTTATAGCAATCATCATGGAGCAACAAGACTCTACCACTATCGTCTTTGATGTCTAACAAATTGCGATACCAGTAGGCATTCACATCTTCAACTGCGAAAAACATCTCCCAGGACTCCGTCTCTCCATAACGCTGTAACATCCACACCTCGAGCATATGGGTGTTGCTAGCACGCCAGCTCAAACACAACCTGTTTCTAATTTCAGAGATAAACAAGGCATTGATCATACCAAGCTGCCTACAACTTTCATCCTGAAGTGGGTCAGGGAGGGGAACCGAGTGGACCGAATCATTGGCTAAGTCGAATGCCAATACAATGGGATCAAAACAAGACAAAGCCCAGCAGTGCAAACCCCAGTGTAAGGTCTCACCCACTTGAACCGCCGGCTTCCTCGCCTCACTGTAGGAAATTCGGGGCAATTCAGATTTCTTAATATTGGCATAATTGTCAGGTGAGTATTTGAGATGAATGCGGCTCCATTTGTTAGCCCTAGAAGCAAACACATACGCATAAGAAACCAAGGGTGGAACAACACTTGAGCCATAAGCTGTACACTCAAACCCATACAAAACCACAATCTTGTAGTCGTTGCAAGAGGGACTGAACCCAAACCCCTGACACAAAACCCTGCACCCCCGTGAACCAGGAGGTGCCCGGACTAGGCGGCGGGCTCGGGTCACTGGGTTCGACAGGGCGTAACCATGACCGTTAGATGGTTCCTGGAAGCAAACCAAACCATTAGAAGAACCCAGGACAATGGGGCGCAAATTAGCATCCTCACCGGAGTAGTTTTGGACCTCGTCAAGTTGATATGGGTCGATTTTGAGAGAAAGCAGCCTTGAACTAGCCCGCTTTGCTTCGTACAGTAAGTGACACTGGCTTTGGCGATGAAAGTGAAGATGGAGGTTGGCGAAATTAGGGTTGTCGGAAATTAGGGAATTCCAGTGTTTACAAACAGATCTGAAGCGGAGGAGGGATTTGGCGGGGAGACGAGGGAGGATGTTGCCGGAAATTATGTCTTCGGGTATGGTGGCGTTGGCGTTGGCCGTCGGACCCGCCGCTCGCAACCTCGCCGTCTCCGCCGTCAGTGTCATATTTGTTTGTGGACCAATTTGTGTTCAGCAATGCGAAGTCAAAGTGTTGTTGGACTACGAGTAGTCGAGTACAATATAATTCCCTAATTATAATTATAATTCGGTAGGTTTTTTTTTTTTTTTTTGGGCCCCCCCCCCCGGGGCGCGGTTGGGGACGGGGCCTTGTTGTGTGTTACCGGCCCAGGCGAAGTGGTTATCTTGATTAAGATGGGCCTAACAAGCTAAAAAATCTAAAACAGGCCCAACATGAAAAGCAACAGAGTCTTATCAGATGTGTTTGTTTTTAACACTAATCAATTAATAACACACATATTGACCTCCTAAACAAGTCCCTTTGGTCAACTTCACAAAATTATAGGCGAGACCATCTTCCATAAAACTTATTATGAAATGGATTCTTTCAGATGTGACTTTTTTCATATTTTATGGGGACTAAAAATATATTTTAAAGTGGCTTTTAAACTTATGAGTGGCTATAGTAACAGTAACTTCCAGATAAATTATTAGTCACTCAATTAATTATTAATATTCACTATAAAAGTATATGTTTTATGATATGACTTATGTGAGACGTATTATACAAAACTTACTATGATTAACTTATCAAGATGCGATAAATCTAATATTCCTCAGCATAAAAATTCCATCCATGTAGAAACTTAAAATTGCCAAATAATGATTCCTTAAATGCCAAAGAATATCTATTAATTGGTATACACGAAAAAACCGGCCACCCTTAAAAAAAAAAGCCGCCAATCAGTTCTGCCAATCATGGCTTTTGACAACCAGTGCGACACATTGAGAATCTTTTAGTATTTTAAAACTTTTTAACTATTTTTAGATGTTAATTCCAACAATTACCAATACAAATTATAATGAAATACATTAAAATAATTTATGATAATCTAATGGAAAACTTATAATAATCAAACTATTAAAATTATTGATATGTTTATATATTAATGACACTAAGGATTGTATTACTGGTTGGAAAATCTTTCAATTTTCTACTATTTTTTTTATTTGTTATATATCAATATTTGATAATAATTTTGGTGGAGAAAAAATAAAAGATATTTAATTATGTATTAATTGTGATAGCGTAAATATGACTTTAATGGTTTTAAAGGATAACATTTATTATTATACTAATTTATTAAGGGTTGGAATTAGATTAGGAGTTCCAAACCTCTAAAATTTTGAGGTGTAAGTATGGACTTTACCTTTGATACTTTTCTTTTGTTTATATATATATATATATATATATATATATATATATATATATATATATATATATATATATATATATGAATAATTTCACATCATTTTTATTAAGGTTGACATGCTGAGCACCATTTTTGGGTTGACTTATTTTTACTAATATTCACAAAGATGAGATTACCGATAATTTGTTGTGTAAGGTAATACAATTATTATAGTCATTGTGTAAAACTATTCACTAGATGTCGTAACTTTGCAATGCAAAGGACCGTCTCTTTCAGCGTCATCCTAGGGAGACTAGCAAAGTTACGATTAGGAATAACATGATTCTTGTTGCCTCTAGTCTCAGCAAGTTGTTTTTTAATGATTAACTCTGCCGCTTAGAAGCCTGGTACCTTGGACTTCCTTTTACGAAGATGAGCTTGGTAGACAGTCGATTGATGAATTTGGTTACAACCATTGAGCACCCATTGGTTGAACCTCTTGCCACGCTTGCAGCCTGTCCCGCACTATACAAATGAATTAGCATTAGACAACTTCAAATCATACCTTTCCACAACCAAAATGGGCTTGGTTGTCCTCACGAATCTCTTCTTTTGTGAAGACTAATACTTCCTTCAGGTGCTTGGTTTCCTTCTTTCTTGGCCTCGTTGAGCTCGTGTAGAAAATTACTAATTACAGTACCATATTGACAAGCCAATGTTGCCTGATGATCAGTTGACTCTGTTGTTGTTGTGCTTAGATTATCCTCTATGGTGGAGCTTATAGCATATTTCTCTGTGGTCTCTGCAAACTTATTCTTTTTAGTCATATCCCATGCCTTCAACTCTTGTATAAGCTAAGCATAAGAACCGAAGGAATCTTTGCAGTGCATTCTGTTAGTCTTTGTTGAAAATTGGAGAACAATACCTGAATAACCCTCAATATCCACGGAAGGGGATTCCACATATGTGGTAGGTTCTCCAGTCCTCTTACCTTCTGTGCTTGTCACAAAGGTGAAAGTCGAGTTTGACACTGGGTGAGGTTGCATACTTGCTCTATCAGGTTCCATGTTAGAACTACTTCCTACCTCAGCCTTTGGACGTACCTTGTCAACTATTGGCATCATAGCCCCACCTGTGGGAGGAGTGGTGATTAATGTGTCTTCAGAGGTTCCTACACTTGCCATCTGTACTTCAAGCGCTTTAGTTGGCTCTCCATAATCTGAGCTACACCACTCCACAACTCTAATTTCTGAATGCACATAGGAATCTTCCTCTGCACAGTTGCCCTCTAGCCCTGAACCCTGTGCTCCCTTACTGCTTAACTCGTGATAACCTTCATTCAGCGTCTTTGCGATTTCCATCACAATTTCAGGATTGGCTTTATTTGGCTTGCTTTCTCTAAATCATGCCAACTTGTTGAAATCTATGCAAACCCATTGCTGCTTTCGCTCTCCTAAATAAAGATTTTGTATTATTAGGCTCGAATTATAGAACCAACAAGCAAAGTGTTAATGTTGACTCAAACTTCTCTTGCTTAAGTTCTGAGGCAGCCAGATTGAGATTCAGGGAAATAGCCAAATGCCTTAAAAGAGCCTCATCGACATCTGAGACAATGCAAATGAAGCACAACAACTTAATACCAGATAAATGGAAGGTCGAGGCATTAGCAAAATCACTATTCTTGAAATACTTGTTCCCTTCCTCCTTTAGGAAAGTAACTTTAGGAGGGATTTCATCATGTCCCTCCATTTGGAACACATCCTGGGTAATTTCATCAAACTCTTGATCATCTAGATAAGTATGAATGAGAGTAGCTTGTAGGGTATTGTCAGTGCCCCATTCTAATGGAGTCTCAAAAAAATCCGTATTGTGGCTCCCCATTCCAAAGCAATAGAACAAATCTTATTATTACACACTTCACACCACCAAGGACCAATCCAGAAACAAACATATTCAACTATTCTTTATTTCCCCAAAACAATATTCAGTCCAAGCTAACTAATTGACTAGACAAACCAAAATTTGCACAAACCAACCTCCAATCTAGAAGGTATCGTCAAACAAGGCACAATAGTAAAGGAGAATTAGCACTAAAGTAGATCAAGAAACAGACACATGTGATTAGGCTTGTGGATGTGAGCGTTGAATCCAACTGGTCAAATCGGAATGATTAACTTCAATAAGCAGTATCTCAATTGCTCCTAAGTGATTACCCACGAATAGGAAGCTATATAACTCCAATTTCTTGGTCTGTGAATCAACTAGTTGGGAGTTCAAATTCCCAATGACAAAACCCTAACTCTACCAAGGGGAGGGAAAAAGAAAAGGCAAACTAACCCTAATTGGGCTTGTGAGATGTGGAACGGTCGGCGATGCGGTGGCGGAGCAGCCACCTCTAACGACCTAGAGTAGGGGGCAGGAATGAGAGTTTGAGTGAGGGGGAAGAGGTTAATGAAATGGACAAAGAGTTGCGGTGATTGATTAAAATTGTTGATTACTGATATTTGACCATTCAATTCTAAATTACCCTCCATCGGGCGGGGGACTATATGCAGTAGTTTTGGCAACATACTTGAATTGAAAATAACATTATGTTAAATTGTTATCTGTAAAATAATATAACAATTTCAAATTTTAAACCATCACACAATCCACTGACTTGTACAGCTTATATACCACCTGACAAGTTTGTTGTCTGAAAGCCTGCTTTCAACAAGGAGAAATGTACAACATTGAATTTCAACAGTAGGGCTCCATGGCCCAATGGATAAGGCGCTGGTCTACGGAACCAGAGACTCTGGGTTCGATCCCCAGTGGAGTCGTTTTTATGGTACCATATGTTTTTTCCCCCACCCTTACAAAATACAATTGTGAGGAAGTCCACCGTTGCAGTCACCACGACAGACTAGTTAACCAGCAGTTGATATGTCACCACCGCTGCCGCTCTGCTCCGCTGCGACCGTCGCCGTGAAACCCTCGTAACCTCCAAAGAAAAACACAGGCTCTGACGGCAAATGGCTCTAGTAGTGAGCAGGGGAAGACAAAGATACCCAAAACCCAAGAGTAAGCGAACAAAACCCTAATCTTGATCTTTCTCAAGATCTTCACCGATATCCTCCCCAGAAATGATGACGGAATGAGCTGAACTGAAGTAGCAGCTACTTGAATTTTAAATTTCATGGAAAACTTTGTGAATTGTGACTTCTCCGTATTAACACTCTGTGTTTTTGGTTAATTACCATTATACAAATTTCATGTTCTCTTGGTTTTGTGAGCATTTGTTTCTGTTGTAGATTGGTCAATTGAGCTACTGCAAACACACCCATTGAATTGTGTTGCACATGACCTGTGCTCAGATGATAGCTACATTCAGAAGGGTTTAATTTATTTCTTTTTTTTTTCTAAATTCATGTGTTTTTTGAAGTTTCCATGCTTGATATCATCCTGCTAGTGTTGTTCAAGCTGATGAGAGTCTTTCGATTTAAATGTCCCCTGTCATGAAGTTTAATTTCTAGCGGTTGGAATTTATGATTTCTGTAAACCCTTTACTACCAACACGAACTTGGTACCTTGTCCAAAGACCGACTGGCCAACAGGCTTGAAATGGAATGCATCAAACCTGTTGCATCAGACATGAGTCGTCCCATGGAAGGTTTTATGATTTCTCATTTTTTGTTCCCATAAATTGAGCCCTAGAATAAGTTGTGCTCGCATAAAGTTGTCGATATGGTCATCTCTTTGAGAGTTCCAGTCATTCAAGGGTCGAATTATTGTGAACATGATTTGCTACTTACTGTCACGTATTGTATTCTTCTAGTCCAGGAAAATCAGAATTGATCGCCTTACATGTCTGAAGGAAGAAATGGGACTAACCTGGATACGAAAGTATATTGTTTGTAATAGTCTATGTTTATAAGAATACCAATCCACGTTGATAAGAATGCTAAGCGGCTACTAGAGTCGCTTTAGGTTTTCACGTCCTAAAGCTTGAGAACTCGATAGATGGTAGTTCAGTCATAGGAGAGAAAGCAAGAGAATATGTGAGAGAATAGATCTCGTGTCAATTGACTGACCCCCTAAACCCCCTTTATATAGGTTGGGGTACAGTCAGGGTTGTTGCCCTAGGCAACTCGCGTGGCCGTCGGGCCTGGCACTACAAGGCCCCGACCTACAGTTCCTACTCAGCCACGCAGGCCGCAGAACACTTATTCTCTATGCATCACAACTCTTTCACGCTTCATACCAGGAATAGGACGTGCGATCATAAATAACAAACAATGTTATATTAAGTTACCATTTAACTAACATAACACTTTCATGACATACGATACCCCAAAAATATCCCAAGACATCACCAATGGCATTTCTAATCCCTTATGCCTGATATATCATATGATTATGTTCTCAAAATAATCGTCCGAGCTGATATGGTGATGGTGGATAGATTTTTCCTTAAACACTCATGAAATCTCATCTTAGCTTAACTGCTTTCCTAACGTGTTCTCGCTGAACCGAATACATCGTGGTTCTTGAGAATCACATTAAAGTAACATCATTAAGTTTCGAATTAATATCATAGCTTTAAGTCAGAGGGTCATCGTCCATAGGGTCACATAGTGCCAAGTGATAGGGAATTCAATTGTCACCGCACAAATGGGTCGTCTTATATGCACACACAGTATGAGATGCGTGTCACAACATAGCTCCCACTTAGCTGGGTTCATCACTCTTTATGCCATGCGAATCGTCAGTCTAGATTTTCACCCAAAAATCTAACCTGAGCCACTAGATCAACATACTGAATGTTGATCTTGACACTCAAGATTCGACTTTTAAGGCTTCAATATGAAAACTTATTTCATACTCGACTCCCTCGAGTCTCATCTCAGTCTCACTAAGGCGATTATATTCATTCTACTCATACTCTTCTAGTGTGAGTAATCAATATTGCACACCTAGTGCCAATATGATTCAGTCTCATCCTACCCGGTACTCAAGCGTCAGGGCGATCGCCTGTGTGACTAGGCCAATCAGAAGCCCGTGACTTTTCAATATGCTTATTGTGCAGCAATAAGTTATGAGCATTTTTCCCATTTACAAAAAAAAAATATATCCATCACGTAATAGGACACGTTTAAATACCAAACCTCATGAATTCCAAGACTCAACCAATGAGCTTTGAACGTATCACTAGGAATGCGTTTATTCAAGGGAACATATCACCTTGTTAGTGTACATATATATACCATATGGCAATGCTTTTGTTTCTATAGTACAAGACACACAATCTACTTCCATAGTTGACATTGTTGTGCAGCTTCGCTTTTTGCCACACTATGACATGACTCTCCCACTCAGGGTGAAGATATGTCCTGAGGTTGACGTATCAGCATTTGAGCATCCTCTCAAGTTGAAGTCTCCTCCTTGACGGCAAAAGACTGAGTTATCAATACTACGAAGGTAGTGCTTGATTCTCTTGACGACTTGCAAATCAGGAAGTCTTGGGTTACTTTGATAACGACTTATCAAACTAACCTCAAAAGCAATGTCAGGCCATGTACATAACATGGCTTATACTAAGCTGACTATGATATTAGGGTTAAGGACATTGTTCATTGTCTTTATTTTGTCATATGTTTTAGAGCATTGAGCAAGACTCAAGGTTGAACCCTTCTCAACTGGAGTATCTATGGATTATGAATTATAAACCCAAAATCATTCCTAGGCATTTTGATGCACGCTTCTTGGGACGGCTTTGGATTGTTTCCACTCCTAGGACATACCTAGTTTCACCCGTGTCCTTTGTCTTAAAGACATGGAATAACTACCTTTTAGTAGCTTTGATCATCTCCAAGTTTTTCCCTAGTCAATAGTATGTTATCAACATAAGGAACGCAATCCTCATGTTGATCTTTCGACATACACAATGGCCTTCTGAAACCATAGATAAGCCGAGATGGCTTTATGGAATCTAGAGTACCAAGAACCGGAAGATTGCTTAAGATCACATATGGACCTTTTAGGATGACACACATTGTCCTCGTGTCCCTTTGATACAAAATCAATGGGTTAGTCCATATAAATCTCTTTCTCAAGATCGCCATTGAGAAAAGCAATTTTTTACGCCCCTTTCAAACTACTCAAAGTTTGAATGGGCAACCAGGGCTAGGAATATTCGAGCCTGAACTTATCAATTGAATTATCCACCCAGTGTTTTATCTTGAAGACTTACATCGGGGTGGAGTTCCAAGGAGTTCTTAAACCTTGTCAGTGAGTCCATCTAATCCCTTATGGCATCCAATCACTCTTTGTGATTTGATAAACCAACCGCCTCTTGATACGAGGTAGATCCTTCAACTCCCAAGGGAGTGCATAGGAATATTTACTATTCGATGTAAAAAAATCGTTGAAGAATTCTTCCATGCCAACTCCTTCGAGACCTTCATTATTTGTCTACCGAGGTGGGAAATCCCTCCCCCTTTCTCTAAGAGGTATGGGTGTTGAGTTAAAAATATACCGCAAGTGCACGGTGCCAGTTGTATCTAGCAACGGCAAGTACGAGTTTTGTCCACAAGAAACTCGGTTTCAACCACCAAACCAATCTTTAACCCTCTATTTAGGCCAGGGTCTATTAGGAATGGTTTTTACTCAATAATAGTTGTATTCTGCTGAAGGTTACTAATATTGTCTAAATTAATATTAACGAAAGTCCTGGATTGGGATTCACCACACTATCGTGTTCCTTGGACTATAAACTAGATTATGCGAATCTGCCCACACGGACAATTGAAATGGAATAGTTACAAGTTAAGCGTATCTACGCCTTTTCTCAAAGGTCATTAGACTGGTCAAGCTATCCTAGTTATCTATTGTCATGAAACTAGAATCACGAAACGACAAGATTGAGTAACCCTTGATTCCCAATTGAAACCCTAACTGTTTTCATGTTAAGAAATCCAATTGCTCACTAAGTAGCTCTAGGTAGAGGATTTAATTCTCGTTAATCTCCTAAACCCCAATTACAAACATGAATCAACCTTCTCAGACAATTCATCGAACACCTGGCATACTTAAGTGAGAGTTTAATTACAACGTAGGCATTCATTCACATAAATCTAGAATACAAATCCAAATCGCACAATAGGGGCTACACCCAATCCAAGACAATAAATTTAGCCCCTAATCATCATCGAAATCACAATCACAATCACCAATACAACAACAACAACTCCCAGTGTGGGTCCTGCTTTCGTAGGGTCTGGCACAATCACCAATATGAATATGATTAAAAATGCTAACTTTGAATTAAAACGCAAAAGGAGAAGGGTAAAGGAACGTACTTTATATTGATTGAAGTAATAATCTACCAGATTCAACAATTGATTTCAATCCAAAGCTTTCAAATCAAGAACAACCAATATGAATCCTAAAAACCTAAAGTCGCCATTTTCGAGAGAGAAAGAACGAGGAAAAAGAAGAACTCCCAAATTACAATGCCTAAATGCAATTAAACGAGGTGAATTAAAGTGGCACGGTCGTGCCACTCTGCTGTCTTGCATTTTCTTGCTTCCTTGGGTGGCACGATCACCCTGTCTAGCATGGTGCCCCCATGCCACTTCCTCTTAGCTCAAAATCTACCTTTTGGCTCCTATTTAGTGCGATATTAACTGGTTTTCCTCGCTTCTTTCAATCGAACTCCTGAAACCACAAAAACACAACATTTAGGCAGATTTGGGGTAAAGAATGACTAATCAATCCTCTATAGTCTTGACATTTTACTGAAAATCGCTGAAAAACAAGCAAGACTACGACGCGATTAAACTAACAGGGGGTTGAGACCTCTAATTACTTGCCTCCTCGGGCAAAGCGAATGGAAAACCAGCTGAATCAAGCATAGGTGTACACAACTAGCAGAACCATTCAAGGCATAAATACATAGTTTCAAAACTCATTTGAAAATCATTTGGAAGACCACATGTTCAACTTGTCATCTAGTCATACCATATCACACCCCTCCCCAATCAAGACGCCTCCAAATAAGTGGTGGGATCAAAGGCCTGGCAGTGACTCTCATAGGGGGAACAAAGCAAATGCGCTCCCTCACATGTGTTTAAGATGTTGAAAGGTTCACTCAACTCTCTTCCAATCGAACAAACTACCATATGATTGGTAAGATTCTCAATTCTCCACTGCGAAAATACAGTATGCAAAATAATGATCAAGAGGACTTTTCAGGGTTGTAATGGGGCTAAGGGCACAGGTAGAAGGGGGACAAACAATTTGGGAAACGAGGAGCTAACAGCTGAAGCCAATGAGCAACCAACAATTGAACCAACTACACCATACACTTCCCTGAAACACAATAAGAATACACCCTTAACCAGATGGATAATCGGGAATGAACTACGATAACATGCCAAACACACTCATTCACCACTTCTTTGCTCTCTTTTTGTCAAAAGAATTTCAACAAGTTTCCTTTTTTTTCTTCTTTAGAAACATGTTTTTCCTCTTTTTTTTTTTTTGAAAAGGAAATGAATGATTGGCATCCGCAATAATTATACACTCAATCCCCAATAATCACTGTGATACATCTCTGCATATATCAAAACAAACCACCAATTTCCATAACATCCAAAAACTACCCACAAAGTAACGAAGTGTTGCCCCACTGGCTTTGCCTTAGAGGTAGGAGGTGTGTTTAGGCCAATAGCTAATAGTGAAGGGTTCACAACAAAAATGGGCAAGGCTCAAAAGGGTAAGCAAGGGGTCAAAGCATTAAATCATGGGTGGCAAATTTGGCTATGTAGCTTAGAAAAACAATTGAATGCCTCTATCATATTATCATAATGCACCTGCTGAATGCGATTTCAAAGAGAATCAAACCAAGTTCTAGAGATGTAGTCATGGAAGAGACACACATAAAAGGAAACGTGAGACTAAATTGATGAATTAGTCCATAGGTTTAAAATCTCACGGGTCACACTACCAAACGCACAACTAGCCCAGAGATATTCCACTGAAAAAGAATAATCAATCATGATAAGGGCAGTTCAAGGGCAAACAACATGCAAACCAAACAATGTGGTCAAAATGCTTTCAAAGCCATCAACCAAAGGCATTTGCCACAAACAATCCACAAGTATACACAACCATGCCAACCAAATGATCACCAATGCCTTGGCTATCATCATAGGAGGGACTTTTTTTTTCATTTTTTTTTCAAAGCAATAAATCACCCTAAGCAAACAACCGGTGGATAAATGAAGAGAAGAGTAAGAAGAATTACCTCGCAATCTTGTGAAGCTCCACTCAACACATTTCCACTCGAGACCAAGGGTTAGGAAAAAAAATATGTACAATGCATCACCTACCTATATGCATTATTCTACATGCTTTGCTAAATGGATGAATAAAAGGAAAACTAATGTACCCTAAATATGCTGCTAAACTAGAATGAAACCTAAAGTGTTAAATGCAAGGAAATATATACAATGCACCCCACTAAACAGATATAAACATCCCCCCCATGCTTGGACCCTTCATTGTCCCCAATGAAAACACGATGCATAAGAAAAGAAGGGGAATGGGGAATGCACTTACAATAACTGGGTGCCGTAGGGCCATGGAGGGGGCCAGAAATGCGGAGAAAATGGATGGAAGGTGGAGGAATCATAAGATGGGAAGGATGAGGAGCTACCCTGATCGCCCTGAAAGGAGCGTAAACGCTCATCCATCTGTCGAATGGACTCCGACTGGCGCCAAAGTAGCTCGTTCATCCGCTGACGCTCCTCGTACTCTCGCGCTTCCCTCACAGCTCGTTCCTCTTCCCTCTGAATCCGCCGTTGCTTTCGCTCCTCCTGGCGGTCAACGAAACCCCGAAAATAGGAAACTCATTCCTAAATGGAGTCCATGCGCCCAGAGAGGCGACCAATGTCGGTACGCATGCCGGTGAAACCCTCCCGAAGCCCGAAAACCTCCACTTGGAGGTTGGAGAAAGACTGGAGAAAGGCGGGCTCGAGCGGCATGTATGCCGCTGAGGAAGAAGACCCGCCCATCTCATGGGTGAATAGTGGGTAAAGTGGTGGTAGAGGGGGTGGGATACTCTCCGTAGCAGGGGTATCCTCAGGCTCGGGCTCGCTTTGGCCCGTATCAATGCCCTCATCCTCCTCCGCCTCATCATACTCCTCATCTCCACCCTCATTGAGCTTAATGTCCTTATCAACTGCTAACTGTTTCGCCCGAGGGAGAACATTTGCCCTAACAATCCTCCGGTCGCAGTTCCAGTTCCTTTTGTTAGCGACCGTGGTGCGCTCAACAGTGGGAAGGGTAAAAAGGATGGTTTTGTGGTGGGGGTATCGAATGGTGTCACCTCGAGTATCTATAATATGCATGTGGTGGAGGGTGCCAAGGTCGAGGTGACCGCCTAGGAAATGAGGCTCAAAAGCGGAGAGCCGTGAGCTGTAGCCTAGGACATTAGCAGTGGTGGTAATAGTACCACCAACGATAATGACGTTTCTATTGCTAGTCTTGGCTACTTTCGCTAAGTGGCGGATTATGAAGACCCCCGTGTCAATAGTGGTACCTGACAGGGCGCACCAGATAATAAATAGTTCGGCCTTCCGACAACCATTTTGGTTGTCGTTGCGGTCGAAAACAATATTAGCGGTTAGGCGCTGCAGGTACCGCATGTTGATATTACAGATGTCAGTGGCCTTGGCCTGTCGGGGGTCAAAAACTCGAGGTCCCCCCACCTATCAGTATACTTCTTCCGTTTGGAGCAGGTTATGCCCAACCAAACGGGTTCAGGTCTTCACAATGAGGGCACATCTCTATAAGCCCCATCGACTATCGGAAATCTCAAAAGCTCATTAAACATCCTCAAACTCATCCGGTGGTCAATGTTGAACACTCTAAAGTAAATAGTGACCTCATGACCACTATAGTTCCCATCCCAATCGACATTCAGGGAACTAAAAAACGCAACCATAAGGTGATCATAGGATGTACATTGCATATGTATATACTCAGTCCATCCTAATCTACCAAGTAGGGTCAGCATATCATCCAACATTTTCAATAATCGTAATGAGTCAGCATGAAAGTATTTCTGCTCACTAGTATTCCTAGTAGCTAAAAGCTCATAATGAGACTTTTGTTCATCATTAACAAACTGCAAACCCCTAGTGCTAGCAGGTAAAATAAGAGTGTAGGCATCTTTAGTACCTTTGGCAGAGGCAGTTGCAGTTGCAGCGAAAGAGGAGGTTGCCCATGATGATTTCTTGGGATGGGATGGAGCCCTGGAAGTTTCTCCAGCTCGTTTCTTGCCCGTAGTGCAAAGTAACAACAGATTAGGGCCCAAAAGCAGAGGTAGGGGCTAAAAATAGCAACAGAAGAGCTAATTTCTTTCTCTACCACCTTCAACCTCAACAATGGAGATTAGGGTTGTAGAGAGAGAAAATGAGTGTGGGAAGGGATGAGTTTGAGATGAAAAGGTGAGGAATTTTGAGAGGAGTGTGAATGGAAGTGAAAGAATTGAAGAAATTGGGTAGAAATTGAGGGAATTGGAGGGTTGGGGGGGGGGTGAAAGATTAGAGTGGGTATGGTGACAGAGAGAGAGTTTTTCGGATTATAGAGAGAGAAAGAAGAGAGTTTGAATGGAGGAAGGAGGAAGAAGAAGGAGAACTCGGCCTTTTGGCCATGTTTTAGTGTGGCACGGTCGTGCTCCATGGCACAGGGTGCCCGTGCCACTATGCGATTAGCCTCGCTGTCTCAAGTTGTGGCACGGTCGTGCGTTAAGGCACAGTTTGACCATGCCAATATTCTGACCAATGAGCATATTTTTTCTCCTGTTCCCTCTTTTTTTTTTCAAGTTTGAAGGACGGATGGCACGCCCATGCCAACTTTCTACCCTCCAAACCATCTCTTTCCAAATCTGTTGCTTCTTTTTCTGACTCAATTTTTTTTCTTTCCTTGAACCTTTTTCCTCTCATCTCCTCCGTTTTTTTTTCATTTTCATTTTTTTTTCCAAAATCAATAAATCTTGGGTTGCCTCCCAAGAAGCACTTGTTTTAGTTCTTTAGCTTGACCATTATGATCTCTAAAGAGAAGAGGCATCGGGGAGGGCACATGTGACCTTTCCCTCAAGTGACTCACCGGCGATGTAGTGTTTCAAGCGAGTCCCGTTCACCTTGAACGAGCCGGTAGTCTCAGTGCCGATCTCAATAGCCCCATATGGGTACACCTTCAACACTTTGAAGGGGCCCGACCATCTAGAGTGAAGCTTTTTCGGGAAGAGTTTCAAGCGGGAGTTGAAGAGGAGGACCAAGTCACCTTCCCGAAACTCCCTCCTATGGATAAACTTGTCATGCCACCTCTTCGCTCTCTCCTTATATATCCGGGAACTCTCATAGGCGTCCAGGCGGATCTCCTCAAGTTTATTTAACTACAACAATCTTCTTTCCCCCGCCGACTTCATATCAAAGTTAAGGTGCTTGATAGCCCAATATGCCAAGTGTTCTAATTCTACGGGGAGGTGACAGGGCTTACTATAGACAGGCCGGAAGGGTGTAGTGCCAATGGGGGCTTTAAAAGCGGTGCGGTAGGCCCAAAGAGCGTCGTCAAGTTTGTCCGCCCAATCCTTCCGTGATCTAGCAACCGTTTTCTCTTGGATGGCTTTAATCTCTCGTTTGGAAATCTCTACTTGGCCACTAGTTTGTGGGTGGTAGCCAAGTCCAAACTTGTGGTGCACTCCATATTTCTTCAATAGAACTTCGAGTTTTTTCTCTGTGAAGTGTGACCCATTATCGCTAATAAGCACCCTTGAGACCCTGAAACGGGGAAAGACCACCTTCTTGAACAACTTAGCCACTACCCTAGAATCATTGGTAGGGTTAGCCACGGCCTCTACCCATTTGGAGATGTAATCCACTACAACTAGGATAAATTTGTTGCCTCTGGAGGATGGGAAGGGCCCCATGAAATCAATGCGCCAGACATCGAATATCTTAACTTCTAAGATTAAGTTGAGGGGCATCTCATTCTTCCTGGAGAGGTTCCCCGTCCTTTGGCAACGGTCACAAGAACAAACATAGTGGTGGACATCTTTGAATAGGGAAGGCCAAAAGAACCCAGCTTAGAGTACCTTCGTGGCAGTCTTGGAGGTACTAGCATGCCCTCCACAGGAAGAGTCGTGACAGTGAGAAATCACGCTCTGAAACTCTTCTTCAGGAAGGCATCGCCTGCAAATCCCATCCTTACACAGCTTGTAGAGGAAGGGCTCCTGTCAGAAACACATCTTGACATCATGGAGGAATTTTTTTTTCTGGTGGAAGGATAAATATTGAGGGAGGATCCCTGAAACTCGGTAGTTTGCATAGTCGGCGAACCACGGGCCTTCCCCAGTGGATACAACCAATAGATGCTCATCGGGGAAGGAATCATTGAGGGGGGGTCCTCGTTCTCAATGACGAGCCTGGAGAGGTGATCAACGACAACATTTTTCGCCCTCGCTTTGTCTTTAATATCCAAATCAAACTCTTGCACGAGCAAGACCCACCGGATGAGGCGAGGCTTTGCATCTTTCTTCTCAAGGAGGTGCTTGAGAGCGGAATGGTCAGTGTACACTATCACCTTAGAGCATAGGAGATAAGCACGAAATTTCTCCTTCACATACACCACCGTAAGCAACTCCTTTTCTGTTGTGGTGTAATTCTGTTGCGCCTCATCCACTGTTCTACTAGCGTAGTAGATCACCACGGGCTTCTTGTCATTCCTTTGTCTCAGGCTGCCCCCACCGCGTGATCGCTAGCATCACACATGATCTCAAAAGGGAGATCCCAGTTTGGTGGTTGTATGATGGGGGCATAAATAAGTGTCTGCTTGATTCTGCAAAAAGCTTCATGACACTCATTAGTAAACACAAATGCGACATCTTTGGCCAAAAGCTGAGTTAGAGGTTTGGCGATCTGGGAGAAGTCTTTAATGAAGCGGCGATAAAACCCCGCGTGACCAAGGAAACACCGCACCCCTTTGACCGAAGTCAGAGCGGGCAATCGCTATATGACCTCAATCTTAGCCTTATCGACCCCGATGCCCCTAGCAGAAATAACATGACCCAATACCACCCCTTCCTGCACCATGAAACGACATTTTTTCCAATTCAACACAAGATTGACTTTCTCACATCTATGGAGTACCTTGGTCAAATTTTCTAAGCACAGGTCAAAGGTATCTCCATAAAAGGAAAAATCATCCATGAATGCCTTTATGATGTTCTCAATAAAATCAGAAAATATGGCAGTCATGCATCGATGGAAAGTGGCATGCGCATTACATAACCCAAAAGGCATCCTACGATAAGCGAAGGTGCCATAAGGGCATGTGAACGTAGCTCTGTCCTGATCACTTGGATGGATAGGAATCTGGAAGAAACCACAGTACCCATCCAAGTAGTAGAAGAAAGAGTGCCTGGCCAATCTTTCCAGCATCTGATCAATAAAGGGAAGGGGAAAATGATCTTTCTAGGTGGCTTGATTCAGTTTGCGATAATCAATACATATGCGCCACCCGATAACAGTCCTAGTGGAAATGAGCTCGTCACGTTCATTCTTAATGATGGTCACACCACCCTTTTTTGGAACTACTTGAACTGGGCTCACCCATTCACTATCGGAGATAGGATAGACAACCCCAGCGTCAAGGAGTTTGACAACCTCCTTCTTAACAACCTCTTGCATATTAGGATTTAAACGGCGCTGGGGTTATTGGGATGGGCGGTGACCTTCATCAAGAAAGATGCCATGCATACATAATGAATGACTAAGTCCCTTGATGTCATCGATAATATAACCGATGGCACCCCTATGCCTTCTGAGCACGCCCAACAATTTTTCAAGTTGGGGGCCATCAAGTTTAGCACTGACAATAACAAGGAACTGGTGATCAAGGTCAAGGAACTCATACCTAAGATGATGGGGTAGAGGCTTCAACTCTACCTTCGGTGAGCTCTTCTATTCCTCCTTGGAGTTACGCTGCTCCACACTAAGGACCTCCCTGGAGGATTGTCTCCCTGTGTAGGCAATAGAGGTATCGAGGAGTCTGGCATACTCTTCCGTCTCGCCTGATTGGGAACCGATCACATAACAACTGACTAGGGCGGCCTCCAGTGGATCCTCCACAAAATGGCAAGTCATGGCCCCTTGATTGAGCGTCTTCTCCAATATATCGACTCTGCAACATGTATCATCTGGAGAGGGGGAGGCCATGTATTGGGGGTAGACAAAATTCTACCCTTTCATGCCTAACCTGGAGGGAGAACTTGTCGTTCTTCACATCAATCATAGCCCCTGCAGTGGCCAAGAAGGGCCTCCCTAGAATAATGGGGATACGGGAGTCCTTTTCCATCTCCATGACAACAAAGTCACAAGGGATGAAGAACTTTTCCACCTGTAGCGGGACATCCTCGAGAACTCCAAGAGGGTACTTGACGGATCGATCAGTGCGCTGCAGGGAGATGGTAGTGGCTTTTAAATCCCCCACTTGTAACTTGTTACAAATGGAGTACAGCATAAGGCTCACACTTACCCCAAGATCGCATAAGACTCGACTGATAGTCAGATCCCTGACAGAACAGGGAATGGAAAAACTTCCTGGATCCGAAAGCTTAGAAGGAAGTTTGTTCTGAATTATAGCATTGCACTCCTCAGTGAGAGACACCATGGTATTCTCGAGTAACTTCCCTTTATTAGAGAGCAAATCCTTCAAGAATTTGGCATAAGAGGGCATGTCTGTAATGGCCTCCAAAAATGGAATATTGATGTGAAATTTTTTTAACATCTCGAGAAACTTGCCATACTTGTGCTCCTCCCTAAACTTTACTAGCCTTTGAGGGTAGGGGACAGGAGGCTTGCAAGGCTTCGCGAGAGAGGTTGTGTTCTTTACTTCAACTTCCTTGGGCTTTTCAATCTGAGCCCTCTCACTCGGGGCCGCAATGGGCACCTGCTTCCTGGCACTACCCTCATCCTCAATCTCTCCCTTATCTTCCCTCATGGGCGCTGGGGGGCCATCTAGCTCTTTGCCACTCCTCAGTGTAATAGCGTTCATTTGACCTTTGGGGGTGGTCTCGGGTTGGCCTGGTAAGTGCCCCTGAGATCTGGACAGGTGGCTTACCTGCTGCGCAATATGAGTTATTTGGTTCTTCATCATCTTTTGGTGAGTGGTCATGGCCTCAAATTTGGAATTCAATTGGGTAACCGACTCACCAAGGGCTTCATTGGCCCTTGTCTGGGTCGCTATGAAGCACTCCATAAGGCTTTCTAGATTGGACTTGGGTTGTTGGGGAGGTTGCTGTTGTGGAGGTGGAGCGTAGGGTGCCTTGTATTGGAAACTGGGGGGTTACGGTTGGGAAGTATTGGGCGGCATGGGATTGGTGTTGCGGTAGGAGAAATTTGGGTGATTTCTCCAGCCGGGGTTATATGTGTCTGAGAAGGGGTTATTTTGTGGGCGTTGGCCATAGTTTTGCATTGCATTGACATGCTCAACGCCTGTGAAAATGGACTGACACTCAGCAGCAACGTGGCCTTGAATGCCACAAATCTCACAAAGGGCCCCAACCTCAAACATCGCACCAGATGAACCTCTCACTAAACTCCCTAGAGAAGTTCCAAGCCTGTCGAAGCGCTGTGCCAAGGCATCAACCTTGTTAGCGAGCAGGTCCATAGCGTCGATCCCATAGATCCAACTGGTCCTCTTGGGGGCTGCTCTCTCGCTGGACCAATAGTAATTGTTGGAGGCCATCTCCTCCAACATGGCCTTTGCAGCCTCTATTGACTTCCCCATAGGTGCGCCGCCAGCTGCGGCGTCAACTGACATCTTCAATGATTGGTCTAATCCATTATAGAACGTTTGGATTAGAAGCCATTCGGGTACTCCGTGATGGGGGCATTGGCGTTGAAGATCCTTGAATCTTTCCCACGCCTCATAAAGCGACTCATCGCCTCGTTGAGAGAATGAGGTGATTTCCACTCTCAACTTAGCGGTCTTGCCCGGGAGAAAGTACTTGCTAAGAAATGCAGTCGATAGGGCCTCCCAGATAGTGAAGGAGTTAGGCTCTTCATTAAGTAGCCAATCACTGGCCCGGTCCGTTAGCGAGAAAGGGAAGAGCAGAAGTCTGATGGTGTCCGCGGAGACCCCGTTGAGCTTGATTGTGTCACACTTCGCTAGGAAGTTGTGAAGGTGAATATGAGGGTTCTCTGTGGGACGCCCACTAAACTGATCCTTCTCTACGAAGGATACAAGTGCGGGCCGCAACTCGAAGTTGTTTTATTCGACGACCGGATTCACTATGTACAAAGTGAGGCCGGTGGCCTGCGGTAGGACATAGTCTCGCAGAACCCTAGGATTTGTCTCGGCCATAGTGTTATCTTGTTGCAATTGCCTCTTTCTTGCACCGCTTTGCTTTCGCGCAATGGCTTCAATCTTAGGGTCAAAGGGAATGAGTGGTCGCCCCCTCTGACTGCACCTGTGCATACAAAGACAAAAACTACACCAAGCATAAGCAGGTTCAAGCAAAGCTAAAAGAACAAGAAGGAAAAGGAAAAGTGGAAAAGAAAAAGAAAAAGCCTAATCTAAAGCGTTTAAAATCGCTTTCGATGTTCAAAACAACCAAATTCCCCGACAACGGTGCCAAAAACTTGTTGAGTTAAAAATATACCGCAAGTGCACGGTGCCAGTTGTAGCTAGCAAAGGCAAGTACGGGTCGTGTTCACAAGGAACTCGGTTTCAACCACCGAACCAACCTTTAACACTCTATTTAGGCCATAGTCTATTAGGAATGGTTTTTACTCAATAACAGTTGTATTCTGCTGAAGGTTACTACTATTGTCTTAATCAACTTTAACGAAAGTCCTGGATTGGGGTTCATCACACTATCGTGTTCCTCGGATTATAAACTAGATTATGCGAATCTGCCCACACGGACAATTGAAATGGAATAGTTCCAAGTTAAGCGTATCTACGCCTTCTCTCAAAGGTCATTAGATTGATCAAACTATCCTAGTTATCTATTGTCATGAAACTAGAATCACGAAACCACAAGATTGAGTAACCCTTAATTCCCAATTGAAACCCTAACTATTTTCATGTTAAGAAATCTCATTGCTCACTAAGTAGATCTAGGTATAGGATTTAACTCTCGTTAATCTCCTAAACCCTAATTACAAACATGAATCAACCTTATCAGGTAATTCATTGAACACCTGGCATGCTTAAGTGAGAGTTCAATTACAACGTAGGCATTCATTCACATAAATCTAGAATACAAATCCAAATCACGCATTAGGGGCTACACCCAATCCAAGACAATAAATTTAGCCCCTAATCATTATCGAAATCACAACCACAATCACCAATATGAACATGATTAAAAATGCTAACTTTGAATTAAAACGCAAAAGGAGAAGGGTAAAGGAACGTACTTTTCATTGATTGAAGTAATAATCTACCAGATTCAATAATCGATTTCAATCCAAAGCTTTCAAATCAAGAACAACCAATATGAATCCTAAAAACCTAAATTCGCCATTTTCGAGAGAGAAAGAACGAGAGAAAAAAAGAACTCCCAAATTACAACGCCAAAATACAATTAAACGGGGTGAATTAAAGTGGCACGGTCGTGCAGAGTGGCACGGTGCCACCGTGCCACTTTGCTGTCTCGCGTTTTCTTGCTTCCTTGGGTGGCACGGTCACCTTGTCTGGCATGGTGCCCCCATGCCACTTTCTCTTGGCTCAAAATTTCCCCTTTTGGCTCCTATTTAGCATGATATTAACTGATGTTTCTCATTTCTCTCAATCAAACTCCTGAAACCACAAAAACACAACATTTAGGCGGATTTGGAGTAAACAATGACTAATCAATCCTCTATAGTCTTGAAGTTTTACGGAAAATTGCCGAAATAAGAGGTAAAAATCATGTCAAAAGGGGGTAAAATAGAGGTTTATCAATGGGGCTAGGGGTTCTTCCCCCTTTCTCTAAGAGGTATAGAACCCTGAGTATGGAGACAAAGTTACTCCCACTATCCATTTGAGGTGAGATCCTAAACATGTGGACTAACTGCATGTTCAGGAATAACTCTCCTCAACATTTGGAGATTGAGGACGAATCTCTTTCTCCTTAACAGACAAATATTCACCATTCCTATCAAATAAGAAAGGTGTACCACCCTTGGTGACTTAGTGAGAATTCAAATCCTCCCTCTCACCGAGAGGTGGTTGAAGGTCTTGTTGTAATGCATACAAATTGAGGTCCTTTTAAATTTCACAAAATGCTAAGAAATTCATCCTTAAGGAAACCAACATTGTGGGAATTTGATTCACGAAAGAAAATATTCATGATCTCGATTGGTTCGAAGAATTCTAATATTCCGTCCCAATTGAGTCATATTACTGTTATAGGGTATATGAACACATCAAGTACCTAATAGCGGTGAGATAGGAGGTACACATACCTATATCATGAATGTATAGCTCCATGATATGCTTTCACATTCATGGACCGCAGATGTCTAGAGTGAATGAACGCTAAGAAATTCGATGTTCTCGAAACCTTACAAAAAGATTTCCTAGTGCTTTACTAGCTAGACATAACTCACATTGTGCAACTTAAGCCCAGTGAGTTGGTCTTAAAAGACCATCTTTAACTAGTTTGTTAAATCTATATTAACCCTCATGGTCAAAACGAGCATGTCTAAAACAGATTCAAAAATAGGACAAGGATGGAAGATGCTCTATTTCATCCAAAAACATTGAAAATGCCTTTCAATGTGACATGGCCAAATAGATCACCATGTCATACGATATCTAAGACATCCAGACGAAGATTAAAAAAGAAAACTAATCTTAGGAACAGAAGTCTCAAGAAAACATCGCACCCCAGGTGCACAGAGAGCATCGTGAAAAGACAACATAGTCTCTTCAAGGAGCTTCAAATGATTTGTCCTTAATTCAAGGACAATATGTGAATCCACAGGTTAGTAGTGAAAGTTCACAAAAATCAACTCAATCCTGAACTATGTACTTGATTTCTCCCGTATCTACAATCCACTAAGGATCATAGTTAGCAACAAATGTTTGAGAGCACACATATTATCCAGGAGTAACTAGGGAAGGATGTACCTTAATCGACTTAGGACAATCCCAAGCATAAGATTCCTAATTTTGCACAGTCATAGCACTCACACGTGTTATATGCTTCTCTTTATTTCCATAGCCTTTTTCCCTTTCGCAATACCAATCTTAGGTCCAAAATCTTATGAGGGAATGGATCCGGACGAACCTGATGCTAAGCTAATCCCACGCGTACTCAACAGTGGCGTGACTTTTAATTCCCCCACTAGATCGACATTCATGCGGTACTACAAAATATAGCATGTTGATCAATCCATTCTCGAACCACTTTTGGTATGCTTTTAAGTTTTCTGGATACTGTTCACTAGCAGTACCATATTTGCCATCCTATAAGACCTAAAACCTAATGAGTGTCCTAATATTTCACGTTCATTCAGAAGAAGCTGAATCTTCTGACATTATGTATCACAGTTAGCGCTATCAAGTTCTTTTATTGGTAAACAAATTACCAACCTTATTTTAATTGCCATATCTAAAGGTATATATTCCATAAAGTGGACATTAGGCATATTTTCAAATAAATAAATTATCAAAAGCTCCATTATCCATGTCGTATGATCGAAAATTTCGCTAAACTCATAATCATCTCATACAAGCATGAATTAGAAGTTTTTATAACTTATTTATCACAATTTTTCATAAAAACAAAATTTATGGAGAACATTATGGTTAAACAAATTAACATTTCAGATATATCACAAAGATATCCAACTTAATATAAACCAAATTTACATGAAGTTATCTCATTATTTATAACTACTAATATGTCATTTAGAACTCTATCAATAACATACCAAACTTAAAATTCAAATTATTATATAAAACACATTTATATAATAAAATGAATCTATATTGCAAAACATATTTGAATAATAACATGTTACAAAAGAACTTCATAAAATGCCCAAATAGCATTATATAAAACACATTAATATATAACATGAAACTTATTCAAATGTTACTAGCAAATTATAAAACACATTTGTAATGTTACGAATTTAAATTTCATAAAACCAATTCATAAAATACTGCTATATTACACGATTAGCAGATAACATGAAACGAATCCAAATTCTATTTGGGCAAGGAAAAAGTGCTAAAATTAGCAAATTCACTACAACTCACGTAGTTCATATATATAAAACACATTTATACAATACTACTAATTGGTGATTGACATGAAACATATCCATGTAATCGAATGCAACATAATTAATAACATGGAATATATCCAAATATTAATCGCAATTAATTATATATGGAACAGATCCATATAACATTAAAGTTTGGATGAAACGAACTCATAGTAAAGCTCGCAAATTATATAAAACGTATTCGTATAATATTGCAAATTTGAATTTCATGAAACAGATTCATAAAATAATCAAATATCCTACAAAATTAAACATTATGGTATGAAACTAATTCATGCAAAGCTTCATGAAACATTGTTGTTAAGCAGAACAATAGTAGAACAATTAACCGAGTTACAATTGCTCATTTTTTGCATAAAATTATTAAATGATGAAACATATTCACGTGACGGGATATTATATAAAACATATTTATATAATGTAACTTGTGAAACATATTTATTTACCGACCGAGGGGATCTTTATATCACATAGATATTTATTGAGTTCGATTAAAACAAATTTATGCCACACACACTAATTTTATGTATGAAACAAATTCATATAACGTCAACCCAATGGATCAATAACAGGTTACTCGGTTAAGAAAATGTCAAGTTGATGCATATATAAAAAGAATTTATATATGACATTAAACATATTAATATTTTTATAACGAAATCATGCATTTAGGATTAAAACTAATTTGAAACCTTAATTCAACAAATGAATTAACTGCATGAAACTGAAACATATCAACTTGCACTTATTTCAACTAGAAATTCACACCATTTCAAAAAAAACTTGATAATTATTTAAAACATAAATCAGGTCTAAACAACATATTGTACTGAAATAACTTTTTCTTTCTATGACTAAAGCCCAAATAAACTTGACAACCCCCTCCGCCCTTTTCACTCGGCCTCCACCTGTTTTCTTTGAGGCGTTTCTATCGCTCTGCATCCATACCCTCAGGCTCTTCTGCTTCTCCTCTTCTCGACGTGGCTATGGAGCACTGAGCTCCATCGTTCCTTGGCCATGGAAGGCTCTTTGCCTTTTGAATTTCTCTCTCTTCCTCACGGTTGCTTCCCCAAGCTCTCCCTTTCTCCCCTATTTTTGTTCCTCGACATCTCAGGTGCCATGAACGTGGAGCACCAAGCTCCACCTAGCACTCTTGCCCTTGGCCGTCCGCTGACAGTGGTTTTCCCGTTACCACCATGCCAAAAAAAAAAACACCCAAGTGATGCAGAACCGCCGCCACAAAAAGTGTCTACTCCCTTTGATTCACACCAACCTGATGAGAACTGGCACCGTCACCGTGTAGATCGGCCGAAGCCGAGTTTGGTGAAGCCACCCACGTGTCCAACGCGCCACTGAGGCGGCGGCGCGTGGGTACACGTGCCTCCAAGGGTGGTGTTTTCGCAGTTCTTTCTCGGGTGGTTGTGTAGATTGACGTATATGGGTGGCTAATTTAGGAAGAAGGGGGCCGGAAAAGGTCCTCGTTGGCGACGCATGTCTATAAGCGCCACCCTTCCCCTTGCGGTTCCTGATGGGTATGCCTCTCCCCCTTTCTTTCCCTTTTTTTTGTTTTTTTTTTGTTTCTGTCGGGACTAATTCAACGGTGGTCGGCGAGGGCCACCGAGGTCTCGCAGGGTCCGGCGCCACAGAGGCATCGGCGGTGGAGACAAACTGGGCGGCGGACCACTGAGGTCTACGCCGCCGCCTCTTTCTAGGGTTAGGGTTTCGGGGCAGTTAGGGGTAGGGTTTCCGGGTAGAGGGGGTTTTTAGCGTTAGGGTCTTGGGTCTCCTTCCCCAGTTCCTCCCTCTTTTTTTTGTTTTAAATTCACCGTGATTAGGCTAATTAGTTATGCCGCTGAATGTGAATTTGCACATAGCATGATAGCATGACATTCAAGTAGAAAGCAGTCGGGTTTTTAATTAGTGAATTGGCATGATGAATTTGCATATTCATCCATGATCGCAAGAGAATTTCTTTTAGACCAACAAAAAACATGAACAAAAACTCAGTCTTTAATCAAGGGAGCATGCTTGGCTTAATCACTATCATCTGGATTTTAATCTGAGCATTTAGCAAAGGATTAATCTTGGCATATTCTGATGCACCCATTTTGTTTTATCAATGATGGTACAAATTGACAAAATAGAAATATTCAACAGCTGATTTAACTAAAGTTGCAACTTTTAAACTCAGTTATGGGCATCTTAAGCGTGAAAACATGCTGCCATAAAATTAGGATTGCATAATTGCACAAATCAAGCAATTTAAACAAGTAAAGGAGCATGCTGTCAATGTATCAGTTTTAGCAGATTTATTAATCTTTCAATCGAGACTAATCCGAACAGTTTAGGCTCTGATACCACTGAAGGAAGAAATATGACTAATCTGGATGCGGAAGTATACTGTCGGTAATAGTCCACGTTTATAAGAATACCAATCCATGTCGATAAGAATACCTAGCGGCTACTAGAGTCGCTTTAGGTTTTCACGTCCTAAAATCCGAGAACTCGATAGATGGTAGTTCAGTCGTGAGAGAGAAAGCAAGAGAATATGTGAGAGAATAGATCTCATGTCAATTGATTGACCCCCTAAACCCCCTTTATATAGGTTGGGGTACAGTCAGGATTGTTGCCCTAAGCAACTCGCATGGCCGTCGGGCCTGGCACCACAATGCCCCGGCCTACAATGTCAATGCAGGTTACAGGAGATTTGAGGTTCCCTGGTTAACTGTCATTTGAGGTCCCACTGCAAAAGTGAAGAATAATGTGTTTTAGTCATGTTCCATTTGCCCTGTCACTTATTACCCCAGAAAAGCCTTCCCCATATGAAATCTGTCATGGCGGCTTCATCCATATAGGCCTAAACTTTTCTTTCTGAGCATAGTTTAGCATAAATTAGCGTGTAGTATTGGAGTGACTAAAGTTAACTTTATTCATTCATTCACTAGACCTGCTACAGCAAATGCAAATACTTGATTAACTTATAGCTTACTACCCTCTGATTCATCCGAAGAGCCAAATGCATACACCCAATTGGAGTTTTAGGATAAGGAGCCGTGTAACTAGGGAAAATGGAGATCATGCAAATTTCAGGCCAACTTAGGGCCAAAATAACCCATTATTCCAGAATAGTGCCCGTCAGTAGTGGTTGGGGGCCTACTTCAGGGAAAAAATATGGCATCAGCTGTGGGTAAGAAAACCAGTGGAAATCTGACGTATTCTTTGAGAATGTCATTTCATTGGAGAAAAAATGAGAGCAGGTGATGAATCTGGTAGTGATCGTGGAGAACTTATTAATAATCAACTAAGTTATCCAGGACAATTATATTATGTTGAAAAAGTTCCATCTTTTCCTTCTACTTGGCTTTATCCAATTGCTTGTTTGGATTGCGATAGTTACACTGTCTATTTTTCTCATCCCAGTCCATGTCGCTACTTGTTTTGGTGGATCAATTCTAGTCACATACTCACACATCCAATAGCCCCCGCCCCCCTGTTTATCAGATGGCGGTGTCGAATCGAGTTCAACAAGATAAGTGTGAATATGAGTTGCCAGTTTTTGAGATGATGCATATAAACTAAATCTACAAATATCATGAACCAAGACATAATTGCGGTCTTTTGGCGCATTTGTGGTTTGAAGCATCTCGAAAACGAGATGTTTCATAATGCAGATTTGTATCTGATGCTACATTTTTTTGTTTGAAATGTTGCCTAGATATAGTTTATTGAAAAATGACGGTATTCCAAGTGTATTCAGGTGGTACTTCGCATGAACTTCATTTTGACTTCCCCAGTTCGAAATTAATATCCAAAAGGCTCAATTTTCTTGTCAGCGAGTCAAGTGGAAGTGTCCTAAACTTGACCCTAGAGATTAAGCTCAAGGTGAAGATCGATTTCTGCTGGAAAGAAGTTAAATTTTTTTGGTTTATCTTGAACTCGAGTTTGAATGTAATTCAACAACAACAACAACAAACTCCCAATGTGGGTCCCGCTTTCGCGGGGTCTGGGGAGATCCAGCTGTAAGCAACCTTACCTCTACCGGTATTCCTACCCGTAGAGAGGTTGATTCCATAAGACCCACAAAACAGCTTTGAGAAAAAAGTTTGAAGAGAAAACGATTGCCCAAACCATTGACCGACGAAAGAGAACGGGGGAGGGGGAAAAGAAACCGGATAAGCGAAAAGATAGGGAGCGGAAACATACCTCAACAAACCAGGGGCGTTTGGTGCCGTGACATCCCGGGAAAGCACGACCTGCAACCAAGCAAACCAAAACCCTACCCACCCCACCCCACCCCACCCCACACCTCCTAAGCTACTGCCACCTACGGAGCCGGTCCCCTACAATCAGGGACCTTAATCCTGTCCCGCCACAAACTCCTATCCTGAGCCATATCCTCCGTGAGACCTACCACTCTGAGGTCCTCTCTAACCACCTCTTCTAGGCTCTTCTTCGGCCTACCCCTCCCTCTCTTACCACCGGGGGGGTTGATACTCTCGCCCCTACGCACCGGGGCGGCCACACTTCTCCTCTTCACGTGGTCGAACCATCTGAGCCTCGATTCCCTCATCTTCTCCTCTATAGGGACCACTCCAGCTAAGCTCCTAATTACCCCATTCAAGTACTAAAAAAACGAGTTTGAATGTAATTCAAATACTAAAAAAATAGATGCATTCATCCTACTGGAAAAGTAGCAATAAAAACATGTGATAAATTATGAGATGTGAATACGGCTTCCTTCTAGTGATGCTGTGTTGAGATGCCCCGATATGGAATCTCACCCTCATTACATGTCCTGCCAAATGGGTTGAGAGGATTGGGCTTGTAAACTGCTCTGTCTTTTTCTTATTCTTTACACACGCTCTTCTTTTCTGTTTTCTGTTTTTTGGTGGTCGGGTGGGGTTGGGGGAGGGGGGAATTGTTTATTATAATTGCGTTGTTTTTAACTTTGACAGCAATAAAATGATGTATATATATCAGCAGCTGCTTCAAAGAGGAAGACAGCGCAGAGTCACAGAGTGACCAAAGAGAGGAAAAATGGAGCAGCTAAGCAGGAAAACAAGGAACCCTATTGCAGATGGTGGCTCTGCAAAGACCATATTCCGACAGAAATCACACCGGAAGTTACTCTCAGGGCTCAAATTGTTCAAGACTGTCAGAGCAAACAGCAGTGACACTGCAACTGATCCCTGGAAGAGCAGAAGGGATGAAGTTTCTGATGATGAGAATGCTCAAGTTTCTCAGCAACAGCAGGAGCTCCCTCATGATCTCATCACCTACCAAATTCTCACGAGGTTGCCCATCAAATCCCTGCTACAATTCAAATCGGTCTCCAAAGAATGGTACTCCACTATCTCCTCTTATGCATTCGCTAATGCCAGTTTCAGAGCTAGTCTCTCTAGCTACAATGCCTCTTCTCCGATTGAGTGCCTCTTCATCCAAGCTGAGAACAACTATTACCTTCTTTTCTACGAAGAAAAAGATGTGGTTCTTGACTATTACTTGGTTAAACTAGAGATTGATTTCGATAGCCAGCACCAAAATGCAATTCAGCTGGTGGGTTCCTGCAACGGACTGGTATGCTTGGCCTATTCCTCGCCTGTGGCTAGTTACTTCTATATATGGAACCCCATAACTCACTATTGGTGCAACTTTACCGACCCTCATCTCGTATCCTTCAACTACAGAACCTCTTGGGGGTTCACCTATATCTCCTCTGAGGATGACTATAAAGTTGTGAGACTCATTCAGGACTTCAACACCGTGGAACTCATTGTACATGTTTTCTCCTTGCGAACTCAAAAGTGGAGACGTGTTCATGACCATGGCCTTGACCACTCTGTCTCTTTATCCAAAGCCCAACCAGGAGTCTTGGTTGGTGAGACCCTGTATTGGTTCATGGACACAAGGGGTTCGACTAGGAACCCCATGGTTGTGGGTTTTAACTTGGCCCTTGAGAAGTTCGAGAAGGTCCTAGACTTGGTTCCAAGGAGCGTCACTCCTTGCAACCATTCCTTATGTGTAATGGGAGGGAGCTTGTCCTTATACGGCTTGAGCATGCAAGAAGAGGTGTATATCTCCATTCTGAAGAGACCAGGACAGGTGGAGTCGATGTGCCTGCCACCTGGGCTGGGCCCGCGGTTCTGCTCTGGCTTGGTGGGATTCACAAGGGCTGGCCGGTTTTTTTCTCGTCTCAAAGAATTGGGAAGTGGCTTTGATCGATCCAAATGTGTCACCTACACTGTACACTCCGCTTGTAACCTTTAAGAAAGATCGCAGACCGTCTATCAGTTGCTATGTTCCCAGTTTGGTTTCCCCATTTTCAGCGTCAGAGTCGTAGAAGTATTAAGAACAGACGTGTAAATCTGATTGCTTTTTGCAGATATGTTCATGTTATGATTATTATTGTGTACTAGTCTTTTTTTGGGATGAATTGCAAGGACAGTCTTAGCCTAATTGACGTCAGTCCATGCATAATCTGTGGTGTTCATGATGCTTCAGTAGTGGTGGTGGTGGTGTTACAGTAGTAAAGCGTGGTTGTGAAGGGATGGAGTGAGAAGCGGCGACAAGCAAGTGAATGAGCTGTTGAATGTCGTTGTTTGAGTCTGACCCAGTGGTGACCTGGGCGACCCGGCTCATAAGTGTCCTCTAGTCATCAAACGGAACACGTCCATCCAAGCGCTGAGTCAGTGTCGTTGGTTTTCACGGTACCTAGTTATTGAGTTCCAGATATTTTTTTTCTGCTTTTTTTATTTATTATTGAACATGCAATATTGTCGTTTATCACTTTATTCTTTTTATCAAATCATATATACTAGCTTTTTGGATAGTAATACATGTCTTGTTGCAAGACACTCTTAAATGTCTTGTTGTAAGACATTTCTTATCATAAATTAATATGTTTTATGATTTACAACCATAAATTCTTCAATGATTATACTTATTTATAAACTGCTAACCTTAAATATTCGTCAGCTACGCCGACAAAGTATTAAATGATACTCTAATTGCATTAACCTAATCTACAAGTACATATAATATGACATTTTAGAAATGTAACAAATTATAGATAAAAAGATGATCTTATGCATTTTATAAGTTGTAATATGCTTCCACGATTTAATTCTACCTTTTCTTTCAATTTAAAAACCTAATAATATGATTTTTAAGTCAAAACAAAACACTTATAAAGTGTCTTGCAGCAAGACACCTATAATTTTGCTAGCTTTTTAATAACCTATGTCATCAATTACTACAAAGAAATTGAACGGCTTTTTTACAGTTAAATGACCTTGATTAGTACCTAAGTCACCATCCCCATCATGTCTAGAACACAAAAAACCAACACAACATCCCCATCATGTGGCTCTGATATTTTCAAAGATATGTCACAAGCCACAGGGGCGTGCTGTGTTTAAAAGTTATCTAGAAATAATTGTAAATCATCACTCCCAAAGACATCTATGGTTCAGTACAAACTATTTCCCTATGTTGATTATATATTCTATTAAAAATTTGATATCTCCTATGAAAAGTTTAAATGAATTCAAACACTAGTAAAAATTTCAAATAGATGTGAACAAAATCAGATAAAATAGATAACTAGGCGTAATCAATAGTTATGTGTATCTTATAATCTAGACAAAGTTTTCTACAAAATCTCAAGGCTAATTTAAAATTTCCATCAATATCAAGAATTTCCCCAGCTTTAATCTTCTATAAAAATCTCAGAGTTTGGGTGACCGATAATGGCGACGGCCTAGCTTGGAGTAGCCTTCTTCAATGAAGAAGACGAAGAAGAAAACCCACCTCCATAAGCAACGTCACATTCTTCATGATTTGTTCACTACTTACATCCTTACTGAAGTTAGTAAGTTACCCATCAAATCCCCCCTGCTTTCAAATCTGTTTTGAAACTCTGGTATTCTACTGTCTGTTCTACCCAATTTGGTAATGCCTACTTCAACTTATCCCCATTTTGTGGCTCCTCCTTCCCCACTCCATGGCCTGTTATCTAAACATGCTGTCGGTTTTACCTCTTCTGCTATGATGATGATGATCATGAGATGGTTTCTTATTATGGTGGAAAGGACTTGGTCTAATTAGATACTCATTTAGATGAACCGTTTGCTCAGATATCCTTGATGGGCTTTTGTAGGGGGTTGGTTTGCCCGGCATCATCATGGAGTAAGTTCATCATTTAGAACCAATCACTGGCCAATTCTACAAAATCTCTTATCCTGGACAGTTCGGCTTGTTCAATGCCATTTCTTGTGGATTTGGTAGGTTATGCATTGTGCGATAATGACCGTAAGATTGAAAGAATTATGGAAGTGGACTACCCGCGCAAGATCATGGTCCTAGTTTTCTCATTGCCCTCATGTAGTGTCAAATTTTCCAAGGTCTTATCACGAATATTTGACAAACACTGTTGGAGGGCTTGTTAATCGGACTCTGTATTGGACTGCAGCTAACGCTAAGTTTAGGGCAGAAAAATTGTCGCCTTTGATTTGAACCTCGAGACATTGGTGATCTCTCTTGGCTAGATGTATCATTGACTGAGGTTTACTGCAATGATTGCCTATTTGTTGTGGGGGGTTGTTTGTCCAAGTGCGGGGTTACATTGAGTGGTGATGCATAAATAACTCAGTGCAGATGTCCTGGAGAAATGAAGCCGTTCATCGGTTTAGAGATGTGCAATGAGGATCATGTCTTTACTTGGTAAGGTTCACCAGAACCGGGAAGTTTTTTTGTGTCAGATGGATGTGTCAAAAATTATAGCACTGGTTGACCCTGGTTTGTCACCTATGAATGCACCCCGCTTCTGACATTTGGAATCAAAGATGGGATCACTATTGTCAATTGCATACCTAGCCTGATCATCCCTCTATAGCATTGTCAATTTGTCTAAGAAATGGAATTGACAGTTTAAATTTGCTATATGCCCTGAGCCCTTGATTGCCCCATGGAGTCCTCTGCATTTTTCTGTTTAAGATCAGACTAGATGCTTTGTCTTTATTAAGTAGGCTATTGTTTTCATTTTCCTTCTACATCTTTACTGAACTTTGGTGCTTCACATAATCCACTTTAGTTGGGCAAAAACTTGAGTTTAGATTAAAAGATCTTGCAGATTGTTCTCCATGTGCTTCACCCTTCTGATGTCAGTTAGCTTATCCTTCATCTGGCCTGAGTGATGCCAATGTTATTGTTGTTAGCGTGCAAGGCGCTAAGTTCTTCTGTGCTGTTGGTTCTGAGAAGCATTTATGTCACCTCTCTCTGTCTCCCTCTCTCTCTCACACACACTCTCCCAGTAGACTTGCTCCCAGGACTCGCAAGAGTCGCTTATATTTTAGTAGAGCTTTCTAATACTCGAGCCGTGAAATCAGCCACTGACAAAGTCAGGTTAAGTTACCTACAATTCACCCCTTGGGGTGCAGCCCTTCCACGGATCCTGCGTGAATGTGGGACGCTTGTGCACCGGGCTGCCATTTTTTTTCTTTTACTCAAATGCAAAGGATTTGCTTTTATTATTGTGAGTACCAAAGATAAATATGGACAAGTACCCAAAATTTATAGAACCACACGTGGTGCTTGAAATATGGTGGTCCATTCAAGGAGAAGATACCAAGTAATGAGATCATAGCCTAAGTAATGAAACCCCAACAGGCTCCAACTCATCCTTGTTGAACATAGCAAGGGGTGTGGCTGCCGTAGTGGCATATTCCCGTGTCTCAGTGCACGGTGAAATGTGATGGTCCATTCCCTCCCTCTACAGAAGATCCTTAACTTTTGTAATAGCTTAGTCAACACTCAACAGGCCCTGGGTCCTTGTACCAAGTGGTTGACCTATATAATTATTGTTTATACACTCCCATACATGTACACCACATCCAAATGTCATAGCCTGCAACCATACGTCCTACTCCTTATTTGAAATTTGAAGCCAAAAAACAAAGGATACTGTTGGATATTTCAAGAGTTGGTTTTCCAACGGTTCTTATCCAGTTTGTTGGATAAATGTGCCATATTAACTCCTATCCTATCCTTCGTGTTGCTTCTTGGCATGGTGCCTTTTGGCATGGTACCTTTTCCTATTCTTTGTGGTGCCTCTTGGCATGTTATAAAAGTCATGAATAAGGAAAAAAGAAATATAACAATAGGATATGATAACAAGATGGGCATAAGGTGTGCAAAAACACATTCCTATGAGTCACTTTCCCATGGTTCAAACTCGAGAAAACATGAACATATACACTTGTCTATCAGTGTTTTATCCCGAAGACTATTTGTGGTACACAGCAAATAAGTCTTACGGAAAGTGATGTCGTTCGTGACTTGTTGGTGTATCCGGTACCACAAAGTTGATCCGAATCCCTTTCGCCAACAATCGTAAGACTTATTTTTGTGGCAACGATTCGTGAGATGACATCCAACTTTTCAGAAGTGGGATAAGTTTGTACGTGTTGAATTTAGAAAAGATCATAGTCTTCATCTCGGACGATCGAGTATTTATGGGTAGTAATACAAAAGCCAAGCCATGCAATATCTGAAGTTGTCTATATGGTGGAAGTTAATATAAGTATTTTTTTATAATTTATGGGTAGCAGTATTCATTTATATACATGCAGTTGCTTAACGTTGTTCATTGTCTGATTCGTGTTTCCGTAAAATTTTGACAATGGCATGCATTTAAGTTTGTAAGACATTATCAAGGAATATTATGAGAAATTTGAATCAAATATGTTTTGTAATGCATTTTGCAAAGTGGATAGCACATGCATGCATGCTAGTATATGCCACCTTCGCTTTGTCAGACTTTTACATGAATGTTGATCAACATTTTGTCATGTAGTGTGTCTAAAGTTTTGATGCCCTTGCCGTTGTTAAGATTGATTATGTTTAGCATGTTGATCTCATGCATTCATATGCATGGTCTTAAAAGGCCAAATGAAAGTTGAAAGTTAGCAGTCAAAATTTACAATATCTTTTTGGTTATATGGCTTATACACGGATTTGATCATGTCCAAAATTGTGAGTATCAATTTGGTTGTTTGATCATGTATAAGTTATTAAGATGAATTATAAGGTGCAATAGACTTATGCTTGGGCGAATAATTTCAGTTTGAATCACATTTTGTGATGGTGTGATGAAATGTCACTTTGATCATGTCGATTATAAATTAAATATAAGTATCAAAGTGAGTATTTTGTTATGTAAGATTGATGCTTATCAGGAACTATTTATTTAAGATGGAAATGTGGGTATTTGTGGCGACTTATTATGTGATGTTTCAAATTGATTTAAGGCATGTTATTTTATCCTCAGCTTGGGTTTAAAGTTTGCCTTTGTAAATTAAGTCACAAAAAGTTATGGCTAAAACTTAAAAGTGTGATTTGGTATTTGTTGGTTATAAAGAAATGTACATGGATATGTATGTGTTTTAGATACCATGATTATATGGTGTATGCCAAAGTTAATATGATAATTTAATCATATGTGAGTTTGTAAGATAATCTATGAGGTAGGCATAGATTATGAAGGAAAATCCTCAATTTAAAAGGTGCAGTGTGGATATGCGCATGATTATAAAATTATATGTTTGGGAATAGGATTTCCATGAAAAGTCAAATTTTTGATTTGTAAGTGTAACCATGTAAAGAATCCAAATTTATTGGATTAAATTATGGTTATAGGTATGATATTTTTATGATATATAAGTTGGAAATTGAATTTAATTTCCATGAAAACCAAAATATTTGGTTTTGTAAGTATGCATAAGTTGGAAAATAATTTCCATGAAAACCGAGGTAATTTTTTGGTTTTATGATCATTATTTTTGTGAATTAAAGCCATATGAATAATCCATAAGAATTGGATAGATGTTATGGTTATGAACATTAGCAACTTTGAAAATCTTGTGGGCCCAAATATTGAGATTTACAAAGGGAGGTCGTATGAAATTTCAAATTTATATGGATCTATTTCAAAAGTCTACATGTTATATAGTGTGATTTTACCCATAGCTTATAATACGATGGTTTAGTCGTATTAATAGCGGTGGTATAATTTCTTGAGAATTCAAAATATTCTATAGTACTAACTAGTCTAAATAAATCTGATTATGATCATGATGTATTCAAGGTCATGGAATAATATGTATATATATATTGACCTTGAATGTTGTATAAGCATTGACTAGTTCGGACTGACTTGAGCATGACTATCATATATTTAAGGTCATGGAATGATATGTTTTTATCTAGTGACCTTAGTTATAGGGATGGGTAAATGCCCGTTATCTAATCATCAATGATAGGCACCAAACTCACACTTGGTAAGATGTCAAGTCTTGAGTTCAATGTGGTCGAGCTTGTCATATGGATGGTTGCAAGCACTATTATGTTTATCTTCCATCCCAAAGTTTAAGTGCTTGAAATTACTCCTATGTAAGGAAAAGGGCGAGCGAAAGCTCTTAATAGACTCTTCAACGGTAAAATTGGCATGCCATAATATACGGGGGCATGTACTTGAAAGAGTATAAAGAGTCTACCTATGTGAGTGTGAAGTGTGGCCGCTTTGAGAGCCAAATAGGGCATGGCTTGGTACACTCACTAAGGATATGGACACATGGCCCTAAATTGTGTCAAAATTCTAAGTGTATTTTGAGGTTTATGTGAGATGTATCCAATTAGTCAAAAATGATGTATAGTTCAGGGACTTGTCCACTATGACATTCAGACTAATTGAAATATGTCCACTAAGTGAAGTTCAAATCGCAAGATACTTTCATGATGCATAAATCTCCTTGTTTTCTCAAAAGTTTGTCTTCTCTCATTGTTGGTATAGTAGGGGATTGATACGATTTTTCTTACTCTTGAAATGGTGGGGGATTGTTGGATATTTCAAGAGTTGATTTTTCAACAGTTCTTGTCCAGCTTGGTGGATAAATGTGCCATATTAACTCCTATCCTATCCTTTGTGGTGCCTCTTGGCATGGTTTCAACAGTTCTTGTCCAGCTTGGTGGATAAATGTGCCATATTAACTCCTATCCTATCCTTTGTAGTGCCTCTTGGCATGGTGCCTCTTGGCATGGTACCTTTTCCTATTTTTTGTGGTGCCTCTTGGCATGGTGCCTTTTGGCATGTTATAAAAGTCATGGATAAGGAAAAAAGAAATATAACAATAGGATATGATAACAAGATGGGAATAAGGTGTGCAAAAATACATTCCTATGAGTCATTTTCCCATGGTTCAAACTCGAGAAAACATGAACATATACACTTGTCTATCAGCGTTTTAGCCCGAAGACTATTTATGGTACACAGCAAATAAGTCTTACGGAAAGTGATGTCGTTCACGACTCGTTGGTGTATCCTGTACCACAAAGTTGATCTGAATCCTTTTCGCCAACAGATACTGCCATATGTGGTGGTATATATATACACTGCAATTTTCAACTCACAACTAACGTTAATGCATACCTCAAGGACTAGTCACTACACAAAATAAACATATCGTATTCCAAACAGTAAAGACCATCAATACCCAAACGTTTGGTGCCAAATGAAAAAGATCTAAGGCATTTCCATGCATGCAGCCGTGGATTCGATTTAGTAATAAGAGCACTTCTTCCATGTCACTTTCAGCTGGATCGAATAAGAACCACTGGATTCTCCAATTTGACCCTCAGATACACCCGTCTCTTTAGGCCTCAAAACCAGGGAACCGATCACTAGTGGTTTCCCTATGCTATTTCTTAGTGCTGCTTCAATTGTGAGTGAGTAATTGCATGCAAAGCTACCACAAATCTCAACAGTGGCATGGGAACCCCGAGCTTAGCTTTTTTCCACAATTTGCACCCGTCTATGTTTGAAGTGCACTGATGTGCCAAGGACCAATTACCAAGAACCTTGTTAAAAAGCCTAGTTTGATAGTACTTTCGGTCAAACACAAGTGAGTAATTGAATCCATCAATATGAGCAACAAGGTTACCATTCACACAAATATCAGTCTCGATTGTGCTAGCACTAGTCCCAAGACTATTGTTGAGCACAAGAGTTGCTTCAATAGTTGCCAGCACTGCTTTTGAATACACACTGTAAAAAACCGTAGCATACCCATTCTTACCTCTAACAAGAATAGAATCGCATGCATCAAGCAAATCATCATCAGGTTCAAGAAAGTTGTTGCCCCAATGCATTCTTCATTTGCAAATTTAAAGATCGGAATCCCTCTCCTTCAGATCCAACTCCATTACAAAATCGTCTTCTGGCTTCAGGAAACCACCGGGGCCTCCTTCTGAAGTTGTTGTATCATTAGACTCAATGGGCTCACACTCAGTTGGACCGCGTTGATAAATAGCATATTCATGCATCCCAGTTCCATCCCTGACTTTAATTGTACCATAGATATAGCCTGATTTAGCACCGCTGATGTAGACAAGGACTGAGTATACCTCTGCTAGAATTGTTCCTCTAATAGGCTCATTTGACTGCTTTTCATCGTTGTTGGAAAGTGCTCTATATAAAACACCAAGGCACCTAGCAAGATCTTGACAAGTAACTCCAATCACCCTGCTCTCAGCACAGTGCCAACCATTGAAATGATCGGCTAGGTAATCATTACAATCATCTGTATCATCATGGTATGGCCCCAAAAGCTCCTTGTAAAGGCACACCCAATCTCTAATAAGTTCCAAAATCCATGTGTATTAGAGGCACCTCAAAACCAAACTTGAACACATTATCAAATACTGATGAAAGTATACGGAATTTAGCTACCTCACACAATAAGACACACAACACAAGTAACGAAGACTTCATTTCATCTTTCTCTTTGAGGTCAGTGAGGTCTTTTTCCGAGTCCGCCATAAAATCAACAGCTTGAATAAATGTAGACAGCCTTACAAAAGATGGTACTCTCCCAAGATCTACCAAACTTGAATTGTCATACAAATCAAAGTGATTAATATCCAGCCAACCACAACCTGGATTTTGGTAACCCATCAGGCGGAGATCATATCGTCTGATTCGTAGGGTGCTGTAAGATCCGCCTTCGTTATTTTTATGTTAAGTTGCTTGTATTACCTTTTTGTGTTATAAAATCGTATTTTTAGTAACTATATGAGTTAAAGGATTATCGATTTGCTTTTGGAAGCTGTAATTGTATTAAAAAAAAAGATTATTATTGCTATTATTGATTTTAAAGTTATTTTGTGCCGTTTATGCCTTTAAATTATATCGAAAGTTTAATTTAGTTGTTATTCGATTTATTTAGTCGTTTCTCGAGTGCGATTAGGTTTTCAACCTTAGAATTAGTTTAGGGTTTATTAAATTGAACCAAGAAATATTTGGGATCGAATGTTTGATCGAGGATTACATTATCGATTTGGGCTTAGAGTTCGGGTTACGAACTAAATTAGCGGTGCTATTTATTGAAGAGCTTAGAACAAAATAAAAAGGGGAGGGCATTTTTGTAAAAGGGACGCCTGGCCCCTTTCCTTCTTCAGTCTTCCCACGCGCGACCCTTCTCCACCCCGACATCTCTCTCTCTCCCCTCAGCATCTTCTTCTTCCTCCTCTGCGATCCACCATGCGCACAGCCAAGGGAGCCCAGAACCCCCGATTTTCGACTCAACCCAACTCGAAATCCTCCATAATTCACCTCCCTAGCCTCAGTCGAACCCTATGCTGCAGTTCTGGAAGAAATTCGAAGGATTTAACCCATGCTTCGTTTGGATTGGGTTGCGATTCGACCCCCAAGATGCGAGCCGAAGCCTAGCCAAGCAACCTTGTTCCTAATTGCTTCGAATCCACCACAAATTGCTAGTAAATTCGTGACCCCAAGCACCAACCACGAGTTCAAGTCAGTGGGTGAGCGTTTGGATCGAATTTAGGGTTTGGTTGTCACGAATTGGGCACGATTTGGTTCTGGTTCGAGCGTGAGTGGGCAAGAGTCAAAGGTTTAGCGTCGTTCGAACCCCGAAAGTTGACTCAGAAGCCTTAGATTCGACTCCCTAGCATGGAATCAAGGTGGGTGTTCCTTGCCTCCTAAATTAGTATTAATTTCGAAAATGTTTTCAGCAGATTGATGTTGCATGTCAAGTTAGGGTTTATTAGATTCGTTAGAAATGTCAAGAAATGGGCTGTGCATGATTAGATTCGAACTATTCGGTTAATTTATGCCTGAGATTGTAAATCGATGCAAGTTATCTGCGTATAAAGGGAACCATGCGTGAATTGGACTTGAATGAAAACCATGCATGAAAAGAGATTAATTTGAAGTTATAAAGACGTGGTTAGCTTGAATTTGATTAGAATAAGCTAAGGTATAAAAAGAATTAAAAACGAAGCTGGTTTAATATGTTTAGCTTCGATTCAAGTGTTTAGTGATTCATGAAAAAGGATTAATTTTGAGGGTTTAAGAACGTGGTTAGCTTGGATACGACTAAAGTAAGTTAAGGTATAAAAAGAACTAAAAACGAAGTTGGTTTATTATGTTTAGCTCCAATTCAAATAATTAACGATGCATGAAAAGGGGTTAATTTTGAAGTTATAAGAACGTGGTTAGCTTGAATTTGACTAAAGTTAGCTAATGTATAAAAAGGGGTAATAACAAAGTTAGTTTAGTATGCTTAGCTTCAATTCGAGTTAAACTAACTAATGCTTGTAATCGAATTAAACTTGAAGTTATTGAGATATGTTTAGTTTCATTCAAAGTACGTTCATGCTTAGGAAAGTTTCCTTTAAAATGCATCGTATATGTCAGATTTGAATCATGTTTGGTTTACTTAGTAAAGTGTTGTCAATTGACGACTAAATATGGTTGTATGTGGCTGAAAGGTGCTGTTTGCTCAGGTAAGAGCTGAAACCTCACCCTCTTTTAAATAAGTCTATATGATAACATATTGTGATTAATAAATGAATGAAATGAGCTAGTAGTTGGATGGTTTGAGGACAACATTATGAGCGTTTGAGGTCTTGTGGTACGGTGAAAGTGAGGAGGGAGACTGGGTTGTGAATTAACCGCAATCGTGTGGATTGCGAGGCCATGTGTGGCTCATTGTGTTGAATTGATATGAAGTGCTTAAATGTGATATATGTGATATATGTGCTTAAATGCTCAAATTGCATTATGTGCATAAGAGTGAGTTTTTCAGAGAAAGATTTCATGTTTTGAAATGATAGTGGTCATAACTATTAATGCATGATGGCCTATTTTAATTAAATGAAAACAGTTTTGGGAGTGAACTCGCTTGAACGGGGGAATCCCTAAAGAGTTTTATAAAGGTGTGAGTTATACGTTGAATGATTTTACGATTTGAAACGCAAAGTTATAGCCGTTATGGCCGATACGCTTTAAGTGGCTAAGATAATGTGCTGCGGACAATATGATATGATATGAACGATGTTATCCTAGGAGATAAGTCCGGATAAACCCTAGAGGCCCTGACGAGGGCTAATGTAATGGTCCGATATGTTATATGTAGCCATCCCGGGAGTAAGAGCTTAAGCGTGAGCGTTAGGTCTCACTATGGGGTCGAGAATAGTTCTCACCCGATCAGCACCCTGTAATGATCTTATGCCAAAAGTATTTTCCTACCAAGATAAGAAAAGCAATTGGCCTATGCCATTTTATATGTTTTAAGGAAAAAGAATGTTTTACGGGCCCGAAGAGGCCAGTTGAATGAAATGTGAAAAGTTTATAAGGGTCAATATGCGACCGATATGAAAGAATATGAGCCTCAAGAGGCTAAGAGAAGGGTTTTTATGAGCCTCAAGAGGCTAAATGAAATGTTTTTCAAAGAAAGGAAAGAAAGTTTTCTTTGTATGTTCTATGCTTTTCTTATGAATGTTATGTGAATGAAATGCTAAGTAAGATACGATTACGAAAAAGAAGGCCTTATGAGCATGTTTTATGCATAACCTATGAATGAGACTTGGAATCTGTGTGTGTCTTAAGCATATCATATGAATACGAAATGAAATCTCTTTTAAAAAGGGCAAGAGCCTCAGGAGGTTAAGGAAATGTTTTCAATGAAAGAAAGAAGGTACTGAATGAATGCTTTATGAAGTGATTCTTAAGCATGTTGAAAGTGAAGTGATTCTTAAGCATGTTGAAAGTGGTTTCCAATATTATGTAGTCTCGTCCTTTTCCATATCAAACCTGTCTAATTAAAAGTGCATATTAAGTATATAAGTGATACTGTATTCAATGTTTATGTTTTAGAAACACATGATGAGTAAGCAAGTTCCTAGCATGCCAACCTTAGTTGAAGCTTAGAATCTATCATGCTTAAATGTGTAGCCAAGAGCCTACGAGCTGGGATATGTGGTTTAATACCATGTTAGTATTACTTATCTGCTTGTTAGTCGAGGAACTTAATCATTCAGGAGCCTAGAGATGTGTTCGAAGGGTTAAAATGAAATTATGCTTAGTAATGTCTTCATAGGAATTCTATGAATGCCTAATATGATATTAAAGTATGAATACGTGATATGTGACTAGTAAAGATATTATTTGCCTGCAACGGTTTTGGTTTTAAGGGGGTTGGGGGACACTCACTGAGCGTGTGGTTGCTCATCTCACTACTATTTCCCCTTTTCCCAGGTTTTCTTTATGACAGGAAGAAGTGGAGTCAGCTGGAATTGATTATTGCTTGCAAGATGTCATTTGTGCCAACTTATGTGTTTAATGAAGTCATGTAAAGTATTTTTAGTTTGTAAACGCTTGTAAACAGTATTCGAGGTTCATGTAACGCATATTGGTTATGAGTCGCTCTGTATGGCTATACGAGCCAACCATCCAGTCAGTTAGATGTCTTTTGATTGAAGTTGGTTATGTTTGGGATGTAAACCCCATACTCCGGTTGTGTGAATCGTTGAGTTGTATCTTTTACTGTTACCTTATTAATGAACTATTCTGTTTGGTGTACTCCGAGCGGGTGGCTCGTCGAGTTATGAACTCTGGCGTGTAGCCGTTGTGTTATGTTTTAAATGTTTACGCTTCCGTTGATTTACAGGGACTTATTATAAGGCGTTTAGCCTGGAAACATTCAGTGTTCAGGGAAAATTCTGTCCGTTTCGTCCCAGAATTTAAGTAAGAAGTTAGGAAAACGTAACACTTTCGGCCCTAGGGGCTGGGGGTGTTACAGGTGCCCTTGTATAAGCCTCTCACTTGTAGGTTAACATCAACATGTTGTCCGCCTATGTCCTTCTATAATGGAATAACAGTGCATCCATGAGAAACTGCCACTAGATCCTTCACTTTGTTATGTAGCTCTTGGATAAAGTCCAAGTACTCATCATTTGCCAAATCGAAATTCAGGCACATCTTCCTCCACCACGAAGGCATTCAAGAAGAAGAAAAATTGATGAAAGACACATTGAGGCAAAGTAAAATTCAATCTATTGAAAATGTACAGCACAAAATCAAACAAATCAATACTACAACTGCCAATGAAAGTAAACACATCGAAAAAAAACACTTAGGGTACATAACTCTGGTCACTTTGGGGATTAGTTGTTGAAGAATTTGGGGTTGAATATGGTACTGGATAAGCTAAGTAAATCGTGAAATAGAACACTTTTCTTAAGACTTATTTGTTGCACCACAAATAATCTTAGGGATAGTTTACTTGGAAGAACAACTGTGTATTTCAAGGTTCTCACGAATGTTAATCGATGAGGGTGCTGCAGTCACTCACATAGATTATTAAAAAATCCTCGTGATTGTAGTTTCACTCCTCCTTACATAGAGGAATGATCTTGCTTGAAAAGGCACCAAAAAGGATAGGATAAGGCGGATAAAACTTGAAGAGACACCTTACTTATCCACCTTTTCACCGAAATGGATTGGATAAGGCGATTAAACTTGAAGAGGCACCATGCTTATCCGTATTTTCAGATAAGCACTAGAAAAATCTAAATTTTTTATTTTATTCTTGGAAAATTCCAACAATCCCCCGCCTTTTCTAAGATATAGAACAAACCCCCACCATTCCAGCAAATACACAATCACAACCGAGAACACAAGGAGATTTATGCATAAGAGAAGTATCTCGCGATTTGAACTTCCATTTAGTGAAATATAATTTCAATTAATCTGAATGCAAATAGTAGACAAGTCTTTGAACTATACATCCTCTTTGATTAATTGGAAACATTTCACACACAAATCTCATTACACACTTAAAATTTGACACTATTATCCGGCCATGTGTCCATATCCATCATGAGTGCATCAAGCCAAGCCTTGTTACTCTTTGAAGCGGCCACACTTCACACTCACTTAGGTAGGCCTTAGAAATATGCTCCTGTAACACAAGCCATTCAATCAAGATCTATTAAGAGTATAAAACTCACCCTTATAACATTACAGTACACAAGCACTCTTACCTTGGGATAAAATATGTTAGTGCTTTCAATCACTATGCAAAGCTGTCACTCATTGAACTTAGAACGTGATGTCATACCATGAATTAAGTTGAGGCTTCCTTGCTAGTAATTGTAGATATGGGCTTAAGTCCCATCCCCCTTGATGTTCTCAATAGCAAGTCTCTTGCTAGACCCTTAGTTAAAGGATCTGCAAGATTCTGATTTGTTTACATATAATTAACTGTGATAACTCCATCTTTGATCAACTGATGGATATAGGTATGTATAAGTCCAATGTTCCTTGATTTTCCATTAATATAGACATGACTATAAACCTTAGACAGCGCAGTCTTGTTGTCACAAACTATGGAGAGTAGCGACATTGGTTTTGGCCATAAAGGCACCTCCAATAGCAAATTCTGCAGCCACTCTGCTTCCTTACTGGCTGCAGCTAAAGCTACAAACTCAACAGCCATGGTGGAGTCACTAATGCAAGTTTACTTCTTGGATGCCCAAGACACTGCCCCTCCACCAAGCAAGTATATATGACGTAGAGGCATAATCCTCTTTGTTAGCTATCCAACTTGCATCTGAATATCCTTCCAAGACCAAAGGATAACCTGAATAGCATAGGCCGTAATCTTGAGTTTTCTTCAGGTTTTTCAATACCCGACCTATTGCATGCCAATGAAATTTACTAGGATTACTAGTATACCGGCTTAACTTTCCAATGGCAAATGCAATGTCCGACCTCGTGCTTGTCATGGCATACATCAAGCACCCTATGACGATTGCATACTCAATTTGTGCGATAGGTCTCCCACTATTACAATTTAACTTGTAAGTTGGATCGAAATGAGTGACCACTAGGGAGCAATCTTTGTAATTGAACCTCCCAAGCACTTTTTCAATATAATGAGATTGAGACAAGTGGATTCCATTATTATTTTTAATGATCTTAATACCGAGTATAACATCGACCTCCCTCATGTCTTTCACGGAGAACTTGGAAGATAGAAAACACTTGGTTTTCTCTATTTCCTCTAAGTCGATGCTAGAAATTAGCATGTCATCAACATATAAGCATATAATCACACATTTTCCATGTTCAAACTTGGAATATACAGATTTCTCAGATTCATTGATACTAAACCCATAAGATAGCACTACTTCATCAAACTTTTGATGCCATTGTTTAGGTGCTTGTTTTAGGCCATACAATGATCTTATCAGTTTGCATACTTTGTTTTCTTGGCTTGGAATAACAAAACCTTCTGGTTGTTTCATATATACCTCTTACTCTAATTCACCATTTAAGAATGCTGTTTTCACATCCATTTGGTGAATTACTAGCTTTTGAATTGCAGCAAGACCCATTTCAATACCATGTCTTTGGTTAAAGCCCCTTATGACCAACATGGCTTTGAACCTTTCTATGGTACCATCTACTTTCCTTTTTCTTTTAAAGATCCACTTTGATGTGATATACTTACATCCTGGGGGTAAATCAACTAAGACCCATGTGTTATTTTCCATGATTAAGTTTGTTTCTTCTTGGACTGCTTCTTTCCAAAAGGAAGCATCTTGAGATTCAATAGCCTCTTTAAAAGAGTTAGGATTCGAATCAATGCTATAAACATAGGGTATTTCATTTTCAATTGAATCCCTTGTTCCCTCCAATCAGAACCAAAGGATTTTTCTTTTCTAATCCATTTACTTCTCCTTACTTCCACTATGTCTCCTTATTCTTGATCATTACTTGGAGTCATAGTGGTTGGAATAAGATCATTTGGTTTAGGAATTGAAGAAAATCTAATTTCATCAAAAATGGCATCAATTGATTATGTCACAGTGTTAACCGTAATAGAAGCATTTGGTTCTATAACCAAAAACCTATGGGCTTTGCTATGTTCAGCTTAGCTTATAAAGATACACTTAATTCCTCTTTCCCCCAATTTTCTTTTCTTGGGTTCTGAAACTCTTACAATAGCCCTACACCCCCGAACTTTGAAATAACTCAGGCTTGACTTTTTCTTATTCTGTAATTCATAAGGAGAAATTGAATTCCTTTTATTAGGAACCCTATTTAGGATGTAGCATGCTGTGAGCATCGCTTCACCCCAAAAGCCTTCACTTAAATCGGATTTAGAAAGCATAGCATTGATCATTTCAGTTGGTGTTTTATTTTTCCTTTCTGCCACACCATTTTGTTGTGGTGTATAAGGTGCTATGACTTCATGGATTATGCCAGTTGATTGAAAATAACTTGGATTATATATTTGCCACCCTACGCGATCTTAGTATTTTAATAAGGATTTCACAATGCAACTCAGATTCATTCTTAAATATCCTAAACATGTCTAATGCTTCACTTTTAGCATGTAAAAGGTATACTTGGCAATATCTTATAAAATCATTAATGAAAGTGACATAGTATTTCTTTCCCCCAAAAGAGGAAGTGCTATGAAAATCACCTAAATCCATATGAATTAATTCAAGTAAGTTAGTGATTCTTTGAATAGTTGGAAAAGAACTTCTAACGACCTTTGTTAACATGCACGTCTTGTATTTCTCTATGTTTTCATCAAAATCAGGAATTAACTCAAGTATTGACATCTCTTTTAATCTTTTATAATTAACATACCCAAGACGATTATGCCATAGAGAAGATAAAGAATACACAAGCATGTAAGCAGAATCATTCATCTCATTACCACTAGAAGGAGTAATTACATTTAACTTAAACATGTCACCACTAGGACCCACAAAGACACTTCCCTTAGACAGGATAAACTTATCGATCTCATAGACTTGTTTGAAACCAAACTTATTGAGAAGAAAACCAGAAACAATATCCTTTCTAATTTTCGGCACAAAAAATACATCATTTAAAGTAAGAATTTTTCCAGAAGTGAAGACTAACTCCACTTAGCCTATTCCTTTAACATCTACAGTAGAAGTATTGCCCATGTAGAGCACTTTTCCATCTTCAACTGGCACCAATGTCTTGAAGAAAGAACGGTCCTTACACACGTGCTTGGAAGCACCCGAATCAACGCACCAATCATTGTCACTTTGGATAATGTTGATTTGATCATTGATCATGGCCACAAAGTTGTCCTTTGTCTTTGCCTTTTGGTTGTTCAAGTCATGCTTGCGCTTCCAAATGGTACAATCTCTTTTCTTGTGGCCCGGTTTGCCACTTTAGCCTTCTTGTTGCCCTTGTTGTTGTTGTACTTGTTAGGCCTCTTCTTGTCTCCTTTAGGCACATGACTCGACTCGTCATCTTCGATAACAAGAATCTTGGAGACATACTCCTTTGACTCATCTTGCACACGTAACTCTTCTTCTATTCGAAGATGGTTAGCCAATTCCTCATGTGACATTTCTTCTTTCTTATGTTTTAAAGCTCTTTTAGTGTCTTTCCAAGAGGGAGGAAGTTTGTCCACTATAGAGGAAACTATAATGGTCTCATCCATGTGCTTTTTATGTTGCTTGAAGTGACTTAGGATTTGTTGAATTTTATGCAATTGATCGAGAATAGAGCGTCATTCGACCATCTTATAATTATTAAATTGACTTACAAGGAAGTTCTTGCTAGAGGCATCTTCTGTCATGTACTTGTTCTCTAGCGCCTCCCATAATTCCTTTGCCGATTCCATGCCTTGATAGACATCGAACAAGGCGTCCGACATGCTATTTAAGATATGGCCTCGACAAATGTAGTCATCGTTTTTGAACTTGGATCTTCGGCGGGTTTGCTCCAAAGTCTCGTTTTCCGTCTCCATGCGTTAGGAAGTGCTGAGCACATACACGACCTTCAAGGTTGTAAGAAGAAAGTGCATCTTCTTCTGCCAACGACAGAAGCCAACACCCTCGAACTTGTCCAACTTCTGAAAGTTGGAAGTCATTTCACGAATTAAAGCCATTTTGAAATAAGTCTTAAGATTGTTGAAGATTTTGGGGTTGAATATGGTACTGGATAAGTCAAGTAAATTGTGAAATAGAACCCTCTCCTTAAGATTTATTTGTTGCACCACAAATAATTTTAAGGATAATTTACTTGGAAGAACAAGTGTATATTTCAAGGTTCTCTCAAATGTTAGTCGATGAGAGTGCTACAGTCACTCACATAAACCATTAAAAAATCCTCATGATTGTGGTTTTACTCCTCCTTATATAGAGGAATGATCTTGCTTGAAGAGACACCAAAAAGGATAGGATACAACGGGTAAAACTTGAAGATGCACCTTGCTTATCTACCTTTTCGTCAAAATGGATTGGATAAGGCGGTTAAACTTGAAGAAGCACCATGCTTATCCATCTTTTCGGATAAGCGCTAGAAAAATTTGAATTTTTTATTTTATTCTTGAAAAATTCCAACATTAGTTTCAATAATCTAACTGCATTTCAGGATTCGCCATTAATGATCATCTATGTTTTTCTCTTTCTCCCTCCAATTTCTCTCAATAACTTACCCTCAATATGAAGCATAAAAAAACAAAAAAAATAAATTAAATTATAATAAAAATCGATTCAGGGAAAAATTCACAAAAATATGGGCTCTTAATTATAGATGAGTTGCAATCAATCAAGAGTCGTAAACAATTTGTTTAAAAAATTGACAAATTTACGTTCATCTTAGATCAAAAAGAAAAAAATTTAATTCCAAATTTAGTTTGTTATCAGAAGAGAAGAGAAAAATAAGAAAAAGAGAGGAAAGAGAATTTTTTTTCATTGAATCAAGGATGCAGCTACATGGATTGTATATATACATTGTTCTCCTGTAACAACCAAGAAAGAGAAAATAAACTTGGAGGGAAAGTTTGTTAGACATTATAACAAACTTGCCTCCTCCTAACTACCAATACTAACCTACATATTATACCAATGAATGAATCCTCCCAACACTCCCCCTCAAGCTGGGGATGGTGTGCAATCAAGCAGACCCAGCTTGGATAACAACTCCCGATGTTGAGGGGAAGGGAGAATCTTAGTGAGAATATCTGCTAGTCGGAGCTTGGTCGGGATGTAGGCAAGTTGTAAGAGCCCTTCAAGCACCTTGTCGCGAGTAAAATGGCAGTTAACCTCTATATGTTTTGTCCCTTCATGGAAAACAGGGTTCTTAGCAATTTGAAGAGCTGATTGGTTGTCGCACTGAAGAGTGACAGGCTGCAAATGGGAAACACCAAGTTAAGAAAGTAGTCGAACTAACCAAGTCACTTCAGCAGCAACTTAGGACATAGCCCTGTACTCAGCTTCAACAGAACTTTTGGAAACTGTAAGTTGTTTCTTAGACTTCCAACTGATGGGAGAAGTGCCCAATAAAATCATGTAACCGGTGATGGATCTTTCGGAAAATGGGCAAGATGCCCAATCACTGTCAGAAAATGCCTTTAGCATCAAAGGACCATTAGCCTGTAGGAGAATGCCTTGCCCAAATGTTCCTTTTAAGTACCTGAGAGTGTGTTCAAGAGCTAAAAGATGCGAAGTCCTGGGATGCTGCATGAATTGACTCAGAGTCTGAACAGCATATGAAAGGTCAGGTCTGGAGTGTATCAAGAAGTTGAGTTTTCCAATTACTATTCTGTAATAAGATGGATCTTGAAGAGGTTCTCCTTCATCATGGGTTAACTTGCAGTGTAAGGGAAGAGGAGTAGCCACACTTTTTGCAGAGGAGAAACCAGTGTCGAGCAATCAATCCTGAGTAAACTTTCTTTGGGACAAAGAAATACCCTCAGCAAGATGTGTTACTTCAAAACCCAGGAAGTAATGCAAGTGACCCAGATCTTTGATTCCAAAGGAAAAATGAAGATGCTGCTTGAGAACATTGACCTCATCAATGTTGGAACCAGTGACTAATATATCAGCAACATATACAGCCACATTGGTGAGATGAATGCCAGTGGTTTTTAGAAAGAGGGAGTAATCATTCTTGGATTGAAGATAACCTTGTTGTTGGAGAAAAACAGTAAGCTTTGCAAACCACTGCCTGGAAGCTTGTTTAAGGCCATAAAGGGCTTTGGTCAGTTTGCAAACTTTATTGGTGGGATTGGGAATGCCTTCAGGCATTTTCATGTACAACTCCTCATACAAGTCTCCATGCAAGAAAGCATTGTTGACATCCATTTGAAAAATATGCCAATGTCTGTGAGCTACCAAGGCAAGAATAACTCTTATGGTAGTCATTTTCACTACAGGTGAAAAAGTTTCTATGAAATCAATGCCTTCTTGCTGTGTATTACCTCTGATGACCAACCGTGCTTTATACCTTTCAATGGAACCATTAGCTTTGAGCTTAACTTTGTATACCCATTTACTGCTAATGGCCTTTTTTCTAAGGGGGAGATCAATTTCAGTCCAAGCATTGTTAGCATGTAAAGCCTGTAATTCAGATTCCATTGCTTTTACCCAAAGTAGATCTAGTGATGCTTGAGAATAAGAGGTTGGTTCATAAAATGAAGAAGGGGCTATGGAGTGAACAGGAGAAGTAGAAGGTAAATGATGAAATTGGACAAGATTGCCAAAATGTGACTAATGATAAGCATTGAAGGGGTCAGCAGAATTACTGGAGATTGCAGTGGTACAAATGTAATCCTACAAATGTGCAGGCTTTCTGTGTGGCCTTGCATTCCTTCTCAAATGAGGAAAGTGGTCATTAGATGAAAGAAGAGGAGATGATACTGGTGCAGTAGACAGTGATGGTGAAGGTTGTGAAATAGATGAGGAAAGAGGAGCAGATGACTCCTGCTCCTCAGGAATGGTGGATGTGGTGTTAGAGAGGGAAGAAGAAGAAGAGGAAAAATCAGACAAGGTATCTCCATTGTCATAAGACTAGAAAATGGGAGATGGTAAAGGAGAACTGGAGGAAGAAGCTGTAATGTGGTGAAAAGGAAAATAGTTTTCATAGAAGTGTAAGTGTCTGCTAGAAAAAAACTTTCTGAGTTGTAAGATCATAGACCTTGTAAGCCTTTTTGCCATAGGGATAACCAATGAAAACACATGGATTGCCTCTTGAGGCAAATTTATCTCGATTGTGGTTGGGAGTTGATACAAAGCATAAGGAACCAAAAACTTTGAGGTATGAATAAGAAGAGGCATGACCATATAAGATTTCATAAGGAGTTTTGTGGTTAAACACTGAAAAAGGCAGTCGATTGATGATGTATGTGGCTGTTAGAAGACAACTACCCCAGAATTAGATGGGCATTTTGGACTGAAACAACAAGGCTCTAGCTGTTTCCAACAGGTGTTTATGCTTTCTTTCAACGACCCCATTCTGTTGTGGGGTAGCAGTACAGGAAGTTTGATGTATGATGCCATAGGAGGCATAAAAAGCAAGGGCAGAATTATCACAGAATTCTAAGCCATTGTCAGACCTTATAATTTTGACATGAGTTTGAAATTGTGTCTGAATGAATGAAATGATTGATTTGAGAATGGGGAAAACATTGGATTTGTTGGACATGTGTCTAAGTAGCTCTTGAGTAGTCATCAACAATCGTGATAAAGTATTTGTAACCATCATATGTTGAATAAGCATAGGGACCCCGAATATCAACATGTATCATTTCAAAAATATGATAAGTACAATATGTGCTTGTAAGAAAAGAAGATCTATGCTGTCTAGCTTTGTGACATACTTGACAAATGGAACTGGGCTTGGGATTACATGAGGGAACAACATCAATGTGCTTCATATTATCAAAAGGCATATGTCCAAGTCTACAATGCCATAATTCTAATGGAGAAAATTGGGAAGAAAGGAAAAAACAGAAGCAGATAAAAGTCTTGATTGTGATGAAACTGAACTGCTTGATTGCACTGAAGATGAAGGACTGCTAGCCATACTAGAAAGACAGGTTTTGTAATCCACAAAGTACAATCCACCAGCTTCTTTACCAATGTCCATATGTTTCTTCATTGAAGGGTCCTGAATGTAACAAGTGGCGGGGGTAAAAACCACATGGGCTGTTAATTGTTTGGCTAATCTACTAGCAGATAGTAAATTGTAATGAAAATCTGGTACATGCAAAGCACTACACAAGGTTAAGGAAGGAGTAAGTTGAATATTGCCAATATGATGAACCTTAGCTTGCTTACCATTGGGCATAGTAATGAAGGAATCATGTAGAAGAGAAATGTAAGAAGAGAATAGATGTAGGCTGGGAGTTATGTGATCAGTAGCACCACTATCAATAATCCACTTTAGTTCAGGTCTGGAAGTTGAAAAACAAAATGTTTTACCTACTAGCATGGCTGCATTTATAGTCTCCCTTGGTGAAGAAGTGGATGTTTCAAGATCATGCTTATTCAACATGGCTATGAGCTTAGCATATTGATCAACAGTGAGTGATGCAGCAGACTGCTCTTGTTCAAGGGTATCAACTTGTTGGGCTACAGTTGCAACTCTTTTCCCTCTATCATTTTGTGCATTAGCTCTTTGCCTTTTAAAACACTTGTCAATGGTGTGCCCATTTCTTCTACAATAATTGTATAATAAAGTGTTTCTTCTGCCAGGATATGAAGCATTGTGCTGAAAGGAATTCTGTGGGTATGAACTGTTGGAGTGAGGCTACTGGGATTGTGGTTGAGAGGAATAGTTTTGTGGTTGTGGAAGTTGCCTTAACTAAGGGTTGGTTCTATGCTGAGAAAAAAGAGCAGATGACTCTCCCAGTAAAGATGCACCAAACTAAAGTTCTCTTTGCCTTTCCTCTTGAAGAACCATATTTAGAGCTTGTCCAATTTGAGGCATGGGATGAGTCATGAGTATATTGCCTCTTACAACCACATAACTGTCATTAAGGCCCATGAGGAATTGTATCAACTGCTAGTTTTCAAGTAACTTGATGGCAGCACGACCAACTGGACACTCAGTATTAGGACAAGTGGGTATGTTTACTAGCACAGCATACTCATCCCAAAGAATTTTACATTTGGTAAAGTAATATGAGACAGACATGCTAACTTGGGATAGATTATTGATTTCTCGTTGCACTTGGAAGATCTTTGTGCCCTGGCACTGTCCATACCTCAGCTCGAGTTCTTCCCATATTTGCTTGGCAGTAGAGCAGAAAAGAACACTGGTGGCAATGTCCTTCTTGATTGAATGGAGTAGCCAAGAAATTACCATAGCATTGCATCATTGCCATTGTGCCACCAAAGGGCCTGTATCTGCTTTGGTGCACGAGCCAGTTACAAATCCCAGTTTATGCTTGGATACCAAAGAGACCTCACAAGATCTCCTCCATTGACCAAAATTCTGACCTATATGGGGTTCTGAGGACAAAGTACAATTTGGATTATCAGAAGAGTGTAGAAACAGTTCATGAGAAGGATCTAGTGCTACTGTATTAGAATCTACCATGGATGAGTCAAGGAACTTGGATTACAAAGGGAAGAATTCCTGAGCCAGATATTTTGTAATAGCCCGACCCTAAATCATGTTGATTTATTTAATTAAGTCAAGTAATTCATTTTTCACATTTATTTATCTCATTTAATTATCCCAACTAGGAGAATTCATTTTGGATCGCACTTTGCAATTTGAGTTTCATTTACCGGACAATTTCGGAAAAATTGATAGCAAGCCTCGATAATTATGGTTTAAGAGATTAAATCATTTTTCATAACATTTCAAAACTTTAAGTTCGAGCAACGAAAAATTTATCGCACTCGGTTTAATTTTCTTTCGAACCCGAACTCATTTAGGGCCAATTTTGGCCCAACAAGCTCCTAATCTATTTGTTTAGCTAATTACTATCATTAAATCCTAATTATAATTAGCAAAGATATTATTTGGGGGGGGGGTTAAATTTCAGCCAAGTGTTTTACTTCATTTTGAGCCAAGTAAAGTTTCACGGCTTCTTCTTCTCTGCCTCTTCTTTCTCTCTCTAGCCATGCCCCTCTCCTTGGTTGCTCTTCCCCCATCCTGCCGCCACTGTTCTGGTGGTTTCCGGCAATTAGCCGCCACCAGGACAGCCACCATGTACCACCACCAGATCAGCCCCAACCATCATCCACACCCCCTCAAGCATTCAAGCACCACTCGAACTCTTTTCTTTCACGCATCAATTGAGTAAGTTTGTGTTGGTTTTGATTATTGATTATGTTGGATTTATTTATGAATCATGTTATTTTGATAAAAATAAGAGTTATTTTGAAGTTTTAATGGTTGGCTCATCTTGAGAGCAAGTAAAGATTGAAATTGTGCATAAACAAGCAAGCTTAAGTTAAAGTGATGGATTTGGATTCTTTTGTATTTGATTTGGTAATCTTTATCTTCATAAATGATTAGGATAATGTTGGTGTGGTTTTGGATGAGTAAATAGTGATTTTATTGGGGGTTTATGCGAAGAAAAGTTTGTAAATATGTGCTGATTGAGCTGTAAACAGACCTGAAATAGGGGACACTTCGGGATTAAACTGGTAATATATTACACATTGAAAAATTATGATTTTTGGTGGATTGATAGCTCGATGAGCTATATTTCAATGGTATTTGAAATTACTTAATTTCAAGCTGTGTGGACAAAGTTATGACCAATTTACTGAATACTGCACAGGATACATCGAAACTCGGAGCATATGTGCACAGGGGACTTTACGAAAAAACTAGTATTGATTGGGTCATTGAAAAATTGTGATTTTTGGTGTGTAGATATACCAATGAATTATCTTTCAAATTCTTTTTGAATTACCTTAATTCGAGGTCTATGGAAAAAGTTATGGTCGTTTTGCTAGGATTGGGTAGATAGAACTGAAATTGTGCACGTCTGTGTTCTACCCTAATTTTAGGGACCTTACTATGTGAATCATGCTTTGTGTCCTAAATAAAAGTTTTAGTGGACATTATTATATTTTCATATTGGGGTTTTATATCTCAATTGAAGGTCGGGAGTGAAAGATATGGATTTTCTAAAGTAGACCATCAAACAGTAATATGGCGGAAGAAAGAAATTGTGACATTTGGAAATATTATCAGAAGTTTCTATATAATTATGAGTATTGCAAGGAAATTACAAGGTTTAGTGAGTTCAAAAACTTTGATTAGTGTATGGAAGCTTATTTGGGTTGGAAAACCGAGTTAAGTGAGCATAAAAATAAAATTTGAGAAATGGGCAAAGTAATAACTCAAATCAGTGTCTATTGGACTCAGTTGGGGTTATTTGAGCTTTTATGAACCTCAGAACACCTCTCCTGACTTAAGCCTTCTATTATCCATTTAAGAAGCATTACACTTTCCATTATCCATTTCGAAAATATCAGAAACTCATATTTCATTTATATCAATTAAAATCTTTTCATTATCACCTCAATCATTCCAATTTGGTCTATTTTGTTTCAGTTTGTTGTATTTCAAGTTCAATAACCCTAATTGATTTATTTTTCAAATCATTTTATTGTAACTTATCTTATATTGAATTATTGAAATTGTGAAAGCTCTTTAATTAATCAATTTTCATTAAAGTTACAAATTTCGGGAGTAAATATTGTTTACTAACTGCATTTACCTATGATTACATTTCTTTAGCAGAATCGGGGCCTAGTCTATCGTTTCCATTGTGCATAAGTATTATCAAGTGAAATATCATTTCAAAGACTTCAGGTACAACCATTGCCTGTATCTTTAGAAATCAGATTGTATTTATCAACGTTATCATGTTCTGGTAAGTACATCAATGAATCAGTTTACACAGTGATTTAGCAGTTAATTAGTGACCCCGTTAGTTATCATCTAAGGGCATTCGTCCTTTAGTTACCCAAGCAGCTTCAGGTCAGGTCCCCGATCGGCTTGGTAGGTGTACACCTATCCATAGATCGTAACAGTACCAAGCGGTTCACTATTAGATAATAACTAGCAGTGCAGTTTCACATCATCTCATTCACTGTTCAACTTAAAATGAATTGCAAATTTGGCCCAATCATTGTTTCAATGATCATTGAACAATTCAGGAATGCATGTACTGAGTTCCGGCTCACAGTTCGAAATGTTTTCATGTTTTGTTTTAGACAAATGCTCAGAGAATCGTCTTCATGACAATAAACCAGCGGAAGACAATAAGTTGAACAAGGGAATCTGGATGGATCAACACTGACACAGTGCATGCATATTTTTAGAGCTATATATATTGAAATCTTCAGTGGATGGAAATGCAGATTACATGGTGAATTGTTTTTACAATGGTGTAAAAACCTTATATTGGTTAACAGTTGATTATATATGGATTGATCAGGTGTGTATGTGTATGATTGAAGCTATGCTTAACTGTGTTATTTATAGCACTCATGTTTCAAGTCTTATCCTTTTGGACGGTAATAATGCCCCTATTATTGGGTTGTCTAGACTATAATTAAAGAACTTATTAAGAAAAATACAAGTAGTGAAACATGTTTAATTTGGGGGCGTTACATATTTGGAGAAAGCTTGAGCGATTGATTGAATCAAAACAATCGATCGAAGAAGAAAGAAGGAAAGATTCCAGAAGCATCAAAGGTATGCACAGAGAATCAACTCAGGAACTCATACCTTCGCTAATGGTGGCTCTGATACCATCTTATCAGAAGAGAAGAGAAGAAGAAGAAAAAGAGAGGAAAGAGAATTCTGTTTCATTGAATCAAGGATGCAGCTACAGGGATTGTTTATATACATTGTTCTCCTGTAAAAACCAAGAAAGAGAAAATAAACTTGGAGGGAAAGTTTGTTAGACGGTTATAACAAACTTGCCTCCTCCTAACTACCAATACTAACCTACATAT
>JACYFF010019584.1:104889277-104959385 GCA_017589665.1 Selenicereus undatus
ATATATATATATATATATATATATATATATATATATATATATGTACACACACACAGAGACTCGTACACACACATATTTTGTTCGGATCGTCTTTGTAAGCTGCTTCATTAATTGCACTTCCAGACGACCCGGGCGAGTTGGCATTTTTCAGCTGATCGCGGATCATTGCGATCATATTTTGTTGCTCGTCAATTTCTGGGCTGAAATTTGCTGTTCCATCCACTTCTTAAGATCTTCCATGACTTGCTTTTGCCTTGTTTTGGCCAACTTAGCTCAATTCAGGGTCGCCCTGATACCCCTGATGTATTCTAAAAGAATCACCCAACTAGCTGAAAGGGGATTTCGATTGTAACCTACAACACCTGAGTTCAGCAAGGAAAAACTACAGAGAGAAAACAAGTATAGAGAGAAATGAAGTTGTGATTAATTCCCATATACTTTACCCTTCTACAAGCCAAGTTCATATACACCCCCACCATAACCATAATTCCTGACAAATATTGATAACTTAGCAAAGCAGCTAACCAAGTTCTAACAGCCACAGATAGGTCACAACAAACCAGGAAAAGTGAGAAGAAAAAAAACAAACAAATATTCCAAAATTATGGAGAAATGCATTAAAACTGTAATCCCCTACACAGGCTACATCATATGCTCACTACTTAGACAGAACACACAGATCATAGTAGAATAAATGGTTTAGATTTAAGTAATCTTGAGTTTAGTCGTCAACTATTGTTAATTTTATTTGGAAAGTACAAACTAACTTTTTGCTGATATGCTCTACCTTCTTGTAGTTGCTAGGCAATGTGTTCGGTGTTAACCTTATCTTCCTGGCATCTTTAATTTTTTTTTTTTTTTGGGTCTGATTGAGATTCTTTAGGATACATGCACATTTCTTCTGAGAGATCTTTTTGGCAAATTCCTATATGGTTACCTTGTACTTGCCATTTGTGTGCTTGTGTGTATGCTTTTGCATATCTGTACTGACTTACATGTTGCCTATTTGTTGTTTAAAAACTATACAGTTTAGTGGTCTAATAGGGAGCTCGCCTGGCATTCATGTAGATGTCAAGCAAGCTACTTGTAGGCTCCATTTGGAGAGTTGAGATTGAAGATACTTCCATCCCAGAATATGGATCCTTCATTGACAATATTCGGGATCTTCTACGACACCCACACGCAAGTCAGATGTTATGTGGTGTCCCTCATTTGCCTAAACCCACTGAACTTCAACTACCTACCCTTCCTGAACCTACACCCATACCATTACCAGTGAAGGATTCTGCAAGTAGAGGTAGAGGGAGGGGTGTAGAGTCGATACGATATGAAGAAGAGGAGATACTGGTTAATCTTGAGCCTATTTTGCTTGTATCTTTGGGTTTATTGATAGATCATAAAATTAAGAAGATTGTTATGGTAATAAGAAGGGATGCAGTGTGCATGATAGCCTTCAGAGATATCAATAAAATTTGGTGGGTGTTCACAGTACCAGGTACGTGGGATGATATGTTCTGATTTTAGAGGGATTGGCTTTTTAGAGTCATACTTGAAAATGGGGGATAATGACATAGTAACAAGTGAAAGGCACATTGCGCATTCTTTCGATGTTCTTGGTCATCTCAGCGCACAACCAATTCGTTTATCAGAGTGCAAAAAGGTTGTCAGGATCCTTATATTTGCAATCGGCAAGGGTTCACGTATGAAAATTTTATCAGATATCTTCAGAGATGCATTGACATCTGGCAATGAAGTTAGAGTTTCTAGAAAAATGGTGCCGTTGGCGAAAAACTGATCTAAGATGAGCAAGCCCATAACCGCAAATCACCATAACCAAGATAAGGAGCTGTGCAAGTTACTGGAAGACGGAAGCGAAGATATTTATAAGCAATTAGAAGGCAAAGGGATGAAGATCATTGGACACGCACATCTTGCGTATGGTTTGCTACTTGCAAAAGATGATGCCTCTTCCTTGGCCACTAGCTCTCACTGAAGCAATTGCAACCCTGTGCTTCCTCGAGATAATTAGCGTTGCATCAGTAGCGGATCTAGATGTTTAAAATAAGAATGTCCATCTATTAACGTCATTATTATTAAACAATATCAATAAAAAAAAATATTGTATAACATATTATATATGGTGTTCTATTTTGTGCAAAGTTCCGTTTTTTTTTTTCCAAACGTTCCATCTCGTATTTCTACACTAGCTGAAGTTGATAAGCAATAGTAATATACCCCACTTTTTGGCCCCCCAAAGAAAACTATGATACATCTACTACTACATTTGTTCTTTGTTGTTTTTCATATTTTGAGTTTGATACATAAATTGAGCCGAAATTACAGAACATTACGTTTAGGTAGCATTTATTAAAACCTTTGGTTACAGGGAACAGATCATAAGCACCAAGCAATAAAACCAAAAACGATTGAGACATAAAATGAACTTAGCAAACATAAAATACAACTACAAATAAGCAATCTGCACTAATTAATCGTAGTAAAAGGAGAAAAATAGAAATAGCATCAAGTTCAAATCAATCATTATGGTCAAGTTAAAGAAAAGTATGCACTAATAACACATTGCAACTAAACAGTTGAAAAAATAAATGATAACAATGAAAGAAAATTAAAGAGACTAGAATTAGATTAAATTAAAAATCTAAATCCAGGTAAGAGAGGGAGGGAGAGAGAGAAATTTGGGCTTAGGTGCATTTAATTTTATTTTACTTTTCTATCAAATTTCAACTTTATAACTGTACCTTTGTTATTTAAAAAAAATTTAAAATATCAATATGTGAGCGGGATATATTTAAAGTGTATCCATAATTTTTTAGACCTAATTTACAGGTGTCCACATATACCAATCTAATCACATATACCAGTAGATCCGCCCATATCAGCACGGGTGAGTTTTGCTGTTAATGTAGACGGTAGACCTACACTTACGTAAGAATGATGATGGTGAAATTATGGATGGGGATGACTCCAAGGATGTAGAAATCAGTAAGTGGCAGTTTTCATGGGATATTGGAAAACCTAATGCTGCTTATATTACAAGAGGCAAGTCTCTGCCACATTTCTCTAACGAAGTTGATAAGCTCTCAACAGAGGATGCTTGTAAAATTGAAAAGGCTGGGTATAACCGTATAATCAAACCCTTAAGGCGGTCTTTGAAGGGCAAAATGGTTGCTGTGTGACGATGTATTACACCATCTTAAAATTTTCTGTGCAAGCATGGGTGGTGATTGATATTGTTCATCTTGTTTCTAAAGATCCTCCTCCTCTTGAGTATGATGTCCATGGAAGCCTTCTTGCTAGCTATGGGAAATTTGACTATAATTCTGATTGCGGTAATATCAAAGACTACTGTAAAAAGCGCACTCTTGAAGATTGGTGAATTAGGTTCGGTCAAGGGGGTATGCGGCAAAAGACTCGAGTTGTCAAGGTGCATAATGGCTGTGCCTGCATACTCTTCCCTGGTTATTGAAGCTGATTTATGGCACAACGGTGTTAATGGACGTAGAAGTATTGCAAAGGGCGAGGTGAAATTTACGGCGAGTATGGGCTATCAAGTTGATTACATTACTGGAGATGATGATATTGGCATCAAGGTGGTGGTGGGCTGGACGCACAAGTCGCAAGTTCGGCAGGGAGGTGGTGGTAACTAAAGCTTGAACCTTGCTTATGAAGTAGAAGAAAACCTCATTTACTTGTCTAAGTTGGGCTGTAATGCTAGCTTGTTTCGTTTACATGTTGGAATTCTGGTGTTGTCCAACCTTCTTATGTTTTTCAACCTTTGGTAGACAAGCTGCTATATGCATGTTGTGATGGAATATGCGCCGTATTTTTATGTTGTATCCTATCATGTGGTTTGATATGTTTGCTATTGTTCTGTGTCCCCTTCTCTGACTGTTGGTGCATACTTTGATTCAATCTTCCTCCCTATTCGCACACTTTTATCCCACACATGCTCATACTTGTGCCTCATTTCTGGTGTCTTGGAGTGTAATTGTACTGCGATTTTTAGAAATTTTATTATGACTGTGATAGCAGTTGAATGATTATTCAATTTAGGATAAGATTCCTAACTTTGTTCCCTCCAAATTTAACTGTCAAAATTAATTGTCTTCTGTCTAGTTCAAGACAACAGATTTTAGGGCCATGGAGATACAAAAATCAAGCAGACATTACTCCTTGAGTTCGACTGCAACGTTCACCTTGACTTATCTTTGAGAAATCCAGAATCAATACGCTTATTTTCTGCAGTTTTTTATTGATAATGTTATTTATTGTGCACAGCAAATAAGTAGAACTAAGGCAAGTAATTTCATTCACAACTTGTTTTATTGATACTACATTCACAGTCCTGTAACACTTGCAGACACATGTTCAAATCCTAGTTAAATTGGTCTTTATATATGTAATCTCTTTGCGTACAAGGGGCAAAAAAATGAAGAATAGTATCTCTCGTTACAAGCCACCAAGCACATCCACTCAATGAACTGCTTCTATAATATGTACTACTCTGTACACTTAACAGCAAACCTTTTTATTTCTGCAACTTTACCATCTTCGAAGAGGAGAAGAAACTAGAAAGGATAAGTAGCTTGTTAGGTGTGCAACTCTACAGTGGGATTGTAGTGAACATGACTACACAGTAGCACTGTTCTTTCACTTCCACGACTAGTGAATCCTACCATCAGCATCAGGGAGGATACACGGGGGTGACATCGACAGAACTGTAGCTGATTGCTCAAGGAACTGCCTTTTACTTGGTTCAGCAAAGCACTGCAAAGATTCAGCACAAACTTCGTGGGAAGATGACGCTGGAACTGGTCTGAAATCCAGTAATTTTGCATATTCTGAAATTAGATGATACATGTAATCATACACACGTTCCATGCTCAATGTCTCCATGAATTCTTGGCCGGCTTTTCCAATAGCTTCAGCCTGTTTTAAATTTTTTTTCCAACAAAAAGTACATCACTAGTCACCATGGTGTCCCCTGATGATAAAATGCCAAACCACGATGATGGAGACCACCTTACCTCAACAGGGTGCACATTGCCCCACTCAACAGCATTCTTTATATTTTGGCAAAGATCAGTGCGGGCAACAGGCCAGTAGTTCTTGTTTGGAACAAGGCCACGAGTAAAGAAATCATCATATTGAGGGGTTATTATCAGTGTAAGAGAACCACATGACAGTATATACTTGAGACTCACAGACCAAGCAAAGCCTTCTGCATAAATTTTATACCTGAAACAAATAATGTGAGGTAAGAGGGGACAACTTTCGTATTCAAGATATTGCAGTCAAATTTTGCCTAACAGGGATATGACAAAGTGAACTTATTAGCTCCAGTTACTAGGATAGCAGCAGAAAATATACCTGCTGCCAAATGTCCCAAAAAAAGAGGAGCAAGTCCACCAACATCCAATAGTAGAATATTCCTTAATTTTCTACAAGCAAAACTTTTGCTTATCCAAAACGAATCATGGCAACAGGAAGATGTAACGCAGACAACGGAGTTATCAGTTAAAAATGTTGCACTTTGTCAGTGCATATGTAAGGAAATTATAGCTTGCCTATAATTGCACTGGCTGGATAATTTTGACTGCTTGAACCCTGCTTTAGCTTCTTCTCCCCAGTTCTGCATTTCACCATGAGAGGGAGTGAGGAGTTAAGATTTTGATTTTGATTTTTGATATGAGAAATATATATCATGTTAAGATATGTAATATTTTTTTAGCTCATTCATTTTCAGAGGAAGGGGAGGCATGGCATGGCATTCCACCTGACGAAAAATTTGTGCTCTCCATTGCTTGGTGTCATTACACTGTAGTAACTCCATACGGGTCGGGGAGAGAACATCGGGATTCCCTTTCCAGTAGGCATATGGCCATCTGTGCTTCCAACTCCTAGAATGAGAACCCCGTTCAATGTCTCGGAGCTCTATATCCCAGGGTTTTATATTCACCTCAGGCCTACAAAGTAATATGCAAATATACAATACGAAGCCGCTTCAATGTCAAATAAGAAAAGGACATGCATAATTGTCCTAGTTCACAAAGGTCAGCAACCCTTGCATACCCAGGATGAAAGAGCCTCATAGAATATCAATCAATAGACAGGAACTCCATAGAGTCACACTAATGAAAGGTTAGCAAGTATGCTGTCAAACCATATATTTTCCTATAATCAGTCCACCAAAACCACAGCTGTGCTGTTTCAGTCAAATGACACGACATACAGTAAGAGCAAGACAAAATACCATGGAAGATCATGTACCTTAAACTGAAAACCTTGTGTGTAAGAAAGGTTTTTCTTAGGATAAACTCTCATGAAATCTCAATAATAGATTTGTGGCATAAACTTTCTTCTGATATAAATGGAGAAACATGGATCACCCAGCTGTCATCTTGGAGCATTTCAGAGGAGACATGTCGTTAATTTTAGGTCAATAATGTGTAAGGCACCTTTTAATAGTATGTCATTTTGGCAATTGAACTCTGTGAAATGAATGAGAGAATCTGCTGAAGCCAAGTCAAAAATCATGTTTTACCCAAGTGGATAAGTTTGCAGAAAAAACTACCAAATCCTAAAAAAAGGGAAGGGAAAGAAGAAAAGAAAAGCCTCACTTCGGGGTCTTCCCTCTAGATCTTTTTTTGTGCTTCACTATGATTGTATCATTAGATTTTTGGTGGAGTATCCATGCTTTGATGACTTGTTCCTTCATCTATTTTCTTATAAATAAACTTTTCTTAACCAAAAGTAACCAAGATTACAACCATCAAGTTGTGCACTGTTGAATTCATAGGCAGGGTATTATGGTGTGGCTTCCAATAGCCAAGTCTTAATGAAAACAAAGAAAAGCCAATACGCAGAGAACTGGTTCGGCAAAGAGCAGAGTGAAACTAACTTTCAAAACAATAGAAGAATGAAGGATCCATCAATTGATAAATCGGTCATCTGTTCGCTATTATTATACGAAGCAAAGCAACATCATGTAAGTAGCTGCTATCTAGAAGTTCTGTAGACTATGGACCTAAAGCAAGCATACCAACTTTGATCATAGAATCGGAATAAGCTGGTGAAAGCATAGGTCATCCTAGTAGGAACTCCAACATTCAAAGCCAATTTGCAGTAATAGTTCTGTCAAACCCCACTAAAACAAGTTAAATGCATCCATTTCAATCTGAATAAAAGGTTTAACATTTCTAATCCAAGCAGTTAAATGTTCGCAAGAGCATATGATGTCTACCAAATGAAAAAAGAAATAACATAAACAAATCTTCGCAAAGGGTTGTTTAGATTCATACCAGCCCCAAAAAGACCAATCTGGAAATGGGATGTCAAAATGCCCTGCAGTGGTGCAATACCGAAAAAGGGGCAATGGCCTAGAAATATGTTCAGTCCTATTAATTCTGGGCCGGTCCATACAATCGAACATCATATCAACATCAGGTATCATGCCAGGATATCTTTTGAGAAGCTGTAGCAACCCCCATACAGTAAACATCATTCGACTTTGCACACAATCATAATACAAATCCACATACAACCGACCCCCAACAATTGTGACCCGAAATGCAGCATAAGGCTTGGTTTCCTCCAAGTGGCTTACACCGATTCTGCTTTTCGACCATGGCTTCAAATCCTTATGGATCCATTTGAAAAATGCTGGGCAATATGACACTTTAGAAAGGTTAAGTGGTGGGGTGTAGGGCTTGGGGTTAGAGAGACACTGCAAATATTGACATTGTAAGATTTTTGTAGCTTGAGAATATCCTGTTCCTTCATCGAAGACTTTGGGCTCAAATGGATGCCATGGCGTGGGCTTTAAGTTGTGTCCAGCAACAGTTCTGGTTTGATATGCAAAGTCATGAACCTGTTCAACCAAATCTGGCCAATGACATTTCCTGATTTCACAAATGAAAATGCACACTGATTTTTTTCCAAAACGTCTGTTAGATTGAATTGATAAACAGGGCAGGGAGCACCTTTTCAGATAAAAACTGTTATAGCAACTTCACAGAGCTACTGTCCATCAGAATTCATTTACCGGCCACATTTATATGACAAAAACAACTTGAAATATGCACATTGTAGAATTTGCTAACGAAACTCTATTACCAGAAAGTGTGGATTAATCATGCGAGATCAGAAGTAAGCTCAAAGAGCACAAAAGTACATTTATAAATGAACATCTAAAAGTGCATCCCGTTACAAGAAGACAAAAAGCTCAATTATTCTGTCAACCTAACTTCATAGAAATAAACTGTATCAAACCACCATATAGATATCAAGAATATTACTCTGTTTATACATCATCTTTATCTTTATCAAAATTCAGTAGCATGGTTAGCAAAATTTAATGCGTCCAACATATCTTGATTACATAAAAGGGAAGTTCATTTAAACACTTCAAAGAAAGCAGGCATTGTGGCTAATTCTTGAGAAAACATGAATGATGAAGTTGCCCCACACCCAGAAAGGAAACACTAGCTTTTAAATTTTAGCATTTACTACCCTTCTGATCCTTTAAAAGCTGAATTGAGAAACCCTCAAGCCCCTGTGTGGAAGAAGATATTAAGGTTTGGTTTTTCTTTTTCCACTTTGGGGGGGGGGGGGGGATTTCTCAAGTGGTCCAAGAAATGCCTTAACGATACCAAAATCAGCATTATGAACACTGTAACTATGAATATCGATCAGCAACCTATTCTCTATAAGTTAGGCCAAACAATGAGCAGCCATTAACAACATGAAAGAGTGTCAAGAATAGCGATCACCAGTTGTTCGGACACTATAAGTTGCAATAATCCAAAGTGGGTAGTACGGATAAGTGAAGAAAGATATACCTTGATGACAAGCATTCCCAGAAGAGAGAGAAAACCCAGAAAGCAAACAGAGGAGAAGAGGGATGGAGAGCGATGATTGAGCCTCGCCCTCGAGCTGGGCCGCAAATGCAAGATTGCCATTGTTGCAGTTGCACCACAAACAGAGAAATGCCGTGAATTGAGAGCGGGAAGTGAAGGTTGGGTTGTGTGGGTGTGGCAGCGTCACAACAACATATAGAGTCGGACGTCATCATCTGCTGCTCCATCTCTCTCTGCTCTCTCTCCCCCTAACAACCGTCCTTTCAATCCCACGGTTGTTCAATTGGCGCATTCGTCCCGCCACCCTGGCCCTAGCCACCCCACCAGACCAATTATTATGATGGTGGGGTTAAATTGGTCAATTCCTGTCCACTGACGATAGTGAGATGCAAAAGCGTATCCAACTTGGGATATGTATGGCCTATTTTTTTCGTAGATAAATTTTAAAATATTAATTTTAATTTATTTTAATTAATTTTAATCAGTTTTAATTAATTTTTACCTATTTTAACTCTCTTCTATTATTTTAATCAAATTTAATTTATCACATAAAAAAAAAACTTAACTCATTTCAACTCACGTCAATTCACGTCAATCTATCTCAATTTACTTCAACTCACTTCACCTTTTTATCCATTTCAATTTACATACAGAAATAATAGACCCATAGTGTAGTCGTCATGTTAATTTTAGCCATAAAGGCTAATATCTCATGGTATAAAGTACCATTGTAGTTAAAAAATTTAAAAAAAGAAAGAAGTATAATTGTAGTCATGTAAAAGTTTTTCTAATTAAATTAAATGCTGGTCACATTAATTCTTAAGGTCTTTTCTGATAAAACTCTTTTGACATTGTCGGTTGGAACGTTTGCTAAAAAGATGGAACAATATGAAAAGATTACATAAGTAAGTTACTCATGAAATATTAAGGCTCCGTTTGAATCTAAAAAAGTTTGTTGGAAAGAAAAAAATTTAAAAAAGTTACTTTTTTTCTTGTGTTTGGTTTAAAGAAAATCACAAAGAAAAAAAATATGGAGGAAAGTTAGGTGGAAAAATTATTAAAAACAAGTGATAAAATTTTCCTCATAAAATTGTGAGGAAAGTTTGAGGAAAGTTCCCAACCTCCTCCAACCTTGCATTGTTTAAATGATATCAACATGATTCAAGTAGTTCATCAACATTCAAATTTTTCATCCAAATTCTTGTATTTTTTTCCCAATCCAAACAAGAAAAAAAAACTCATTTTCTCCTTACTTTTTTTTCCTTCATATTTTTTTTCCTTCAACTTTTCTTTCTACCAAATTTTCTAAGGACCAAACAAACCCTAAAGCAATAAGTACCCCTTTCTACTAAAAAGACGCATTATAATGTATGACATTGCCTCAAATTCTAATTTTTAATCATAAAAGAAACACGCATTATCAAGGAAGGGGATTTATTCTACTTTGTTTTTTTTGTTCTTCTTTGGGGGGGGGGGATTGTGCAGAATTCACTTATTGATAACAACACCATAGCTCCCCTCCTATCAGAACAACAGCAACAACAACTCCCAGTGTGGGTCCTGCTTTTGCAGGGTCTGGGGAGATCCAGATGTAGGTAGCATTACCTTAACCGACATCTCTGCCCGTAGAGAGGCTGATTCCAAGCGACCCACAAAAAATAATTTTGTGAAAACATTTGTAAGAGAAGGGTTGGAGAGAGTGAACCACTAGCATAGTAAAGCAGAGAAGGGGAGATACCATACCTTAGCAGCGATAGATAAATAATGACCTCTCTAGAAGTAAGTACCAGCTGCAAACAACACAGCAAACACGAACTCGTAACAAAACCTACCTTACTACAACCGAAAGACACTAAGCCGACAATACTCCTCGATCTACTACCTTAATTCTATCCCGCCAGAGTCTTCTATCCTGAGTCATGTCCTCCGTTAATCCTACAACTTTCAAGTCCCCTCTGATCACCTCATCTAAACTCTTCTTTGGTCGACCTCTCCCTCTGTTACCGTCGGGGATGTTAATAGTCTCGCATCTCCTTACTGGCGCATCCACACTCCTTCTTTTCACACGGCCAAACCATCTTAGTTTTGATTCCCTCATCTTGTTTTTGATGGGCGCCACTTTGACTAAGTCCCTGATCACTTCATTCCTAATTTTATCACATCTCGTATACCCACATATCCATCTGATCATCCTCATCTCTGCGACCATCAACCTTTGAATCTGAGTCTTCTTTAACGCCCAACACTCCGAACCGTACATCATAGCGAGTCTCACTATATGATAAAATTTATCTTTTAAACTTACTGACATCCTCTTATCACACAGCACACCCGTAGCATGCTTCCATTTTAGCCAACCGACTTTAATGCGCTGGTTAATATCTACGTCAATCTCACCGCTCTGCTGGACTATCGAACCGAGGTATCTAAACTTCTCGACCTTCGGTATCGGCACCCCGTCAATGGTGATATCTCCCCCCGCACCTTCCCTCCCACTAAAACAGCAATGGAGGTAATCAGTTTTTGATGTGCTCACTCTAAAACCTCTAGACTCCAGTGTGTGCCTCCAACGCTCTAACTTGTTATTAACTCCCTCTCTGGTCTCATCAATAAGAATAATGTCATCTGCAAATAACATACACCAAGGTAACTCATCCTGAACCCCTTTAGTAAGCTCCTCCCTCACAATTGTGAACAGGAAAGGGCTCAAAGCGGACCCTTAATACAGGCCAATACCAACGCAGAAGTCGTCGGTAGCCCCTCCTGGCGTCCTAACCCTCGTCCTACCTCTCTCGTATATATCCTTAATAACTCGAATATACCCAGGTAGCACTCCTTTTTGTTCCAAGCAACTCCAAACTAGGTCGCGTGGAACTCTATCGTAGGCTTTTTTCAGGTCGATGAACACCAAATGAAGATCCACTTTTCTATCTCTGTACAATCCCATAAGCCTTCTCAGGATGTAGATAGCCTCAGTGGTCGACCTGTCAGGTATAAAACCAAATTAGTTCTCTGATATCGAGATATTCTTCCCCAACCTTCGCTCAATCACCCTCTCCCATAACTTCATTGTGTGACTGAGCAACTTTATGCCCCTATAATTGTTACTGTCTTGAATATCTTCTTTGTTCTTGTAAAAGGCTACAAAAAGAAAAAAAGGAAAAAAAATAGAACTATTATATTTACTTCTGATGAATAGAAAAGAATCTATCTTCGTAAAACTATCTTACTTAACAAATTAATAGACGTAAAACAGGAATTGTTGAGGCACAAAATAAGTCCAGCATAAATGTAGGCCAGGCCTAATAGAATTAGGCCCGACAGCCACGTATGTTGCCTAGGGAAACAACCCTGGCTATTCCCCAAAACTATATAAGGGGAGTTTAGGGAATAGCCAAGAGACAGACAATAGAAATCTCTCATACTCTCCTATATTCTCTCTCACGGCTAAATCACCATCAATTGGATTCTCGGGTTTAGGACGGAAAACCCAAAAAGCGACTCTAGTAGCCGCTTCATATTCTTATTGCCCGTGGATTGGTTTTCTTTATTATCGTGGACTATTACCGGCAGTATATTTCCGCATCTAGGTTAGTCCTATTTTTTCCTACAATGGCATCAAAGCCTAAACTGTTCAGATTTGTCCCGATTGATAGGTTGATAAATTTGCTAAACCTGAGTTATTGAAAGCATGCTAGTTTATATGTTTAATTGCTTAATTTTCGTAATTATACAACCCTTATACTCTACTAGCATGCTCATATCATTGCTTTGTCCAGAATCAACAAAAGATAAATTTTTTTGATTCATAATCGTGGATGTATATGCTTTGTGAAATCAGTGTGCCGCAACAGTTATCAATCACAGATAGATCCGTTTTTTTTTTTTTTTTATAACCAGTGATTCTAATTGATCAGATTATGATATAAAATTGACGGAAGCATGTTTACATAATTGGTTCTGGCCAAAGACTGAATTTTTCAGTTCGATTATGCAATTATATGCAAGCATGTTTTTAGTATAGATTATCTGCCAAGCATGCTTCAATAACCAAAGACTGTTCTTTTTCTCCGGTTAGTTTGGTCGTGTAACACAAGCAAATTTTTTTTGTTTGAATTTAAATACCAGACTTGATTAGTTGTTGCTTCAGTATTATGCTACCATGTTCCTGCTACGTGCAATTCACAAATTAGTGGCATAATTCGTTACCCTAATACGATAAAACAAAAGGGGGGGGAAGACGGGAAGAACCCGAAACTTTAGCCCTAACAACTCTCTGTCCTATGACTCTCAAACACTAACCCTCACAGAACTTTCCCACCGAGATGATGGCGACAGCAAAGACCTCGGTGGTCTGCCGCCAAACTGTCTCCACCACCCATGCCTTTGTGGCAATGATGGTGGCGGATCCAGTGAGGTTTCGGTGGTCTTCACTAAATCCGTCAATTGCTCAACACCAAAAACAAAGAAAAACAGGGAGGAAGAAGGGGTAAAAAACGGAACTTGAACCATACCCATCAGAAAACACCGTGGAGGGGCGGCGCATGACCGTCATGTGCGGCCAACGAAGGTCGTTTCACGATCTTCTTTCTCCCATAGCCCCTTCTCATCGCCGATCTACGCAAACTTGAGAAAACGGAGCCGAAAAACATGATTCTAGGAAGCGCGTGGAGCCCACGCGCCGCTGCCTCAGTGGCGCGTCTAGCTCGTGGGCACCTTCCCCACAATGGTTTTCGGCCGATCTGCAAGGGGGCAGTGATGGCTCTCGTCGGACTAACGTAGATTGAGGCTCGTGGGCAATTTTTGGGTCGGCGATGGTGTTTTCTTCACATCATTTGGGCGTTTTTTTTGGAAAATCCAGAACGGTGGTGGCAGCTGCCATGCTCGTGGTGTCGAGGAAGGAGCTTGGTGCTCCATTTCCATTGCCACGACACTGAGAAAGCCAGAGAGACATAGATGGGCAGAGAGGTCGAAGAAAGACAGAGAGAGTCTCGGCCATGCCAGGGATGAACAGAGGGGGCAGAGAGGGATGAGCCTAAATTAAAAGACAGTTTTATTTAAGGGCTGAATTATTTTTCGGTAACTGTTGCTTTTGGGTTTTAACTCAATTATTGAGGTTATTAGTTATGACATGATTTATAATTAAATTATAATAACGTTCAAGTTGATTCAGTTTTATGCAGTTGATTCATTCGTTGAATTGAGATTTTGAATTAGTTTTAATTCAAAATGCATGATTTCGTTATGAAAATATTAATATGTTTAATGTCGCATATAAATTCGTTTTATATGCATCAACTTGAAATTTTCATGCCGAGTAACTTGTTATCGATCAATTGGATTGAAATTATATGAATTCGCTTCATATATATAATTAGTGTGTATAACGTAAATTTGTTTTAGTCGAACTCAATAAATATCTATGTGATATAAAAATCCCCTTGGTCAGTAAATGAATATGTTTCATAAGTTACATTATATGTTTTATATAATATCCCGTCACATGAATATATTTCATGATTTAATAATTTTATGCAAAAATATGAGCAATTATAAATCAGTTAATTGTTCTGTCATTGTTGTAGTCAACAAAAATGATTCATTAAGTTTTACATGAACAAGTTTCATACTATTATTTGGATATATAGGATATTTGATTATTTTATGAATCTGTTTCATGAAAATCAAATTTGCAATATTATACGAATATGTTTTGTATAATTTGCGAGCTTTACTATGAATTCGTTTCATCCAAACTTCAATGTTATATGGATATGTTCTATATATAACTAATTGCGATTAATTTTTGGATATATTTCATGTTGCAAATTATGTTACGTTCGATTACATGAATATGTTTCATACCAATCACCAATTAGTAGTATTACATAAATGCGTATTATATATACGAACTACATGAGTTGTAGTAAATTTGCTAATTGATTTAGGACTTGCTCATTGCCTAAATTAATGAATGTAGATTCATATTACCTGCTAATTATGTAGTTTAGCGGTATTTTATGAATTGGTTTCATGAAATTCAAATTCGTAACATTATAAATGTGTTTTATAAATTGCGAATAACATTAGAATAAGTTTCATGTTATATATAATTATATAAGTGTGTTTTATATAATGCTATTTGGGCATCTTATGAAATTTTTGTAACATGTTATTATTCAAATATGTTTTGCAATATATATTCATTTTATTATATAAATATGTTTTATATAATAGTTTGAATTTTATGTTTGGTATGTCATTGATAGAGTTCCAAATGACATATTAGTAGTTATAAATAATGAGATAATTTCATGTAAATTTGGTTTATATTAAGTTGGATATCTTTGTGATATATCTGAAATGTTAATTTGTTTAACCATAATGTTCTTCATAAATTTTGTTTTATGACAAATTGTCATAAATAAGTTATAAAAACTTCTAGTTCATGCTTGCATGCGATGATTATGAGCTTAGTGAAATTTTCGATCATACGACATGGATAATGGAGTTTTTGATAATTTATTTATTTGAAAATATGCCTAATGTCCACTTTACAGAATATATACCTTTAGATATGGCAATTAAAATAAGGTGGGTAATTTGTTTACCAATAAAGAACTTGATAGCGCTAACTATGATACATAATGTCAGAGGATTTAGTTTCTTCTGAATGAACGTGAAATGTTAGGACACTCATTAAGTTCTAGGTCTCATAGGATGGCAAAGATGGTACTGTTAGTGAACAGTATCGAGAAAACTTAAAAGCATATCAAAAGTGGTTCGAGAATGGATTGATCAACATGCTATACTTTGTAGTACCGCATGAATGACAATCTAGTGAGGGATTGAAAGTTACCCCACTATTAAGTATGTGTGGGATCAGGTTCGTCCGACCCATTCCCTCATAAAGTTCTAGACCTAAGATTGGTATTGCAAAAGGGAAAAAGACGTGTGAGTTCTATGATTGTGGAAATTAGAGATCTTATGCTTGGGATCGTCCTGAATCGATTAAGTTATCTTTTTTTCACAGCCTGGATAATATGTGCACTCTCAAGCATTTGTTGCTAACTGTGATCCTTAGTGGATTACAGGTACGGGAGGAACCAAGCACATAGTTCGAGAACGAGTTGATTTTTGTGAAATTTCACCACTACACGATGGGTTCACAAATTGTCGTTTTAGGTAACGACGATGAAAAAGGTGTTCTTGAATTAAGGACAAATCATTCTAGGCTCCTTGAAGGGACTACGTTGTCTCTTCCCGATGCTCTCTATGCACCTGGGGTGCGATGTTTCCTTGTGTCTTATGTCCCTAAGTTTAGTTTTCTTTAATTTTCGTATAAATGTCTTAGGTATCATATGGCATGGTGATTTGTTGGGCCATGTCACATTGAAAGGTGTTTTCAATGGACGAAAAAAAAAACATCTTCCATCCTTGTCTCATTTTCGACTCTGTTTTAGGCATACTCGACTTGACCATAAGGGTCAAGATAGAGTTAATAGACTAGCTAAAGATGACCTTTTTTTAAAAGACCAACGCACTAGGCTTAAGGTGTAAAATGTGAGTTATGTCTAGCTCGTAAAGCAATAGGAAATCCTTTTTGTAGGGTTTCAAGGGCATCAAATCCCTTAGCGTTCGTTCACTTTAGACATCTGCGGGTCCATGAATATGAAATCATATCATGGAGCCATATATATTCATGATATAGGTATGTGTACCTACTATCTCACCGTTATTAAGTACTCGATGTGTTCATATACTTTATATCGATAGTAGGACTCAATTGGGACAAAATATTAAAACTCTTTGAACCAATTGAGATCATGAATATTTTATTCGTGAAACAAAATCCCTCAATGTTGATTTTCTTAAGGATGAGTTCCCTAGCATTTGGTGACATTTAAAAGGACCTCAATTTGTATGCGTTACAACAATACCTTCAACCACCTCTCGGTGAGGGGGGGATTTGAATTCTCACTAAGTCACCGAGGATGGTACACATTCCTTACTTGATAAGAATGGTGAAGGTTTGTTTGTCAAGGAGAATGAGATTCGTCTTCAATTTCCAAATGTTGAGGAGAGTTATTCTTGAACATGCGGTTAGTCCCCATGTTCAGGATTCCATCTCCAATGGATAGTGGGAGTAATCTTCTCCCATTGAGGAGAGTTATTCCTAAACATGCAGTTAGTCCCCATGTTCAAGATCCCATCTCCAATGGATAGTGGCAGTAATCTTCTCTCCATAATCAGGGTTCTATACCTTTTAGAGAAAGGGGGAGAAACTCCTGATCCCATACCTTTTAGAGAGGGGGGGGATTTCTCACTGAGGCAGATAAATAATGAAGGTCCCAGGATCCCAAGGACTAAGCGTGGAAGAATTCAAATTGAAAAGAAAATATTCTTATGCACTCCAACGGGAGTTTAGTGATCTACCTCTTATCAAGAGGCGGTTGGTTCACCAAATCACAAAGAGTGATTGGGTGCCATAAGGGATGAGATTGACTCACTAATAAGGTTTGAGAACACCACCCCGACGTAAAGTCTTCAAGATAAAACACAGGGTGGATAGTTCCATTGATAAGTTCAGGCCTGAATACTCCTAGCCCTAGTTGCCCTTTCGGACTTTGAGTTGTTTGAAATAGACGTAAAGATTGTTTTTCTCAATGGTGATCTTGAGAAAGAAATTTATATGGACTAACCCATTGATTTTGTATCAAAGGGATAAGATGACAATGTGTGTCGTCTTAAAAGGTCCATATGTGATCTTAAGCAATCTTCCAGTTCTTGGTACTCTAGATTCCATAAAGCCATTTTTGACTTATGTGTGGTTTCAAAAGACCATTGTGTATGTCGAAAGATCAACACAGGGATTATGTTCCTCACGTTGATGACATACTGTTTACTAGGAGCAACTTGGAGCTGATTAAAGCACGAAAATGTAGTCATTCCATGTCTTTGAGACAAAGGACACGGGTGAAACCAAGTATGTCTTGGGAGTGGAAATAATCCAAACTCCTCCCAAGAAGAATGCATCAAAATGTCTTGGAACGATTTTGGGTTTATAATTCTTAACCCGTAGATACTCCAGTTGAGAAGGGTCCAACCTTGAGTCTTGCTCAATGTTCTAAAACATATGACAAAATAGAGATAATGAACAAATGTCCCTAACCTTAGTATCATAGTAAACTTAATGTAATCCATTTTATGTACATGGCCTGACATTGCTTCACGGTTAGTTTGATAAGTCATTATCAAAGTAGCTCAAGACTTCCTGATTGACAAGTCATCAGCAGAATCAAGCGCTACCTTCGTGGTATTGATAACTCAGCCTTTTGCTATCAAGGAGCAGGCTTCAAGTTGAGAGAAATGCTCAAATGTTTCTTGGGATGGTGACTCGGATGAGTCTAAATCAACCACAGGACATGTCTTTACCCTGACTGGGAGAGCCATATCATGGAGCAGCAAAGCTGCACAACAATGTCAGCTATGGAAGTAGATTGTGTATCTTGTACCATAGAGACAAAAAGCATTGCCATTGGGTATATATATAGACTAGCAAGGTGATTATGTTCCCTTAGCTAAACTCATTTCTAATGATACGTTCAAAGCTCATTGGTTGAGTCTTGGAATTCATAAGGTTTGGTATTTAGACGTGTCTTGTTTCGTGATAGACATGTTTCTTTTGTAAATGGGCAAAATGCTCATAACTTATTGTTGCACGTTCGGCATATTGAAATGTCACAGGCTTCTGGTTGATCTAGTCACACAGGCAATCGCCTTGACGCTTGAGTAGGGGGTAGGATGAGACTGAATCATATTGGCACTAGGTGTGCAATGTTGATTACTCACACTGGAAGTGTATGAGTGGAATGAATATAGTCGCCTTAGTAAGACTAAGATTAGACTCGAGGGAGTCGAGTATGAAATAAGTTTTCATATTGAAGCCTTAAAAGCCGAATCTTGAGTGTCAAAGTTAACATTTAGCATGTTGATCTAGTGACTCACGTTAGATTTTTTGGATGAAAATCTAAACTGGCGATTCGTATGACATAAAGAGTGACGTACCCAGTTGAGTGGGAGCTATGTCATGACACACATCTCATACCGTGTGTGCTTATAAGACGACCCATGCATGGAGTAACAATTGATTTCCCTATCACTTGTCACTGTGTGATCCTATGAAAGATGACCCTTTGACTTAAAACTATGATATTAAGTCGAAGCTTGATGTTGCTACTTTAATGTAATTCTCAAGAACCACGATGTATACGGTTCAACGAGAACACGTTAAGAAAGCAATTAAGCTAAGATGAAATTTCATGAGTGTTTAAGGAAAAACCGATCCACCATCACCATATCAGCCTGGGCGACTATGTTGAGAATATAATCATATGATATATCAGGCATAATGGATTAGAGATGCCACTGGTGATGTCTTGGGATGGTTTTGGGGTATCGTATTTCGTGAAAGTGTTATGTTAGTTGGATGGTAACTTAATATAACATTACTGATTATTTATGGTCGCACGTCATATTCCTGGTATGAAGCATGAAAGAGTAACGATATGCGGAGAGCATTTATTTTTGCAGCCTACGTGGCCGAGTGGGAGTTGTAGGCCGGGCCTAATAGAATTAGGCCCAACGGCCACGTATGTTGCCTAGGGCAACAACCCTAGCTATTCCCCAAAACTATATAAGGAGAGTTTAGGGGATAGCCAAGAGACAGACAATAAAAATCTCTCATACTCTCCTATATTCTCTCTCACGGCTAAATCACCATCAATTGGATTCTCGGGTTTAGAGCGTAAAACCCAAAAAGCGAATCTAGTAGCCGCTTCATATTCTTATTGGCGTGGATTGGTTTTCTTTATTATCGTGGACTATTACCAGTAGTATATTTTCGCATCCAGGTTAGTCATATTTCTTCCTACAATAAAAATGTGTTTCTTAAAAACACATCTAATACAAAATTACCATTAGGGGAACAGAGAATTTGCTATGCGTAGGTCTTCAATGCCACAAAACTTCAGTTATGCTCCATAAAGCATACTATCAAGCTATGTCTACGATATATAGACAAAAATTGAAGCAGATTAAAATTACAATGAATCAACATTTATCAATAGTTCTAAAATACGGCAGCCCTGTTATAACACCTCAACTCTTCATACTGCAAATATCTTCCTCACTTTGTTCATCTTCCTACGGCATATGGGGCAAATGCCTGCCTCTTCTCCAATCCTACAATGTCTGTCAACATAACTTAGTTGAACCTAAACTATGACAATTTAGCTTCTTTCAGTTGGTCTAGGACCAAAAACATGGAAAATATTGGCAATGAAGATCATGCTTACGTTGTTCCACAAGCAAAACAGGCAGCACAATGGCCACAAGGGAGAAAGAAGCACTCTCTAGGGGCATCATAACATATAACGCATAAACGACGGGGATTGTCATTTGTTTCCCCTTCTTTTGGGACTTTTCCTTCCATGGAACCTTCTAGAAACTTCTCCTCGACGTCATCTTCATCGTTGGAAATGGAATCATAGGATGATCCATCGCATAAACCATCATTGCTTTTAGGGGAAAGCAATGGGTCTCGTGGACCACCCCCATTTGCTTGATCTCCAGCTGCACCTCCATCATTTTGCTGAAGAATGTTGATGAATATGAACAGTAATAAAATGATTGCTGTCGTGATGCCTATGATGTAATTGATAAGCAATAATTACCCTTTGTAAGTTAGCACATGATTGGCAAATACATGTCATAAGAGATATTTTTTGATTTCTTACATGATCCACCCAAGTATGTTAACCATCGGGGTCCATACGAAACCTTGATGTACCAACCATCATCCCCTTTGGCCTGAATGCAGTATATGATGCCGAAAGAATCAAAGAAATGAGTATCTAGGATGTATAAAATGCAACTGATTTCATGTCCGATCATTAAGTTCGATTTCATAATCTTCAGTATGCTTTAGATAGGTTTTCTTCATCCTCTTTGCATGTTAAGATTGTACGCAACGTTTGGGCAACATTTTTCAGTTTCAGATGTTCAATTGATACAACTCTTAACACTCTTAACTGTTAGATGGTAGGCAATCAATGTACTGTCAGAAAGCCCCAGAAAATTTCCTTATAATTGGAGTTCTTTGACAACAAACAGTTACCTGTCCAGCCCCAGGAGAAGTCAGAACAGCAGCATTTGGCCTCAGGTGATGAAGTTTGAAGCTACAACGATAGTTACTCAAAGGGCACTGAAAATAAGCCTCACTGGTATTGTCGAGAACAGACTTTATGCTGATGTTCAAGTGAACCTGTCCGATTAGAAGTTGTCTTTGTCAAAAGGCTCAGTGATACAAGTGTCCACATTCCATCTACTAATTTTGACTTGGCTTGAATAGTCCTAATGATAAATCTGCGTCATTTTCCCAAATTAATTAGGGGGATTACCATCACTGTGTCTGAGTCTAAGTTGCCCACAGCTACATAGTAAGTGTCAGACTCTTCAACCTCCTGCGAGATTTTTCCACTTCCTGAGCAGGTGAATAGTACTAAACATGAATCCAACAGATGACTTAACAAGACATTGATAATGGGAGAAAGGCAAGATTTAGTAAAAAATTTCTCCTTAAGTAGCTTACCATAGATATATTTCCAAGACAGCACCAGGTTAGGATCTGAAGGATATTGTATCCACTCATGGAAGCTTTCACTGCCTGTGGGTTCCCAATGAAAAACAGGTGAAAACTATACGCAGTATGGTTGCAGTTGGGCATTTTGTGAATTTTTAATTGTCAACTGTGAATGCATAAGTGCAAATACATAATCAGTTAATGTTCCATCAAAGATTAGAAATAGGTGTTTGATCCTCGAAATGGATTGAGTAGTCTGTAGGCATAAGTTATCGCACAGCATCTGAAAAATTCTTCACCTAGTATGAACCGAAAGCTGGATAACTTTAGATCTTTGCAACTTGGCCCCATCAGATGAAACTTGCTAAGGCCTCTCTAATTAGGAGGACAAGCTCTAGATTATCTGATGGAACTTGTTGAAGTAGCCATATGCAACGTTGTCCACAAGACCGTCTTTTTTTGGGGGGGGGAGGGGGGTTATGGACATAGTGCTTCACATCATAAATGGCTATTAAAGTCTCTAGAGGTAAGATACCTTGGGCAATTATGAGAGGCACGGCAACAAACCTAGGGGATTTCACTTCATAGGATACCTCAACTTCTGATCCAGAGTTCAGAAAATACGCCCATCCCTACAATACATTGAAAGATGGAAAAATTTCTACTTCCGTAAACAGCAAGACCAAAAAGGGGAAAAAGAACTCGAACAATGAAAGAAGCGCAAAAGGCCTACCGTGCGATCATAAGGTGCCGCAGAGGCAGTATGGCTCTGCGACCAACTAGTTCTGACATTCGGTGTAGGAGACTTGTCAAACCCGTAAAGCATAGGTCCTGATGTTTTAACCCCTATTTGCTCTGCCTAAACATTACTCACAAGACCAAACATTAACTTACAGAGAATTATTCACAATTTCACAAACCAAAGAAGCAAGGGGAAGGGGTCATTATGGAAATCAGATAACCTCAATAAAGTGCACAAAAATGGGATTAGCTTCAATCAAGTACGAGCAGTTTGGCCCCAGTTGTAACTCAAAGGATCCATAGAAGCCAATAATTAGAGTCACGGATGCTGCAGATCAGAAACATAAGTTAGACTAAAACACACTTCGAAATTTGTTCATTATTGGCAAAGTTGAGACATGGTAAGTTGGTTCTTCTGGTTAGCTCGAAATGGGTTGATGGAATATTTGCGTCCGATCAAGTTCAGGTCATGTAATTAAACTTGGGTATGCTATTAATCTAACAGTTAAATTAATCAAGCAAATTTGAGCTTATCCACATTCAATCCAAAATTTGGTGACCTTATTGGGATCTAATTTCGGGTTATTAAGCTTAATTTTGTTGGGTCTACTCAAAAGACTTTTGAAACTCAAAAAAATGCAAAGGGGGTAAGCCGGTAAGGGACCCAAAAAAACGCATATGAAAGGAGCACCTATAACGAGATAGAAGAAACGGTTAGTGACTAACCAAAAAGCCAGAAGGTTGAAAGAAAAAGCAAGAAATAGCAAACATCTTCTCTCGCACTGCTCGACCCCAATTTGGAGATGGCTACGCCGAACCTATCCGAAACACTGAATGGCAGGAGACTATGGCGGGGGTGGGAGCCAGTATTACGCTGCTGGTGCTGATCCTGTTGTTGAACAAGCACCTCTGTTTCTTCAAGCTGTGAAGAAACAGGGGATGGAGAAGAAACAGAACGACCAATTTCATCATACTCGTAATGACCAGATGATGATGATGATGATGTAAGTCTATTGTGGGCTTGTTCTTCATCCATGCTTTGATATGCCCAGATTTCAAGAGGTTCTAGAAGGGTTGTGCAATCTGTGAAGTTGGGGTACATTGAGCTCTTTGAATGAGGAAAACTTGTTTTAATGGTGGAGAAGATGAGATGGAGCACGAACGAGGGTCAGAGAGAGAGAGAGAGACAGAGACAGAGAGAGAGAGTGAGAGTAGTCTTCTCTCACTAACCCTTCTGTGGCCTTCTGCTTAGGACTGGCAGTTGGGGACAGACAGCTAGGTACCTCCCCCAATTCTGAAGTGTTTTTAACTGCTTTTGGCGCCCCTTCCAACTGTTTTTGGGTCTCTAATTCTTCAACCTCTGCTTTGGGCTGGTAGAAGCCCATTTGTTTACTAAAGAATGGGCCCAAACTTCAATTGTCCACACGTCGAATTACTATTGGTGTATTCTACTATATACATAACTGCATTCTACTGTAGCGAGAGAGGGTTTTAGAGCGAGAAAGATGGCAAGAACGACGTCAATTACGGTGGCTTTCATCTGGATTCTTGCTATTTTCGGAACCCTAGTTCAAGTTCAGGTACATTTCAGTCGATTTCGTTGATTTTGCAGCATGTTCTTCCTTTGTAATCAATTTTATTGTTAGGGTTTTAGCGTCGATCATATGATCATTCAACCTGAGGAAGAATGAATGGGATCTTCAATCACTGTAAATTCAACGAATACTTAGATTCGATTGCGAGGGTCATTTGTTTCAGTTTAGATGATTGATTGAACTGCGATTTATTATTTAGGGTAAGAAGAAATCGAAGGAGAATCTGAAGGAAGTGACGCACAAGGTGTTCTTTGACATTGAGATCGATGGAAAACCAGCTGGTAAGCCTCCCTCTATCATTATCGATGCTTCATGCGGTTAATTATGTGCGCTGTGCTTTCGCAAATGGTTGATGCTTTTTTTGGGGGGTTTTTTTTGGGGGCGGGGATTGATAGGCGTTAAATTTAGCCTTTATATACCGGGTTGAGTAATGATTCTATGTGTCAAGTAAGTGTGCTTATGTATCCAATAGCATTATTTAATGCTGGTTCAAATTCTAGCAAAGGTATCTAGAGAAAGTTTCTACTTTATAATATAATTGATGGGGCGCATAGTGACCTATAGTAACAAAAAGTAGGTTTTGGTCAGTTTCGGATCGAACAAATTAGATGATATATAAAATTTGCACGAAAAATTTATGATTGTTATTTGAATCTCGAACAAGTTCAAATTTGGGTTTGTATAATAGAAATATGAAAAATGTTACATTCCAATTTAAAATTCAGATAAAAATTTATAAACAAATCCGACTTTTTTTAGGAATTGAACTTATTCTGATAATCGTATAAAACTTTTCCAGAATGCCAACCTAAGTCCATTGTTTATCTACCAAAAAAATGTTCAACAAATCATATACTGTGCGACGAATTATCTTGCTTATTAACCATAGGCCTTTTTCTCCCCTATTCTTTTCCAAGGATTCTAAACGTTATGATATTAGTGAATGCAGTTGCGTTGTGATCTGTTGCTGTTAGATTCTTGACCTCAATTTCATTTCAGGTCGGATTATTATGGGTCTCTTTGGCAAGACAGTGCCCAAAACAGCAGGTAAAGCGTTCATCTTCGTCAACAAACATGGTATACCTTTGAATTCATCTTATGACATTGATATTGACTTCGGCTGCCTTTTTCTTTTTCCTTGTGTAGAAAATTTCAGAGCATTGTGCACTGGTAATTTCGCACGCTGATCCCGTTTGCTCTTTATGTCTCATTCTTAATCTTCCTAAGTACTCCATATACAGAAGACAATGTCTAAATAGAATCTCAGCGGTTCATTGAATGTCAATCCCAAAAGGGGGAATAGAACTGGGACAGAACCTCTAAGAAGCTATGAGCATCATCTGTAATACATGAGAGGAAGCATGCTACAAGGCAATGCTGCAAATTGGAACTGCAGAAGTTGCAATTTCCCAACTTTGGCCAAGAGTGTGACTAATGGTTGATAAGTTTTGGTCTGTTCATGAAGAGGCAAATTTAATTATTGTTTTTTTATGATATTTGTAGGTGAAAAAGGCATTGGCAAATCCGGGAAACCCTTGCATTACAAGGGAAGCACATTCCACAGGATTATCCCCAGCTTCATGATCCAAGGCGGGGATTTCACTCTGGGGGATGGAAGAGGTGGAGAATCAATCTACGGGTGGAAGTTTGATGATGAAAATTTCAAGCTGAAGCATACCGGACCTGGTATTCTGAGTTCTCATTCATGTTTTAACCTGAAATGTGAAGCATCTGTTGCTTAAGGACATGCTCTTCAACAGAACATGCAATGCAAGATCCATTATCAGCTAATGAAACATTGATAGATCGTGGGAGTGAGATGTTTTTTTTTTGGTATATATAGAGGGCTCAAAGCTATATGCACAACCCCAGATCTAGGGCTAAAAATTGGGATATGTTTCCCACCAACAAAAACAAAAATCAATTTCTAGGGGTCACAGTCGGCCAAACTGATTCTTATTCTTGATGTTCACAGGGCTTCTGTCCATGGCCAATGCAGGTCCAAACACCAATGGTTCTCAGTTCTTCATCACTACTGTAACCACCAGCTGGTAAGCACCGAATGTAAAAGGAAAAACTACTAGGATCACGTTGGTTGCCTGTGAACGAGAATGTTATGCATTGCTTATACTTCCTCGAAAAATTGCCAAGCAGATCTCCATGAGTTTTGGATACAATCATAGGCTCCAATTCCCGTATCCCCATCCGTCCTAAAAGGGGAAATAACACTTGTTATGATGTATCATCCACTGTTGTTGCTGCTCCATTTCGTCATGCTAGTTCAATATGTGGTCACTTACAAGTTACAACAAAACATACATACATTTGGCTGGTATTTCTCGTCTGATTTTCATATTAATGTGCAGGTTGGATAAGAGACATGTGGTCTTTGGCAAGGTACTTTCTGGAATGGATGTGGTTTACAAGATTGAAGCTGAAGGAACACAGAGTGGGAAACCTAAAAGCAAGGTTGTTATAGCTGATAGTGGCGAACTTCCTCTATAATTTTTTCATCACCAGTCCAACTACTGAGATCTCTCGTGGCTTCATGTTGCTTTCCTGAGGAGAATATGATCAGCAAGAAGCTGTCCCAGATCCACAAATATGGCATCTTTGTACTTCGATTTTATTTCAGATCCATCAACAGATATTTTGACATGCAAATTGTAAAACTCGTCTCTTGCTCATATAAAGAGTTGCACTCTCAATGAGCAAGAGCAACTTCAGAATGTCTGACCTAGCCTTTCTTGTTTTCAAGCATATTAGCCAGCCACAGGTCGCTGTGTTTGCGAGTAGGAAGTTGATAAATGGAGGAGATTGTTTGACTTTATCAGGTGAGTCTTCGCAGATCTTGCACTGATGGTGATTTATTCTGAGTTGCAAGTTCACATTCTCACTTAATACCAGTCTCCTATCCTTACTGGAAGCTTTGAGCCCAAAATCTGTAAGCATTCATTCGGGACATGCAGCAGCCACCATTTTTCAGCTCCAGCATGATACTTGGCAGGCGACATCTTGCCCATGAAAGGAGAATTCTATAAGACTATAACAAAAGCTGACAACTGAGGCCACCATTTTCCAGCTCCAACATAATACTTAGCAGGCAACACCTTGCCCATGAACGGAGAATTCTATAACAAAAGCTGGCAACTGAGGCCAAGAGCTTTAAGCATAAATGACGCCTTTGTCACTTGTCATTAGCAGAACGGACAAACAAAGCTCCTGGTGGTTTGAGTGAAGCCTAGTATTCCCTCTCCTTGCACAGTTGTACCGCCTGAATATTAGGCGCGAAAAGGATGGGGATCCTTACCATTATATTTAAACAAAAGGGGGCACGAGGGGGGGTGCTCAAGAAATGACTCGAAATCCAAACCGTTCTGTCATGTTTTCGGCACTGCCCGATGGGAAATTCTGACTGTAGATATACTGGCCACCGCCAACAAGGGTTTATCTGTGGTGATTCCCATCTGACTGTAGATATACCGGCCACCGCCAACAAGGGTTTATCTGTGGTGATCGGAAAAAGTTTGCACCTTTGTTCTGAAGAGTCAATAAGCAAACTACCCGTAAGTATGGTTGCTAGAGAACTACTAATGCCACCACCGACGCCCCCAAGTAGGTTTTCGAAAATCATGACCTGATCCGTCTTATCTTGTTTATCAGCCAGAAATGAGCAATAACATTAGAAATAGAAGAGATTTTGAACATCCCTTGACGGATACCCAGTACAGAGAGAATCTACTACATTCAAGACTATGGGTGCGAAAATGCAGAACATATTACAACTAAGCTAAAAATTTGTACAATAATCTATCTTCCAGCCAGCAGAAAGAACAATTACAAGTTTTTAGCTTACTAGTAACAATTCTGCAGGTGAGTGCACCTTAGACTTGGAGGTTAATCTTTCTGCATCTGGGAGGTGAAATTACAATCAGTTTTTTACCATGCTTCTTCGGCTATGGTTGACTGAGTAGCAAAACATGTGTGATGAGATCAGAACTACCCAGAGTCGCTATCGCTTCCAGACGCAAGGAAGCTGAACTCTCTCGGTCCATCGAGTCTAATAAGTAATGTGCCCTGATTTTCTTCCCTGCATTTGATTCCTTCCTTCTTTACGAGGTTGATCACCTGCATCCATATCAGCAATTGCTTTGTAATCCCTTATCCTTCATTTGTTTCCTTTCCACGTGCGCGGGGTGGGGGGGGGGGGAGAAGGGGGGGAGAGCAGGCTTTGAGAACAAAATTAGTTTCCTTGAAAATGATAATCAAACGGTGTCAAAGGATAGTTGACACATTAAAATATCCTCATTCTTCAGAAGGAAACAACAGTTTTGGGGGATGAAAAAGCAAACAATTATGCACAACTAGCTAAAGAGGTCAGCATGTAAAATCTTGTGAAAGGAAATCTTCATCCTACCTCAGCTAGACTTCACGGGGCCATGTTTAAATCCAGGTTCACTTCGGATTAGGTCAAATCAGGTTGATAAATTATTGCAGTTGGATCAGTATTGGCCAAGTCATTTCAGGGTTTGAATCATATTTGGGCCAGTCAGACAACTAGCAAACTAGCTCTTGCTTCATTGTTCAGCGTTACCCCAAGTGCAGTTAAAAGAAAGGAAAAGTGTGGGGAGGGCGGTAACATATCATTTTCACCGTTCTCTTCCCAATCCTACTCTCAAACTTTCTGTTTGCACAACATTAAAGGAGTTTTCCACTCTACAACCAAAGTCGTCCAGCATAGTACTACCTGATGCACATTTTCACCCAGATAAACAGAAAAAGATAAGACATTGAGGTTCATACCGACTGTTTTAGCTTTGATTTTCCTACACCATTTGACCCACAACCTGTGATAATCCGGAGATACTGCACAGCTACAGCAAAGAAAATACAATAATGACAACCTGGTAAAACACTTCAGAATTTGGGACTACAATGTAAGTAGGAATAAAAAAAGACTACTCACAGGATATATATGTCCCGAACAAAAGATGAAGCTTTACAAGCCTCATGGCTGGTTTGACATGTTGCCCATGCAAATCAATTGTTAAGATATTTCCTATGTCCTTGTTCCTGAAAAAGTGGCAAACAATCACCATAAGAAACACAACTTAAGAATAATGAGCAGAGCTTTTGTTCAGCATGGTCATCAATGAACCTACCTGGCTTTAAATATCTCCATGCTTGCTTTTTCATCTGCCTCTCGAGCCATTTTACTGTATAATTTACCCTAACCAAAACAAAATATGGGATAGGGAAGCCAGTGGCCTTATGATGAATTTCAAGTCAGACAACCAAAGATACCACGCTCTACCCATCAAATAATTATGACAATAATGAAGAACAGGTCACCAGGTACATTTAAAACAGATAATGATACAAGCAGCAAAAGCAGTTTTACTATTATGAGAAGGCAAAGTTCCTCAACATGATAGGCACAGCTATAGTCAGGAAGCACAGGCCAGCTAAGAAGTAATTTTGCAAAAGAAAAAGCATATTGCTCTCCTTTCGGCATATGTTTGTTGAAAAATGGTGGCCAGAAAAAATCTACATCTCTTGAATGACAAAAGAAGAACAAATTCACCATGTCATTAGATATGATTAGACAGAATATGGTTATACAATCATCATTAACTGGTGTGACCCAAGGCAAGTTTGCTCAATTTGCCGTCTGGAAAAGACCACAGAAGGCATATTGTGCATACAGGTGTGCGCCCGTGTGTGTGTGTGTGTGTGTGTGTGTGTGTGTGTGTGCATGTGTTCACGTGTGTGTTATGTGTGTGGCGAGTAAGGGGGGAGAGATAGGAACCTGTTCTGACATGTACGAAGCATAATTCTTTTCTCCATTGGAATATGCAGCAGCAGCCTGCCCATATACTCATCAAATCAGAAGAAACACTTTTTTTTGGGGGGGGGGGGGGGAACCATCCAGTACATCTGTGTGCCCATATAACAGAGGAAGCATATTTTTTGCTGGCCGGCATCAGACTACTAATGCCTATATAGTTCACACTTCACCAAAGCCCTTGTAAACCAAACAGTCTAGTACTATGTATCGAAAACACTGAACCATTTCAGATGACCTGGCCCTGACAGGCATGACACTGCGTGGACGATTTCTCCCATTAAAACATGGCATGTGGACTAAAATGCTGATCAGAGTGGACACAATCTGTTTACAACATTCAAAGTTCTTTGCCTCCAACAACAGACAGAAAACTTCATTCTTAATTTGGGCATCCTTTTGACAATGCTCCTACCACCTTTAAGAGACTTCTGGGTATGGATGAAGTGCTCACAAATGCAAGGGACTAGAAAACACGGGCAATTATGAAATTTTGCATTTATGCATGTTCGTACAGCACAATCCGTTGTCTGGAAAACAATAGTGTAATACTTCTTCAGATATTGTATTTACAAGACAGGTTGCACACAATGAAGTACCTCAGAATTTTCAAACTGCAAGACTCATATTCCCGAATCACATCACTTTGCAATTGGCAGTAAAACAATAAAGGGTTACTCCTTGCACAGAGTTCTCAGATGCCAATGTAAGAACTAAACCCTTGTTACCAGCAAGGAAGCTTTATCCTCCCTAATAAATAAAAGAAAATAATGCACGCAATATCGACCTTTTGGTAACAGGTTTTCATTTTATCCCATTGCTGCCATGCTGTTTCTCTAAAAAGCTGATATTCTGCTCCTTTCGCTGTGCTCAAAGGAAAGAAAAAAGACTTGATCAGAAGATGAAACGGATCAGTCAGAGGCTTGCAGCAGTAAAATACAGCACTTCTAAAAATACATCGGAATTTAGGCCAATGCAGAATACAATTAAGAAATAAATATTGCCTATTCCAGCAGCACATATTAAACTTCAGCAATACAATAGGAAGAGGACAAATATCTATTCATGTTGGCTTCAGGTACTGGTCAAAATCAAACTGAAGCATGTTAGGATGATTGACAACAATTAGAAGTTCAAACAACATAACCACCAACCCAAAAAAACTGCATAAACTTTCAAAACTCCCGACAACTCTTTAATTAGAAAAAAAAATTTTAAAAAGTTCAGGAGCACATCAGAAATCATCCAAAAAATAAAAACACACTGATGCTCTCGAATTGAAGGCAATACAAGGGATGGAAATTGGTAAGCAATTGCATTGCTCTATACATTTTCTCTAAATAATTATATATCAATTATGCAGTGCAGACAGTGTTGACAGCACAGAATAAATCATAAAAGTGCAAGGAACTGCTTCTTAGATCAAATTTTATTGGCTATACTATTGCAATATTCAAAACCACCAATCCAGGACAGCTAAACTAGCATTTTTGAACAACTTTTTTTAAAGCTCAGGTTAGTGGACTAAAGCGAATTGCGCTCTCTAAACTGTCATTTGCTTCCTTTGATGGAGTTGGCTGTCTATGATTTGGTCTAGCAGAATGAGTCACTGTGCAATTCAGAGATAAGGCTACAACATGCATCCATCTACCCCTCCAACCCCCCCCCCCAAAAGGTGTGGAAGGACTTTGGATTTGGCTTTAGAGTTGAAGTATGCATACTCAAAAGGATATAGCAAGCGAAGTGGTATTATCAGTAACAATTGTCTCTAAGGGTAACGAAGAACTGAACCATATCAATTCCGGTTCTGCATCAGTAGATAAAAGATAGAATCTTTAGGATGACCCTGACTATGGTAAAATTATTGCAACAAACTGATATGGTTCGAAAAGAAAATGATCAACTGTGAAAATTGAAAATAGATCATTCTTTCAGCCTTAAGCATCATCTATTATCTGGCATTTTAGGATTAATTAAGGAATTAACTATACTGATACTGAATACAAAAGAGCTGCCAACTGCTAATGTCACAGACAGGGGATTGTACTTTTATCTGGAGCAAAAATATAAAATTATAAAGCCAAACAAGAAAATGGTCAACTAAAAACGAAACAAAAGGGACAGCAGTAGCACGGAGGATTAAGCAATAAGTAACAACCGTAAACAGAGTACAAATGCCATGAATTACACTAAAATTCTAAATAAATATACCTAGGGTATCAAGCTGTGGTCCGGCAGAGCCAGAAGAGCAATTTCCAATTCGCTTATGTGCAAAAGACTCCATCTGCTTTACCACATTCCTCCAGTTCATAGTAGCTGGTTCACGCTCTGAACTCTTAGGGATGTTAAACAAAGACTCCAAAACTTGCCGTGGAAGCTCTGATCCTTGAGTTGTTAGTCTCACAGCAGCGAGCTGACCAGAAGAATCAGAAGAAACAAGAGCTTCTGCGTACTTCCTGAAAGAATAGAATGTCATCTCAGTTGAATATACCGCATAGTTATATGCCCAATTCCACATTCACAGTTAAAGCCTTTTTTCATTTCTTATAGACACAGGGAAAAAGAAGGTTTTTTTTTTGGTTGGGGAGGAGGGGGGTTGTGGCTACTAAAATGCCCCTAGCAACATTCTAACCCATAACTGCCAGGCGGAACTTGGGCTGAATCCCGCAACTAGATTACCTCGTCAATGGTTAGAGCCCATTGTAAACTAAATGAACCTATAATGCAATCAATGCAAACGTCACAGGCTACAACAACTTATGGGTCCTTTTTCTTTTTTCTCTTTTTTTTCCCCGGGGGAGGGGGGTTCACACAACTCCTATTCTGCTCCTTATTCAAAAACTACCAGCAGAAGTGTTTTATCCCTTCCCTTATCTAGTCAAGTTGCTAAACCCAAACATATAGCAACCCCAACAGGTCCCCTTTTACCATGTCTAAAAAAAAAAACAAAGAACATCAAGTTAGACACTTTGGTCATCTCGCCTGTTTAAAGTAATCATAGATGACCCTATCCCCTCTTTCCCTAAACAAGGAGCATTATATCAGTTCGGGAATCATGCATACCTGCAAGTAATGTCAAGCGGCTGTTCACTACCCTGAACCTCACTTTCAGAAGAATGGGAACACGAATCTGAACCCCTATCTCTCAGCTGCCAAAACTTTTTTTAGACAAAAGCAATCATCAATGACCAACCTTCAAAAGGCGAACAAGTCAAGAACTGATGCAGCTAAGCATACACTGAGGATCGGTAGAACTTGTAGAAAATGCAGGTACAGCATGCAAAAGATATTTCACATTAAATGCCACTGGTCAAGAAAAAGGGCATCAGAAATGAACTATGATTACATGCCTATTTTCACGACTGAACTGCCCATTTCAAAATATTTTTATGTTTTAAAGGTACCATAAATGAAGGACTATCCTCCCCAACCCCTGAGCAAACACACGCATACTAATGAAGAAAAGAAAAGAAGAAGAAAAGATCACCGCATAACGTCCTGAAAATAACAGAAAAGCATCTCTAAAAGCTGACATCCATCGCAAGGAAAACACAAAAAGATACTTGCAAAACAAGTATGTCATCACCCCCATCTAGCTGCAATTCCTCCATGCATCTTGTTAAAAAATTAAACAAAGTGAATATCATACTCATTGATACACTTAGTATATTAATAAACTGCATGTAGAGGTACGGACACACATAGACATAAATGGTACATAGCCCCAAACACAACCAATTTGGGAGCCCAAAACAGAAAAGAAAAGGTAAATAAAATACCCTAAGCAAGTTCCACTCATGCTTTAGTACCTATAGATTAGTACAACACAGAGCAGAAAGAAATTGACAAATTCAAAGGCTAAACCATCTTTTTCTGGGAAAAATCAGAACGATGTAACAGATCACTCACGTTATCATGACAATCTATGTCTCTTGGGTTCTCTCCATCGCTTGCACCAAAGCTAGAATATCTATCATTTCTAGATTGTTCACGAGGAGGAGCAGATAAATCAAGCAACACTTCCAAGGCCTGCAAAATATAAGAGGACATTTTAAAAAAAATAGACAGAATAGTACACATAAAAGAGGCAGTTTAAGGATGAGAAATAACCTTCAAGTCCCACAGACTTATTCTAATGACTCAAAAATCAAAGGACGCAGAAGGTAATAGAAGAACGAAAAAGTAAGCTCAAAATAGGCTGATTCGTTGAGGAATGAAGAAAAGGGCTCCTCTCACAAAATGCAAGGGAGAGAGAGACACACAGAGCAAACGCTCATGCAAGAAGCTCACAATATGTGTTGCAACCTAGTCTCCTTGACCCCCCTCCCCAAAAAACAAGGTCAGAAAAAGCCTTCAAATCAGATTATCTCATGCAAACAAGCCGAATAAAAGAGATGAAAACCACAGTCATGCTTCCTTTGTCCTAAAAAGAATGTTACTCATTTTATTTTATTTTTGGTTGAAATTTGAGAAAATGTGTAAATTTTCTAAAACCATCCTTCAAGCATGGATTGAGCAACAAATAGAGAATCCTTAAGTTGGGACGCTTGTCAAATAAACAGTGGAACAACATAGTAGAGCAATTGACATTCCACTTGGACAGCCTAAAACAGAAACAGTAACAGAAGTAACCATTCTTCTCCTACATCCTATGAGGCCTAGGCTGACCTTGTCTGTCAAATTTCATGCACAATGCACTGTTAAATGAAGAAAATTTAAATATTTTGACATTAATTTGATGCAACCAGTTCTCTTTGTCCTTAGCAAGTAAAACATTTCCATATGTTCAGTGAACTAGGTTTACAACCTTCGGATTTATGTTTTGATAAAATTCTAACAAAGATCATTTCTAGCTATCACTCAGCCTATTCAATATGTCCCTTGTAAATCAAGAGCAATGAAAAAAATTTTAGTCAATCACAAGAAGTTTGCAATACAATAGCATCCCAATGAGTGAATTTCAGTGTTCTATAAACATTTACACACAGTAACTAGGATTCCAACTAGTATAATGTTTATTCCTGTATCATGTTATTATATAACCAGGTTTCGATGACAGCATATAAAAGTGATGCAATAATTTGCAGTCGAGGAGAGGGTTGCATAATTTGCTCATTCCATAGCGCAAGGTATTCTGAATAACGTTGGCACCAATACCTTCTCAACATCATACCCACAGTTACCTGCAAAGACAAAATTATAGGATTCTTTCAGCAAACCTTCCGCATTGTCCATTTGGATGCTTGTTTATATTGCCTCCCAGAAATGGCATGAGATTAACCATTAAGAGGACAGATGTTATAAGCCCTCATGTTATCCATTCATGGATATCTGCAATTGATAATGAAAAGGAAACACAGAACTAAATGGAGGATTATGTAAAAGAATAGCAGTAACAGCCAATTTAGCTCCTGCAACGATGGATTGGGGAAATCAAGATGTAAAGAATCTTACCCTAATAAAACTTGTTAGAGGAGGAGCAGTTAGTTAGGACGCTCCCTAAAGAACCACAACAAATTGGATATAAATTAGCATGAGAAGCTCCTTATATAGGATACGCAATCTTAATCCTAGAGCACCTCAAACCCATATCATAGGTTATGTCATTGATGAATTATGAATTTATGACTTAAATCATTTCCGCGGACCCCATCAATCTGATAATATAGGTACTAAAAATCTTCATTACATTCTTCAAACAAGTCATAGGAACTTAATTTATGGCCTGTCAACTCTGTCTAGCAATTGCAGGAGAACCTCTCCATTGATGGAGACACTATTTAACCTACCCAACTTAGCTCTGCTTTCCCGAAGTCACAGTACCACCTGGTGGACTTTCAACATCAATTTTGTCAACACCGTCCTTTGGTCAAATATCATACACTTGACGGCTGAAAGCAGACACGCAATATCACTCCCAGCAGGCATATAGCATAATAGCAGTTTCACATCTCATTTAATCACTATGAGCGCAATTTAAAATAAAATTAAGGCACCAAAAGCAAAAACTAGAAAAACTTGCTTAGCTTAAACATGCAAATAATCTCAGAAAACACAGGAAAACTACAACTTATACTAACACTCTCAAAGCTTTTTCTCTCTTTATGATTATCCTCGTCCTAGAGTTCATGAATGTGAAGATTCATGAAATGTGTATTCAGACAGAGTCCACAGAACAAGTGCGTCAGTGATTCAAGTTCAAAATAATCCCTAAAATCTTCAAGCCCTCACTTCCAGCGTTAATGAATCTAAACAATCGCAATCCAACTAACAGAACCTGAACTATGGAGGGCAACAAGAACTGAAAAAAGCCATCCATAACTTTCAACAACCGTTCAAATACAAAATGACAACTTCAAAATTTATCAATCCGACCATTCAATTGAAACATAAAATAAAATAAAATGAAGCATAGTGGGCAAATAACATCAACAGTTTCGAAGGCATAGAAAGCTCACATAGCACATCTTTGACAACACCCATGCTGAGCTCACAAGCATCTCCAAGCATAGAGCACAGGAACTGCTCTGCCTCCTCAATGTCAACCTTGGAACGAGCACGCCCTTTTTGCTTCACCAGCACATCTTTCCTTGGACTAGAGGATACATAATCTTTCCCTAGAACATTTGCAACCATCCCAGTTGCAGCGACTAGTTTTTTGCCTCTATTACTCTTAAAACCCTTATTGTTGAAACTGTCACTTGAAGCATTGGACTCTGCAAACCCCTCAGATGAACTGGAATCCAACCCAAAACTTTGAGTTGAGCTAGAGGAACTAGTTTGGAACGCCTCAGAAGTATCAGAAAGCCCGCTTAAGATTTCAGCTGCCTTGTTTGGATTCCCGTTTGCCTTCTCATAAGCTGTTTTAGCTTCTTCGATGGAAGCCAATGAGAAAGCCTCTACCAAACAGTTGATAATTGTTTCTTCCTTACCCTCGCCATTGGAATTTCCAGCACAACCATTACCAGCTTGCTTTGGAGGCCGCGGTCTCCTCCTTTTCTTCCTAGAATGCTTCATCTCCCCCCCCCCTCCCCCCCAAAAAAAGGAGTATAAATTTGAATTATCCGAAATCCCCAATTACAAAATAGGAATTACAGAATCATACGGTTTAGGGTTTCTAGGAAACCCTTCAAAATACTACAAAGAACAACAAGGGAATAGATTAAACTCGAATTCAACCAGATGCCGACAAAATCCTGTGATTAGGGCTCGTTGAGACCTTCGAAGAAGAAAAATCGGAAATCAGCCAGTAAGATTAGGGTTTTTCGCACAACAACAGCAAACATCAACGGCTAACGAAGTACAAACGAAAAATAAGACAGGAAGATCACAAAGAAGGAAACCCTGATCGGAAAGCTAGATTTTGGGCATTTCGAAGAAGGAAAACGAAGTTCAACTATTGCAGAGAATTGATGGCGCAGAAAGTTGGGAGCCATTATTGAGTTGGTTTTCTCGTTGTTGATGTGCACGGGAAGTTGTCCAAAAAACCAAGAAAATAACACAAACAAATGCTTTCTGATCGAAATCGAATTTACCCGAATGGATGTTAATTAGGTTCCGTTAAAACTTAAAACTACCGAATGTTCACGCACAAGCACAATTACAGGGCATCTCAGGTCCTGTTCTTGTCATGGATTAATTTTAAAATATTAATCTTAATTCACTTCAATCTATTTCAGTTCACTTAAATTTATTTTAATTTAATTCAACCCACTTCAAATCACTGTTATTATTTTAATCAAGTTTAATTTATCATATAAAAAAATTCAACCCACTACAATCTATTTTAACCCACTTCAACCCATTTCAGTCCACCTTAACCTATTTCAACCTTCTTCAACCTACTTCACTTTTTTACCCACCCCAATTTACCAAAGAAAAGAACAAGCCCTAAGTTGAATTTTATTTGAGGATCATAGAGGTTATGCACTTTTGCTTAACCTAGGAGCATGAACTCTATTAAGGTGTAAGTTGTTTCACAACTAAATTTTTGGGAATTTTCTACTTTTTTGCATCAAAAAAAAATAACAGTAGGACATCTTGTAATTGAGCTTAATTATTTGAATCAAATGGAACTCACTTTGGTTAAATTTATTTGAATTGTACTTTTTAAAAAGAATATATTTATAAAACTTGAAAAATTAAATGTCAATTAGCTAAACGTGTTTTTGTTGAATTTGATTGAACCTAAGTAATCTTTAATCTAGATTGGTAAGACTGTATTAATCAAAGTGTGAATTGAAACAATAGCCATTCAGTCCCAAATTGAAAATGCAACCTGAATGATCCTCTAGCCAAATCCATGAGTCATGATCATAGGGTTTCAAAGTTTGCTAAACTATTAGTCATAGTATTCCCCTTCTTGCAGACAACAACAAAATCAAAACTAGAAAACAAAGTACCAAAATGTCTCTTTAGACTTGCTCTGTGTTTGTTTTACTCGGTGGATCTCGTGGAGAAGATGAAGTGGGAAGGCCTGGTTGTGAGGTGTTGAGGAGAAGCGTGAATGGTGTCAGATACAAATTGCAGAATGGCCTGGTGTATGAGGAGGAAAGGGGAGCATGTAGGGTTGGCAAAATTCGGGTCCGGGTCAATTCGGGTCCGGGTCAATTCGGGTCCAGATAAATCGAAAATTTTGACAAAAATTTCATACCCATACTCTGTTCGGATTACAAATCAGACACTTTGACCAGATCCGGACCCGGACCCGAATGTCCAATGTCCGGACCCGGTTGTCCGAATGTACGAATTTGTGATATGATTTTAGGATATTCTGACCGAAATTTTGTGTGACCGAACCTGAACTCGATTTTTTAATGTCCGAACCTAGTTGTCCGGATTTGTTTTTATAAAATTTTCTAAAGAATTTGGACTAAAATTACATATAAACATAGTTGTCTGATGTCCGAACTCGATTGTCCGAATGTCCGAATTTGTCCGAATGTTCGAAATAGTTCAAAAATCCAGACAACCCGAACCCGAATATCCAAACTCGAACCCGACCCGGATTTAAATTCGGACATGACTGGTTGTCCGAATTTTAAATTCGGACATAAATTTGGTGATCGTACCTGGTTTTTTCCAGGTCGTACAAATTCGGATAATCGAATCGGATAGATTTTTACCGGCCCTAGAAATATGGTGTCATGCATTGTTTTGGGGGGCATGGACGCCTGGCATTGGAAGTTGATCAGAGATAGGCTTCTGGCTCTTCATTTGTAGCAGCCTTCTTTCTCTCTGTTTTTTTTTTTTTTTTTTTGGTACTCTCCACTAACCCAGGTCGTGCACACCCAACCCCAAAAATCAAACCCACCATTTTCTAGTAATTATTGGCCCACTTGATCCCACTAATCTTGCTCAGTTTAGTACTCAACAAAGTACTAATGTTACGCACTCATATAATAAGTCGCAAAATTTTAAAACTTATTTTGTATAAAATTATTCACTGAAATAAGCACACAAATATTTGTCTAATATAGCTAATAAAACATAGCTAATAAAATTAGTAATCTAAGCAGGTAACTCGAACTTGAGATTTCTCGACTATTACATTGGGACAACCCATAATATGGGATGCCTAGCTCTGTTTCGGCAACCCTTTTCAATGAGTTTTGTGTATTTTTTTTTCTTTCAATTTTTCTATAAAGCAACAAATTTATAGCATCATTAGCATGAAATAAAATCATTTTCTAACCCAAGAAAGTCCATTTAAAATCCTGACGAAGTATCGAATAACCTACCAACAAGAAATGACATCTAAAGTTGAAATTTACACCTACCATTTTTTAAAATCACCCAACCAAGCATTTATATCATTAACCCGCTTCAAAAATACGAGATACTCATGTTTTCAAGGGATTTAAGCATGCTAACTAGCCACATTGGCACATGTACAAAAATTACAACAAAAGAACAACGTTTTAAAAATGAGCTCCTTAGGATCCAAATTTGCCCTTAATCTTCTTTATCCACAACCATTCATACATGTCTATTAATATTCAACTTAAAACACACGAAATTGGCACAATAATGAAGAATTATGCATTCGAAATGGGCACACTTTCACACATACGAATTTACTTCACACAACAACAAGCTTTATTCATGGCTTACGGTGCCTAACTAATTAGCATTGTAGTTTCTTTACTAACTCTCAACCAAGCATATATTCTAGTAATCCACATCAAAAACACCAACACCTTACATTTTCATAAAGGTTTAAGCATTCTAAGTGGGCTCACAAACACTTGGGACTTGTTCTTTTTGTTGGTCTTTTTCAATTTACCAACTTCAACCTATTTCAACTCACTTCAACTCACTTCAATAAAAAAATATCAACTTCAGTTCACTTCACTTCAACCAACTTTAACCCACTTTAATCAACTTCAACCCATCTCCTTCAAAATTTTATTCTCACTAATTTAACCAAATTCAACCCATCATATAAAAATATACCAACTTTAACCTACTTCAATCACTTCAACATATTTCAACTTACTTCAACAAAAAATACTAACCTCAACATACTTCAATCTGTTTTACCCTTTCACCAACCCCAATTTACCAATGAAAAGAACAGGCCCTGAGAATATTCATGCTTCAGCTTGAAAACTTGAAGTCAGAGCTACTCTCTACTCCCTCTATCACCAATCTACCTCCTCCTCCTTTCTCCTTTTGTTTTCTTTTGTATTGAATTTATCTTATTGACTTGTGTTAGGCGATAATTTGTCGTATTTTATATGCCTCTTTCATCTAATTTTTAGCTCGTATAATAACTTAATCTTTAGAATTTTTACTTATTTTGTTTACTTTTGTATGCAATAATCTCAATTGAGCAAACGCCGCGAAAAGGAGCGAAGGCAGACAAGAAGACCAAGGAAAAGTCGTGCCACCGTGCCAAAAATTTGGCACCTTGTGGCCGTGCCACTTGGCATGTCCGTGCACTGCCTCTCCGCTCGTTCGCCCGATTTTCTATTTAATGCCCCTTCGGACGTTTTGTAGGGGGATCTCCCCGGCTCTCCTTTCATAACTTTTTGGGAGTTCTTAGTTTAGGCTTAGCCAATAAAAACCCCCCTTTGGGGGAATTAGGTGAGAAAGATTATAATTTGTTTTGGTTGTTTGGATTCAAACTTGCGAATTCCCAAAGTCTATTCAATCAACATAAGTTTCCTCATCTCTTTCTCTCTCTATTTTTGTATGTTATGTTCTTGTTTTGATTATGTTTGATTTTTAGTTTTTGTTGTTAATTCATGCTTGTTAGTTTGTTAGATTTTGCTATCGCTTTAATTTCCTTACTAGTTCATGGTTGTGTTCATGTTTGTGTGTCGAGTTGTAATTAGGTTTAATTGTGTTTGCGATGCTTAGTTATTAGTTTTGTTGATTTGGATGGTGATTAGCCTTTTGATGGCTAATTGATCTTATTTAGACCTTTACACCCCTTGTTTACGCTTGAATTTAGAGTTTCTTTCATGCTCGCCAAGTGTTTGATGAAATATTTAAAAGAGCTTTCATCCATGTTTTGGAGCATTTGACTTATATTGAGATATGAGGTTGATTGCCCAGTGTGGGTAGAGAGAATAGTTGGGATTCGAACATGAAAATAGTCTCGGTCGCTAGATAGGTCAAGGGTTGTCAATCTTGTAGGTTAATTGAGCAAATCCCATGAAAATAGGAGGCTAGAACAATTAGACTAGCTCATGACCCTTGAGAGAGGGTTTGGGTGGTCGTTAATGATGCAATCGATCATCTCTTAATACTAGCATAACTTGGGCAGATGAAGCTCAACTTGATTAGTCGGTTCGTCTTAGATTCGATCACAAACCAAGTCCTTTTTGTTTGCTTGCTTTAGTAGTTTAGTTCCTTTTTCCTTCACCCTCTATATTGCCTAGATTGATACGCTTGAGTGAGCTTTGGTATTTAAAAGCCCAACTCTCTACGATCAACACCCCGAGTACTTAATAATGCACCTTGCACTTGGAGTTTATAAATATTAAACTTCCCTAACAAGTTTTTGGTACCATTGTCAAGGAGCTGTTGCTTTTCAATATTGGAGCTCACTTGAGTAATCAAGACTAGGCTATCATTTGGAAAAAAAAATTTAACTAAAAAAAATAAAAAATGTCAATTTTTCAAATTCCTCTGTATGAGCATGATTATTTTGGAGTTATCATAATAGATTACATGCTTTTCTTGCTCATTATGATTATTCACTACCGAAAATCAATTTTTCCCGACGAATTTTCCGACGGAAATTCCGACCGACTATGTCCATCGGAATAAGGGGGTTGGGAAGGCGTTCCGACGGAAATAGTAAGTCCGTCAGACCGCTTCTCCGACGGAATTCCGATGAAATTGGGGGGCCGACGGACTCATCCGTCGGATGCAAACAAAAATTCGCAAAAAAATTTTCAAATTTTTTTTTCCCTGGATTCCGTCGGAATTTCCGTTGAAGCCCGTCGTCAATTCCGTCGGAACAGCCGGATTCAGTCGGAAATTCCGTCGAAATTTTTAAAATTTATTTAAAAAATAAAAAATATAATACCAAACTATAAAAATATTTTGAAATGTATATAATATACAATAAATTCTCATCATTGACGTTAAATTGATATTATCATTAAATTATGCTTCATTAATTAAAAATTATATTCTTTAACAACAAAGTACAAAATTGAGAGTAAATTATCATCTTAACAAACTAACATCAATGTAACAAACTAACTATATAAACTATTAAATTTGCATAGTCACATGCAAACCAATTATACAAATTATTAAATTCAACGTATATACTTAATTAATAATAAATTTATACAAATTACACATGAAAAAACCTTATCAAAAAGTCGACGACGAAAGAAGGTGACAGCAGCAACCGGCGGTGGGGTGATGGCAAGTGGCGGTGCTCTCTCTCTCTCTCTCTCTCTCTCTCTCTCTCTCTTTATCCCTCTCTATTTTACGAAATGAGCAACGGAAAAATGAAATGAATGACGAGTTTTATAAGAGAATGTCCGATGGAATATGACGTCGGAATTCTGTCGGAATTGACAGAATTCCGACGGATTTTTCCGTCGGAATATTCAAAAAAATTTGAATTTTCCCTACATCAACTCTGGGTAAAAGAAATTTAAATTTTGAATTTTTTATTTTCCGACGGAATATTATGTTGAAATTCCGTCGAAAATTCCAACGGAATCCGATTTTTCCGTCGGAAAATTCAAATTTTTTTTGTAGAGTTCTAGTCAACATTGACCACTGTTCTGACGGATATTCCGTCGGACTTCCGACGCAATGATCGGAATCCGTTAGAGATTCTGACGGAACACCCACCGCCTCGTTTTACTTTCTCCGTCTTTCCGTCGCCATGTCCGCCGGCCAATCCAACAGTCTCTTTTTCGGTCGGCATTTTCCGTCAGAAAATACAGTCTATAAGGGCGTCAATTGTGAGACCCGTGCTCTTTTAGAGTATTGAGATTTTTGTGCTAAAGATGGTAATGAAGCATGTGATTTCTTTGATTGGTTGGCTTAGAATACTTATGAATTTGAAATTAGTTGTTGTGATTCTTACGTTCCACCCCCTTGTATCCTTGATTATGCTCCTCCTGTGAGTGAAACTTGTCGTTTTTCTGATCATAAAAGTAATTTTTGTTCTTGTTATATTTCTGATGAAAGTTTTGCTAGACTTAGCAGTATGATAGAGACAACGAATGAGCAACAAATTGAGTTTGCTAATAAAATGCAGGAGTATGACCTATCACATGAGACCGACCATTGTTTTCATTCTCCTAGACTTAATGTTAATCTGTGTGATGATGGTGCGTCTTTCCCTCCTCTAGAGTCCAGACTAGAGGAACTACTCGACCCTCCTTTGGTGACTTTACTTACAGTTGCTCCATCCTTTCCTAATACCCTTATGGACAACACTGCGTTTATCATAACCTTTCTTGATAAACCTTTCCCTTTAGCTCAGTCAGCGGAGTTCGAAGTAAGTGAGACATTTGGTATTAGTGCTACTGTTGATGATGATGATACTTGTTCTGAGTCAGGCGATGTTTTTATTGAGGAGCATGATCTTGATGCTACTCTAATAGGGAGGTCATATGTGTATGTTGTGGCTACTATTCCGACTAGTCCCGATCTTGTTGATAATATATCCCCCGACCCCCTTGATAGATTCCATACTTTCTCTTCGGGTTCACTACCCTCCCCTTCCCCTAAGTGTTGTAATATGTCACTTGTTAATCATCATGATATGCTTAAGGAGAATGTGGTGATTGTCTGGAGTCTCTGGACACCTTTAGAGGGTATGACCCCTCCCTTGACCCTTGTAGATTGTACCTCGAGACCATCCCTGCAAAAATCATGTCGGCTACTGCATTTGATTTTTCTACTGATTTTTCAAAGGCAATTGATAAGTTTAGAAGGGCACTCACTGTTATTCCTAGATTCATATTTAAGTGTTGTTATTCATATTCATCTGAGTTGCATGCACAGACACATGATAAGCTCCTGTGAGTTTTGACTACATCCAAGTTGAAAACTCGAGTATTGAAAGACAAGAAGTGGATGATGCTCCTTAAGCCCCTATGGGATAGTTTGGGCACATTCAGTGCCCAACCTAGTATACTCGTTCTAACTCTTCTCCCTTCTTTTTTTTTTTCTTTTTTTTCCTCTTTGTTTAAGTTGTGGATATTAGGTTGTGTTTTTGTAGGTAATCAACTTTGAGGAGAAATTTAGGATGTTGCTGAGCCAACTGATGGCTATGATCACCTTTTTGCTTTGTTTTCTTTTTATGTTTTGTTTTGTGTGTCTTGTGTGGGTGATTTTGTTTTCTTTGTTTTTATTTGTTTTTGTAGTAATAGTGACTTCATGGCTCCCAATAAGAATATTATGAGATTTAGGTGTGGGAGTGGGGTCACATACCTTTTTGTGTTTATTTTGGGGGTCACATACCCTTTTGGGATTAATTTTTGTGAAAATTTCTCAAATTTTCAATTTTTGTATAGTTTTTTTGCTAGCTTTGGAGAAACTCCTTATTATTCTGATCAGCTTAAATTCCCTGTGCTTTGAATATTCGCTTGTATGTAAGCATGATGTGCATGATAGATCTTCGTCCTCAGTGTGTTATTCTATGTCGTAATTCTAACCCAAATTGTTCATTATCGATGTGTAATCCAATCCTTATTTACACCATCATCGTTATTTTAGGGTTTTAGTCTTCCACGATTGATTCTCCCACTTGTGTTATAGAAGGTGTAACGCCCCCAATTTCTAATGTCTGATTATTCTAATATAACCACTTATTATTATAATTTAGCAACGGAAGACTTCTAATTTGATTGGAGGCATTACCGCCGTTCCATGATGGAACACGACTGCTTGATTTAGTGAACCTTATGGGCGCTCAAAAAGTAAGGCCCCCAACCCTAAAGTCAGAAGTTTTACTATCTTGTTCTTAAATCTTGGGGCAAAACGGGCAGAGTTTCCCCTAAAACTTGACTATTTTCCCAGGCTTACAGCCTTACAATAAAACGCCTGCACTGAAAAAAAATAAAAACTAACTCAACGGCCACCCGCCGGAGTACACAGCTCTACGGGCCACCCGCCCGGAGCACTATAACCAATGCAGTTTAATGATAACCAAATAAACGGCGACAAATACAATACAGACCTGACAACTTAGATGGTGGCTCATATGGCCATACAGAGCGACTCTAAATGATATGCAACTAAGCACACAAGAACTCAATTTACAATCACACACCACAAAACACATTGCAATTCACGTACGAGTCCATCATTTCACTTCTAGGCAGCAGTGACTCCCTTTCGGCTTCCTTCAGAAACCTGGAGGCACAATGATAGATGGGATGAGCGATAATCGCACAGTGGATAGCCCTCTCCCCTAAAAGATGCAATAATAACTTACAACCGTCGTTCGTAATTCCTTTTCTTTGAAGAATTCACCTATCGCATAGTGTGTTCCAATCACAAGGCAAGAGAAATAGCATTTGCACCAAAAGCCACTCGTATGAACTCGTAAACTTAATAAAACAATATCATATGTTAATGTAAGTAGTGGACATGATCTATGAATACTATTATCTCCTCTCCTTTTGAACTTGTGTCATAAATTGGATCTATAACATCATTTTCTAAACAAGATATAAACAATTAATCACCTTTTCAGGTTTTCAATTCAATTATTCAATAACCTTCTTCAGTATCAAGTAGTAAGAGCAATAAAATGAATATACTGACCTCTGAACTTTACATGCTTGTTTATTCAATTGACCATGTTTCTCGTGACTCTACTGCATATTAACAGAGTTATGAAACATGTAACTTCAACATATGCCTACTGGCAACATGATGTAACATTGAACTTTGAATCCTCTCTTTACTGGCAGAGAAATGAAATACTGAACTCTGACTCTGCCTTCTAGCAGAGAAGTGAAATACTGATTTTTGCATCCTCTGCCTACTGGCAGAGAAATGAAATACTGATTTTTGAATCCTCTGCCAAATAATGAGCTTGAAACATATTAGTTGAAGTTACATGCAAGCTTCTAGGAAGGTACTGGGCTGGTTAAGTTATAAATGCAAATAACCCTTAAAAATGCTTTATTCATCGACCTATTTACTAGTCACCTGACTCGCTCGGTTGCTCAATCCGATGGTTTTAGGTTATTTCGTTACCAATGACTTATCGATGCGAACAGGCGGCTGATAAACAATTAGAAGCACTTAGCGATCATGTAATAAAGCATTTATGGACCTTGACTATAATATACAATTGACAAACGTCATGTAATCACCATACGATATCAATGCCCTTCACATAATCCATGGATACGATACGATGAACTATGCAATCGATAAACTATATAATGGATACGGTGTATACGATCGATAAACATATAGAGGCAATAGACTTAAAATGTCGATCGTAAGCTAATGTCTATGTAATGTCGATCGATAAACTAATGTCTATCGACTAGACATGAAACTATTTTAGGTTGGTTACAACTTAGGCAATAGATGAAACATGAAACTATTTCCACCTAACATGTTTCGAAATATGAGCCGAAACTCAGACGTACATCCCTATGCAGTAAAACAAACTTGAAGGTTAAATGGTTGGGCGCCGCATTTCAAAAGATTTTGTTTTGCAAACAGGAGAGAGAGAATGTATAAGTAACATTGATTTGTTGATTCTTATCTGAAAGTGAACCCCTTGGTCGATGTACATCTTGAAACGATCGTACTTTAGGTGCTCACACCCCCCAGGCCGATCGAGAAGCCTGAGTTGACGCCGCGCGCGGGTATATTGGTCGGCATAAGCCTTGATAACTGATTGACATAAGCCCTGACGCCGCGCGCGGGTGTATTGGTCGGCATAAGCCTTGATAATTGAAGGGCATAAGCCCTGATGATAATTGACGGGGCCACTCGTTTATGTGACAAAACATTGAGAACTTGGTTCATTAAATGAATCTTGTTTTGATTTTTCATTGCTGAGAATGCTTTGAGTTTTTTAAGAACATAGAGTTTTCGAAGAACATAGGCAATGTACGTACCGAGATGGCCTCACTTCTACTCCAATTTAAGTTGGAACTATTTTCCACCTAAAATGTATATCATATAATCCATGAAGTCACCTTATGGATCATGGTTTCTATGTCTATTATATAATCCAGGAATTCACCCTATGGATCAAGAACTATTGGTAATCGCTAATGTAATCATGCATATAATCGATACTATAATCTTGTATAATCGGCGAGCGTTATATAATCAATGAACTGTAAGTGAGCAGATATATTCAATGAACGTTATATATAGCAATATATATACGATGAGCGTTATATAAGTAATGAACTTTAAGTGAGCATACACAATGAACATTATATATATGATGATGAGCGTTATATAAACGATAAACTTATATGATCGACGAACACTATATATATTTCGATAAATATGCATAATCGATGAACGATATGTGTTTCATACGAGATGAGATCAATGATCAATTAATTGCAAGGATCAATAAAATGCAATTAATAAACGTTATATAATCAATGAGTAATAGAATGCCATGAATATGCGTTAGATAATCAATAATCGATAAAATGCATAATTAATGAAGAACGTTATATATATAAGGGATTTCTGTAATCGATTAAATCAAATTGACATATATCATGATAAACTTGACGTTATATATATATATATCAATTTGATTATTACATATAAACTTAATTTATATATATATGTAATCGATAAACTTGACATACTCATAAATTTTCATACAATTGACAAATAACATAAAATCAATAAGTTATGCATGTTTAGCTTTGATTCGGACCTGTTCAGCTAAATCATGCCTGAAGACTAACTTTGAAGTGGATTATAAGTGATTAGAAGCGACGAATGTACGTTTAGTTAATTCAAACCGTTTATTGACTTCGAAGTAAATTATAAATGCTTAGAATCAACGTATATATGGTTAGGTTCGAATATGTTAAGTTTCTACCCGTCTGCAGTTTACTTAATTCATAATCGTTAAATAAATGAACTATAAATGCCTAGAATCGATATATGTATGCTTAGTTGATTCATGCTCATTTAATATGTTTAGTTAGACCATGATCGTTCAATAATTCGATATGATAACTATGATAACGAATGCCTGGAACCATAATATGCTTAAATGGCTTAAGTCGATTCGATTACTGACTTCGAAGTGACAACCGAACGTTTAGGACCATATTAGACTTAAAGGGTTTAATTAGGCTTGAAATGTAAATTCGAAACAACAAATGGACACCTCAAATGGCCCTTATGTAACTGCCACGCGATAACTTTAATAATTTAGTACGACTAACATATATATATATATATACATGGTATTGTTCAATTCACGCTACCACTTCCTCATATTACTGATAATTGATTCAAGTTCAACCTGAACGAATTTTAATCAATAACTATTGAATTCAAGCTGAACGAATTATAATCAATAACTATTGAATTCAACCTGAACGAATTATAACCAATAACTATTGAATTCAACCTGAACAAACTATAATCAGTAATCAATAAGCTTTACCGAAATTAACAATTTAACCATAAATAGGAGGATGAGGTAACCCACCTCGAATCCAAGCTAAAGGACCCGTTTTAGGGTTCGATTTTGTGGTAGAATTCGAATCCCCGAAGCCCGAAACCCTAGCTCTCGAGCCCTTGGTTCGCACAGGGCCTTGCTGGTCACAGGACTCGAGCCCATTGGCACCTCGCCGCCGACCTGAGCCCTAACTAGCGTCTGGCCGGACCTCCGGTGATCCCGCCTTCCCATTCGATCACTCTCTCGCTCACGGTCTTCCTCTCTCTCTCGCTCGGGTTTGGGTCGCGACTGGGGTGGGGGACGGCTGGGCGTGCGTCGCCGGTCGCCGGCGACCCCACCGGCGCCTCCCTCCCCCTTTTCCGGCGTGTGTGTGTGTCACGGCAAGGAGGTCGAAGCTCCCCCTTTTCGCGTTGCTTCCCCGAGCCCCCTCCTCCTCTTTTTCTTTTTTTTTTCCTTTTTCCGTTTTCTTTTTTTTTTGTTTCGAAAACAGAAGGGGCTTCGGCCCCTTAAAATTTTTTTTTTGGTCTACTAAATAAAACACCAACCCACTTATGCCATAAATTCAATTTTCCGACCTTTTTTAACTTAAACCATAACCATTAATATAATCATCGGTCGATTTATTCGCCTTTTGATTATATTAAGGTTCGATTCAATAAATTGCAGGATCATTCCCAAAGTTCGACATTCTAGTCGTATTCGGGAATCTGCTCAATGAGATTTCCAATAATAATCTTTAATACCCAAAAAGCTAATAACAATGAGAATAACAATATTCATTTCAATAAAATCGACACTCAGGCAGAATTTATAACGGCATACATCGGCTGAACGGAGGGGTTGAAATTCCGAGTGTTACAGAAGGTTACTTTGGTTTTTGTTCGCATTTCAAAAAAAAATGAAAAAAAGACAAAAAAGACAAAAATAAACATCGGGAATGACAAGTATCCTTTTGAGGTATGAGCTACTGGGCATTACCCTTTGAGGTAATACCGCTACTGGGAGTTGCCCTCTGAGGCAATACCATTACTGAGAAAGCTTGCTTTCGGTGCTAATAAATCAATAATGTAGTTTATGTCAATCAAGGGGGATTGAGTCAATTTTGGTAAGCTTGAGTCCTAAGATGATAATACACTTGCACACAGAGAACTAGGATAGATTCATATTGTGCTAATGTACAGTGGAGTGAAAAGTTAGTGCTTTAATGTCATCCATGGGGATAGAGAGCCTTGATGAGTATATTTTGTTTATATGTAGGCCAGTGTCTTGGTTGCATGGGTGATTTGGTTAGTTAGAATGTGTACACACTTCTCCCTTATATATATATATATATATATATATATATATATATATATATATATATATATATATATATATGTATGTATGTATGTATATATATGTGTGTGTGTGTGTGTGTGTGTGTGTGTGTTTTGTTTGTAAATACGAGTTGTTTTTCTGTTTCTATTTCTCTTTTCCTTCTTACTTTTCTCTTTAAGATTTTGTGAGTATATCTTCTGTAAACTCTGACGAGACCTCACTCGTCCATTTGATGGAACCAAGGGGTTTAAAGGGCTTGTTACATACGCTAAATATAACAGTGATTCCCACGAAAGTGAATTAGTTTCCTAGGTTAGATTTACTTTTGTTTTGCTCGAGGACGAGCTAAAGATAGTTGTGTGGGTATTTGTTAGGCGATAATTATCGTATTTTACATGCTTCTTTCACCTAATTTTTAGCTTGTATAATAACTTAATCTTTAGAATTTTTATTTGTTTTGTTTACTTTTGTAGGCAATAACCTCAATCAAGCAAATGCTGCGAAAAGGAGTGAAGGCGGACAAGAAAAGAAAAAGAGGCAAGAAAGGACGACAGGGAAGGGCATGCCACTGTGCCAGAAATTTGGCATGGTGTGGTCGTGCCACCCTAGCACGGGGTGGCCATGCCAGGTGGCACGGTCGTGCACCGCCTCCCCGCTCATTCGCTCGCCAATTTTCTATTTAATGCCCCTTCGGGCATTTTGTATGGGGGTCTCCCCGACTCTCCTTTCGCGACTTTTTGGGAGTTCTTAGTTTAGATTTAGCCAATAAAAATCCCCTTTGGGGGAACTAGATTAGAAAGATTAAAATTTGTTTTGGTTGTTTGGATTCCAACTAGAAAATTCCCAAAATTCATTCAATCAACATAAGTTTCCTCTCTTTCTCTCTCTATTTTTGTATGTTTTGTTCTTGTTTTGATTATGTTTGATTTTTAGTTTTTGTTGTTAATTCATGCTTATTAGTTTGTTAGATTTTGTTATCGCTTTAATTTTCTTGCTAGTTCATGTTTGTGTTCATGTTTGTGCGTCTAGTTGTAATTAGGTTTAATTGTGTTTGCAATGCTTAGTTGTTAATTTGTGTTGATTTGGGTGGTGATTAGCCTTTTGATGGCTAATTAATCTTGTTTAGACCTTTTACCCACCTTGTCTATGCTTGAATTTAGAGTTTTCTTTTATGCCCACCAAATGTTCGATGAAATGCTTAAAAGAGCTTTCATTCATGTTTTGGAGCAATCGAGTTATACTGAGAGGTGAGGTTGATTGTCTAGTGTGGGTAGAGAGAATAGCTGAGATCTGGGCATGAAACTAGTATCGGTCGCTAGCTAGGTCAAGGGTTGTCAACCTTGTAGTTTAATTGAACTAATTCCATAAAAATAGGTTGTTAGAACAGTTAGACTAGCTCATAATCCTTGAGAGAGGGCTTGAGTGGTCTTTAATTATGCAACTGACTATCTCTGAATCCTAGTGTAACTTGGGAAGGTGAAGGCTCAACGTGATTAGTCGGTTCGTCTTAGATTCGATCACAACCCAAGTCCGTTTTGTTTACTTGTTTTAGTAGTTTAGTTCCTCTGATAAACCTCAAATTAGCCTCCTTTGGTCTAAACTTTACTCATATAATGATGTTTCGCGTTTTTAGGATTTCCTGTCAGTAAATTGAGAAAATCTGCTAACATTGGTAGAAAGGAGGGCTAAGATGACAAGCTGCAAGTCAAGAAAGGGACCGGCTAGACCTAGAGATTCGGCACAGGGACACGCCAACCAGCATGGTCGTGTCTTAACGAAAAATAATGAAGTGCTGACCAGCAGGGTGGCACGACCGCGCCACCCCCCAGCCAAGGTGGCACGGCCACCCCGTGCCCTTGGTCACAGTCGTGCTACCCCTGCGTCGTCGCAAATTAAGTGTTATTCGATTGCGGTTTTCGGGGGGATTCCTCCTTTTCTTTAGAGAGCACTTTTTAGAGGATTTTTCTAGGTTTTTTTTTAGGAGAGTTTATTCATGCTTTTGGATTGGATTCATCAAGATTGAAGATTTTGTTATCTTTCAGCGACAATTAATTCAAGTTTGATTCTTTCCCCTTTCTGTTTTTATCTCGCTTTCTAGGGTTTTGATTGTTCTTCCATGGTTATTGAATTAAATCTCATAGTTGTTGCATTCAATATGATTGTTGGCTAAATTCCTTTATATTGGGTTGGGGACTAACCCCTACTATGCCGAATCGAATCATGTTATAGGCTATTTGTGATTCATTCATGCTTGCAAATTGGATTCTTGCTTAGATTGCTAATTGTTTATCGAATTGCTTGAAAGAGTTTTATTCGTTGTTCTTAATTAAGATTTAGGAGATCAACGAAAGTTGAATCTTTTATTTAGTGCATCTTCGTGGGCAATTGGTTTACTTAACGTGAGAACAATTAGGGTTTCAATTGGATTTTTGATTACTTAATGTTGTGGATTTGAGAATTCTAGTTTCATAAAAATAGATAACTATGTTCAATTAGTCAATCTATTGACCTTTGAGAGAAAGCATAGATGTGTTTCAATTTGTAATCCTTCCATTTCAATCGTTTGCGTGGGTAGATTTGCACGTTCTAGTTCACCATTCGTGATGCATAGTAGTGCGGTGAACCCCAATATGAGATTCCTATCATTAATTGAGTAGTCAATTTTACTATTCCTCGGCAGATTAGAATTGTTGACTTGCAGTTTTATCAACCTGAATTATTCTGCCTAGATTGAGTTAGTTGATTAGTTCTAGTTGTTGAAAGCAGGTTCCCTGTGGATACAATTCGGACTTGCCGGTTGCTAGCTACAGCTACACTGTGCACTTGCGGTATTTTAAGATAACAAGTTTTTGGTGCTATTGTCGGGGAGTTGTTACTTTTCAATATTGGAGCTTATTTGAGCATTCGAGACTAGGCCTTTATTTGAAAATAAAATCAATAAAAAAAATTAAAAAATGCCAGTTTTTCACTTTCCTCAGTATGAGCATGAACTATTTTGGACATATTTTAACAGATTACATTCTTTTCTTGCTCATTGTGGTTACCGTTTGGAAAAGGAAAAATTTTAAGTATAGTCGATGAGGGTGTGAATTATGAGACTCATGTTCATCTGGAGCATCGGGACTTTTGTGCCGGTAATATTTATGAAGCTTGGGATTTGCTTGAGTGGTTGGCTCGGGATACTTATGAATTTGAGACTAGTTGTGTCGATTCTTGCATCCCCTCCCCTTGAACCCCTAACTATGCCCCTCTTGTGCACGAGCATTGTAATTATTCTGATCATGACAGTAATTCTTGTCCTTATTATATTTCTAATGATGGTTTTGCTAGGCTTTTTAGCATGATTGAGACAATGAATGAGCAACAACTTAAACTTACTAATTTTATGCGGGAGCATGACCTATCACATGAGACTGACCCTATGTTTCATTCCCCCGAACCTGATGCCAACTTGTGTGATGATGGTGAGTCTTTTTATACTCTAGAGTCCGGACTAGAGGAAGTATTTGACCCCTCCCTCAACCACTTTGCCCCCTGTTGCTCCATCCTCACCTGACACCATTAGGGACAACACCGCATATATCACGACCATTCCTGATACACCTTACCCTTTAACTTAGTCGATGGGGTTTGGGGTGGGTGCGATATTTAGTATTGATGTCAGTGTTGGTGAGGATGATTCCTGTTGTAGGTCAGACAATATAGCTATTGAGGATTATGAGCCTAAAGAGACTCTCGTTGGGAGGCCTAGTGTGGATGTTGTGTTTACAGTTTTACCTAGTCTTGATCATAATAACCATATGTCCCCCGATCCCCTCGACATTTTTCATGTTTCTCCTTCAGGTTCACTACCCTTTCATTTCCCTGAGTGTCACAATTGGTGTAACACCTCGAGTGTAGCTTAAAAGGATCGAAGTGATTACTTATATCATCAAATGTGCACCTTTATTTTCGAGAAACCCTCTCTTAAGAACTCCACAATTAAGCGTACTTGTTGGAGAGCAATCATGGGATGGGTGACCCCCTAGGAAGTTTTTCAGGCAGCGTGTGAGCGAGGACGAAGCACGCCGGAAAGACTTGTGGTGATTTGTGGGGTTAGTTGACGATCTTTTAAGCCGTTATTGGTAAGACTCGCGACTGAGAGCGGTCGGGGCATTACAATTGGCCACTTGTTCATTCTCATGTTGTGCTTGAGGGGAATCAGGTCGACTATTTGGACACTCTAGGTACCTTTAGAGGTTATGACCCTTCCCTTGATCCTTACCATCTGTATCTAGAGCATTTGCCGGGAAAAATCGTGCTGATTATTGCCTTTGACTATTCTAGCGATTTTTCCAATGCATTTGATAAGTTTAGGAGAGCACTCACTATCGTTTTTGGGTTCATGTTTTTGTGCTCCTACCTACATTTATCTGAGTTGCATGCTCAGGTGTTCAATAGGCTCTTGAGAGCTTTGATGACATCCGAATTGGTAGCTTGGATCTTGAGAGATGAGGAGTGGCTGATGCTCCTCCAACCTCCCATCGCACCATTTTAGAGAGGCTTAGTTTGGGTACAATTAATACCCAACCTGGTGTAATCGTTCTCACTCTTCTCCCTTCTTTTTATTTTCTTTCTTTTCCTTTTTGTTTAGTTGTGGATATTAGGTTGTGTTTAGTTGTGGATATTAGGTTATGTTTTTGTTGGTGATCATTTTGAGGTGAAATTTGGAATGTTGTTGAGCTAACTGATGGCTATGATCACCTTTTTGTTTTGCTTTCTTTTTGTGTGTGATTTTGTTTTGTTTGTTTTTGTGTGTTTTTGTGGTAGTAGTGACTTATTGGCTCTCAATGAGGACATTGTGAGATTTAAGTGTGGGAGTGAGAAGTCATATACCCTTTTGTGAATATTTTTGTGAGAGATTTTTCACTTTTGTATAGTTTTTATCTTTTTGGTTTTGGGGAAACTTCGTTCTATTCTGATCAGCTTAAATCCCCTGTGCCTTGACTATTAGCTTGATATAAGCATGATGTGCATGATAGATCTTTGTTCTCAGTGTGTCATTTTAGACCCTAATTCTAGCTCCAATTGTTCATTATCGATGTGTAATCCAATTCTTATTTATATCATCACTATTGTCTTAGGGTTTTAGTCTTACACGATTGGCTCTCCCATTTGTCTTATACAAGCTTACTTTGGTTTTTGTTCACATTTCAAAAAAAATGAAAAAAACAGAGAAAAAAGACAAAAATAAAAATCAGGACTGACAAATATCCCTTTAAGGCATTTGTCACAGGGCATTACCCTTTAAGGTAATTATGCCACTGGGTGTTACTCTTTGAGGCAATGCTACTACTGAAAATGCTTGCTTTCTGTGTTAATAAGCCAATAATATAGTTTGTATCAATCAAGTGAGATTAAGTTTGATTCTGGTAAGCTTAAGTCCTAGGATGATGATACACTAGCACACTAAGCATTGAGATGGATTCCAAGTTTTGATGTCCAGTGGGGTGGAAAATTGGTGCTTTGATGTCATCAATGGGGATAAAGAGTCTTGATGTGTATATTCTATTTATATGCAAGTTAATATCTTTGTTGCATGAGTGCTTTAGTTAGTTAGAATATGTATAAAGTTCTCCCTTGTATATATTTGCGCTTTGTTTGTACATCCAAACTGTTTTTCAAGTTTCAGTTTCTCTTTTCTTTTTTATTTTTCTTTTTAAGATTTTGTACATATATCTTCTGCAAACCCTCACGAGACCTCACTCGTCTACTTGGGGGAACCAAGAGGTTTAAAGAGCTTATTGCACACGCTAAATGCAATCGTGATTTCTACGACAGTGAGTTAGGTACTTAGGTTAGTTTTTATTTGTTTTGCTCAAGGACGAGCAAAAGATAGGTGTGGGGGTATTTGTTAGGCGATAATTTGTGGTATTTTACATGTCTCTTTTACCTAATTTTAGCTCGTATAATAATATAATCTTGAGGATTTTTACTTGTTTTGTTTGCTTTTGTAGGTAATAAACTTCAATCGAACAAAACGTCGTGAAAAGGAGCGAAGATGGACAAGAAGAGCAAAAAAGAAGGCAAGAAGGGATAACAGGAGGCCGCGTCACCGTGCTAGAAATATGGCCATGCCACATTGGCACGGTCCTGCGCCGGCCTTCCCCGCTCGCTTGCCCGATTTTTTCTATTTAAAGCCCTTTCGGGCATTTTGTTTTGGGACAATTCTTCAAGCTCTCTCTCTCTCTCTCTAGCTAGCTGTGCTCTGTGCTCTGTGTGTCGATAAGCTAAAGGTAAGCCAACGGTCAACTGACAGCAGAAGCCGACTGGAGGTCAGGCACCGGCGGTGAGGTCCCCCTTGCGCCACCCTTGTTTCACACCTTGGTACCGGCGGCCTTGCCTACTCCCAGAGCCCTCCCCTGCTCCACACCTCGGCATCGGCGAACGGAAAGTCTGGGCGTCTCTCCCAAATCCCACTGTGGAAACCAGTCGCCGGAGTGCGCGGTTGCCGACGAGTGGTGATCGTGCCCAACGTATCTCGAACACCGCTGTGGAGGGTCGAATTTTTGGGGCGCTTGCTTGTGGGATTGTTGGGAAAGGGATTTGCTTTATTTTCTGTCGAGAGATAACTGCTCCCTCAAACTCGAAGGCAAGAACGGTAACTGGGCTTAGACCGCAGAAGCAGCTCGGTAGCGCGCCGTTCTAGGTCAGTCGTCGGTGGTGCTCCCTCCCCTTCCTGAGTCGGTTCTGGGCGTGTTTTGGGGGTCCCCTGTTCTGCTCCCCTCTGTTTTGCGCGCAACCCCACCGAAGCCTGGCAAACCAGCCGTCGTTTGCTACCCATTCAGATCGGAAATTACAGGCTGTAAGTTCCCTCTTCTCAGTTTGCTTGTGCGGTGATCTTTTGAAGTTTCGGTCCACTGTGGTTTTAGGTGTTCGGTCCCCTGTGCTGTTGTGTGCCAATTGGAGTTTTTGTTTTTACTTTAAAATTGCTTATTTTGGTGCCAAGGGAGTTGAGGGCCTGTGGATTGGGGTGTTCATTGGGAGTATATTCGAAGGTGCTTTTGGTTTGTTCCCTGTTCTACCTTGTTTTTGTCTTCTGTTTTATCTTGCGTTCTAGGTTGCTAGTTTTGGTAAGGTGCTTGGTGGTGTAAGGTGCTTGGTGGTTTAGTTGTGTTAGTTGTAGCTTTGTTTTCGAGGCTAGTGTTAGCTCCCGTTTTTCTGTTTTGATAGGTTAGTAGCTTTGACTGGTTTCTTAGCAGTTTTAGTTTTCTCTATTTTACTATTTTCTGTTGTCTCTATTGGTTTTGTTTTTAGTAATACTGTGTGGGTTTTTAGTTTGGCTGGCTTGTTAGGGGTGGTGGTTAGTATCGTGGTGAGTATCCGTGTGGGTGGTCTTTTAGTGTTTTAGTATTGGGTGTTTTTAAATTTTTGGTTTAGCTGCTAGTCTAGTAGTTAGTTGTTTTGTGGTTGGGGTGGCTTAGTGAGTAGTTCTTTAGGGTGTCTGTTGGCCTCGTAGTCGTCTGCGTCTGTGGCAGGTCATGTAGCGGTTTCAGCCTGTCCTCCGGGGAGTCTTGGGGTTAGGAGGGGGTTAGGGCTGCGGAAGGTTCGCCTAGCGTCCTGGAATATTGGGACCCTCACGGGTAAGTCTATAGAATTAGTGAAGGCGCTGCGTAGGCGTAAGATCAGTATAGCGTGCGTCCAAGAGACGAAGTGGGTTGGGGCGAAAGCTAGAGAGATCGATGGGTACAAGCTGTGGTACTCGGGGTCAACCAAGGCGAAGAATGGAGTGGGCATCCTGGTCGTGAAGGATTTGGCGGACCAGGTGGTCGAAGTGAGGCGTAAGAGCGTCAGGATTATGGTCATTAAAGTTTTGGTGGGTTCCGTTTTCGTGAACGTGGTAAGCGTGTATGCGCCCCAAGTAGGTCTGCCGGAGGAAACTAAGAAGCTCTTCTGGGAGGACCTAGACGAGGTCGTTCAAGAGGTTCCCCAGAGTGAGAAACTGTTCAGAGGCGGAGACTTTAACGGCCATATCGGCGCGGAGGCTGCAGGTTACGATGGGGTCCATGGGGGTTTCGGTTTCGGGGAGAGGAATGCGGGAGGGGTTTCTGTGCTGGACTTTGCGGTGGCCTTTGATTTGTGGGTTGCCAACTCCTTCTTCAAGAAGAAGGAGGACCACATAGTGACCTTCAAGAGCATTTCCTGCAAGACCCAGATCGACTACTTCCTAACGAGGAAGGAGACTCGGAGAGCGTGTAAGGACTGTAAAGTGATCCCCAGTGAGTGGCTGGGTACTCAACACAGGCTGCTGGTTTTAGATACAGAGTTCAAGTATCCTAAGAGGTCGAAGAGCAGAACTGAAGAACCCAGAATTAAGTGGTGGACCCTCACAAAGGAGAAGACGGGGTTAATAGCAGAAAGAATAGTTGAGGAGCGAGCTTGGAGAAGGGCTGTAGACGCCGATGAGATGTGGGATGCCATGGCGGACTGCATCCGTGGGGCGGCTAAGGAAACCTTAGGACTGGCAAGGGGAGGCGGTAAAAGGATGGAGGGCGCCTGGTGGTGGAACGAAGAGGTAAAGGAGAAAGTTAAGGCAAAAAAAGAGGCGTTCGCGGAGCTCATGAACAACAGCTCGGAGGACGAGAGGGCGCATAAGAAGATTGGATACAAGGCGGCCAAGAAGGTAGCCAGAAGGGCAGTGGCAGTAGCTAAGAGTCAGGCTTTTGATAGACTGTACCATAAATTGGGGATGAAGGAAGGGGAGAAAGAGGTTTTTAAGCTGGCTAGGGCAAGGGAGAGGAAGACTAGGGATTTGGGGGTGGTGAGGTGTATAAAGGACGAAGAGGGTAAGGTGTTGACGGAGGATGTTGACATTAAGGAGAGATGGCAAAGGTTCTTTGCTACACTCCTCAATGGGGAAGGGGGGGGCGACGTTAGTAGTCGGGGCAGAGAGTGTAGCGACCAGCGTGCGAGCGATACGATCTCAAAGGAGGAGATTAGGGAGGCCTTGAAGAAGATGGCGAAGGGGAAGGCAGTGGGTCCGGACCAGATACCAGTGGAAGTTTGGAAGTTTCTGGGGGAAGTGGGTCTTGAGTGGCTCACGGAGCTTTTCAATGTCATTTTTCGGACCGCCAAGATGCCCAGAGAGTGGAGGGTTAGTACAATCATCCCACTGTACAAAAACAAAGGGGATATTCGAGATTGTAATAACTTTAGGGGCATCAAACTGCTCAGCCACACTATGAAATTGTGGGAGAGAGTGATTGAGAGAAGAATGCGAGGGGAAGTAGAGATTTCAGAAAACCAATTTGGTTTCATGCCAGGCAGAGCGACCATTGAAGCGATCTACCTCCTCAGAGGGCTCATGGGCGCGTTCAGGGACCGTAAGGTGGATCTACATATGGTGTTCATTGATCTGGAGAAAGCCTATGATAGCGTCCCAAGGGAGGTATTGTGGAAGTGTTTGGAAGAGAAAAGGGTGTCACCCGAGTATATTCGTGTTATCAAGGACATGTACGAGGGAAAGCGGACGAGGGTTAGGACCCCGGGCGGGGTCTCCAATGACTTTGCTGTTACCCTGGGCTTGCACCAGGGATCCGCTTTAAGCCCGTTTCTTTTCACATTAGTTTTTGACGTACTTACTAGAGGTATCCAGGACGAGGTGCCTTGGTGTATGTTATTTGCAGATGACATCGTTCTTATTGATGTCACCAGGCAGGGGGTGAATGATAGGTTGGAGAGTTGGAGGCGCACGCTGGAGGCTAGGGGCTTTCGGTTGAGTAGGTCGAAAACGGAATACCTTCACTGTTGTTTCAGCGGGAGGTTAGTAGAGGGGGGAGATATCGTGCTGGATGGGAGGGCTATACCAAAGGTTGACAAATTCAAGTATCTGGGCTCGATCATTCAACAAAACGGGGACATTGACGAGGACATTAGCCAGCGGATTAGAGTGGGTTGGCAAAAGTGGAAGTCAGCGTCAGGGGTGCTGTGTGACAAGAGAGTGCCCATAGGTTTGAAAGGCAAAGTCTATCGGACGGTGGTCAGACCGGCTATTCTCTATGGATCGGAGTGTTGGCCTGTAAAAAAGACGCAGGTCCAAAGGTTGATGGTAGCTGAGATGAGAATGGTCAGGTGGATGTGTGGCTCTACGAGATTGGACAGGATTAAGAATGAAGTGTTTAGGGGCTTAGCTGAAGTGGCCCCGATAGAGGAGAAGATGAGGGAATCAAGGCTCAGATGGTTCGGCCACGTCAAGAGGAGGAGTACGGCCGCTCCCGTGAGAAGGTGTGAGAGAATCAACCCCCCATGGGGTAAGAGAGGGAGGGGTAGACCGAAGAAGAGTCTAGATCAAGTGGTTAGAGAGGACCTGAGAGTTGTCGGACTCACGGAGGACATGGCTCAGGATAGGAGGCTGTGGCGGGACAGGATTAGGGTTTCCGATTATAGGGGTCCGGCTGTAGCTTAGGCGGTGTGGGGTGGGTCGGGTTTAGGTCTGATTGTCTGCAGGTCGCGCTTTTCTGGGATGTGACGGCGCCAAGCGCTTCTGGTTTTGCTGAGGTATGTCTCTGCCCCGCTCCTTTTTATTTGCTATGTATCCATTCTCTCTTTATTTGCCTTTCGGACCCTTTTCTCGTCCCCTCTCTCTTTCGCTCACTCGGCAAATGGTTTCTATAATCGTTTTTCCCTTCAAACCTTTTGGTCACAAAACTTTTTCGCGGGTCTTTTGGAATCAACCTCTCTATGGGTAGGAATATCGGTAGAGGTAATGTTGCCTACAGTTGGATCTCCCCAGACCCCGTGAAAGCGGGACCTACTTTGGGAGTTTGTTGTTGTTGTTGTTGTTGTTGTTCGGGCATTTTGTTTTGGGGGTCTCCCCGGGTCTCTTTTGGCGGCTTTTTGGGAGTTCTTAGCTTAGATTTAGCCACTAAAAACCCCTTTAGGGGGATTAGATTAGATTAGTTCTAGGTATAATTTGTACAAGACGTTTGATTTCAAGATTTAATGGCTAGGTTTCTCTTCTTCCATTCTCTTTAATTTCATGTTTCCTGTTTTGTTTTCCAGCTTGTTAACTCTTGCCTTGAATTGCGTATAGATGTTTACTTTCAATTGAGTTTGTGATGTTTGATTGTAATTAGCCTCTTAATGGCTAATTAATTGTTGTTAGGCCTTTACCCATCTTGTTTATACTAGAATTTAGAGTTTTCTTTCATGCCCACCAAATGTTCGATAAAATGCTTGGAAGAGCTTTCATCCGTATTTTGGAGCAATTGATTTATGTCAAGAAGTGAGGTGGATTGTCTAGTGTGGGTAGAGATAATAGTTGGGATTTGGACATGAAAATAGTCCCGATAGCTAGTTGGGTCAAGGGTTGTCAGTCTTGTAATTTAATTGAACTAATCCCATAAAAATAGGACGTTAAAACAGTTAGACTAGCTCATGACCCTTGAGATAGGACTTTGGTGGTCATTAATGATGCAACCGACCATCTCTGAATCCTAGCGTAACTTGAGAAGGTGAAAGTTTAACTTAATTACTTAGTTTATCTTGGATTTAATCACAATCCTTTTGTTTGATTTAGTAGTTTAGTTCTATCTCTATCATTCTTTTGTTTTGCCTAACTTGAGACGCTTTAGTTAGTTCTGGTATTTGGACGCCTAACTCCCTGCGGACGACACCCTGATTACTCAACGATGTACCTTGCACTTAGGGTTTATAAATATTAAAACTTTTCCATAACATCCTCTGTCCTTCACGCTCTATATTTCCTAGATTGATATGCTTGATTGAGCTTCAGTATTTGGAAACCTAACTTCCGACGAACGACACCCCAAGTACTCAATGATGCACCTTGCACTTGGGGTTTATAAATATTAAAAGTTTCCTAACAACTTGGTGGCTTTAGAAGGAGTATGCAGATAGAAATTTTGTTAATTTGGGTTACTTAAGGTGCATGGGAAGGGGAGAGATAGAATATGACATCATTGTGGCTTCGGATAAAGGGGATTGGTGGTTACTTGCTAATTCTCTCTCTAACCCCCCCCCCCACCAAGCAACTTGTAAGTCAAAACCATACTCTCTTTTAATAATGTTCTAAATCTATAATTAATGAGGATAAATTCACATATACACGAACTAACTAGTAGAATTCTAATTTTGATGTCTAACCATCTAATTGACTTACTACAAATAACTAGCATATTTAATATGTTTTTTTTTTGTCGTTACACACTATTAGAACTACTGAAATAAACTTAAAAGTTATAAGAAATTAAGTCATGCAGGAAGATACTACTGTCAATGAAAGAAAATGGCAAAGATATTGAAAGAATTGACATGTACTAGAAGATTATATGGAGAATTATATAAATGTTTAAAATCTATTTAAGTTGTCAAAATGTATAGAAACTAAAAATTAATAATTAATATATTTTTTTAAATCAAGGGTGTATTTTAGTTCCCACTCTTAATCGTATTATTTACTTAAATTGTTAAAAATGTGTAGGAACTAAAAATGAATAATTTCTAATTTAATTTTTCCATCAGGGGTGTATTTTAGTTCACACTCTGACATGCTAATACCTTTTTTTCGGGGGGGGGGGGGGGGTGACACAACACTTGCTAGTTCTATTTACCTCGTGGATTCGTGGATATCTCAATTTTTTTTAAAAAAAAGAAGTAATTTGCGTAATTATATGACCTTTCTTTTTGTATCCACGAAATCTTGTCATGTTATGCGAAAGATACATTGGTAGTAAAAAGTCAACCGTGAAAATTCAATATTTAAACTTTTTGTTTTTTCAAAAAAAATTATTTATTGGTTTTATTCTTATTTATTGAAAAAAATAATATATATACTTCAAAATTTTGAAAATAATATAGCAATATTCATATTCACCGTATATCAACTTAACTGTTGTTAATAGTAAATATAATTTGGAAAAAATTCAATAATATATAAATTATTAAATAATATAACAATAACAACAACTCCCAGTGTAGATCTCGCTTTTGCGGAGTTTGGAGAGATCCAGATGTAGGCAACTTTACCTCTACCAGCAATAATATTAATTAATATTTACATAAATTATTAAATAATAATTACATAATTTATATTTAACTAAGAAAATTATAGTTTAGTAATTTTAATAATATTGACTAAGTAATTTCAAAATCTATTCTAATTAAAAAACTATACGGTTAGGTGATATTTATACATCTTTATAAAAATAAAACAAACTCTCTCCTCCTATTCTCATGTGTCACTCTCTTGAATTTTGCTAATGTGTCATTTATAATTAATATTTTATTTTTTCATGAGAAGTCTCTAGCATATTACTCTTATCCAACCAAATCGGCAAAACTACAGGGACATTAATGGATCAAATTTATAATACTTTTAATATACGGACACTATGAAATCATGGAAGAATCCAATTTTAAAATATGTTTTTTTAAGGAAAAAAAAAATCATTTCATCATAACTCTACACAATTGTCTTCCAGCAGACTCAGCTGATTTGACACGGGAAAAAAGTAGTCAAATTTATTGTTGTGTTTTACGTAGTTAGCTATCCTAATCAAGTTCAACCAACTAATAAAGCTCAAGGACTAAAGGTCAACCCGTGTATCACATCACATGGTTCATTTAATTAATACTGGTTTTACATAGGTTTCAGAACTGACAACGAGTACGAAGTGTGAATTAAGTGGCCGCTGTGGTTAGTTGTCTAGTATGCTTCAAAAATCGAAGCCCAGAAGTTCAGAACCCACGAGTTGAATCAAATTATCTGGGGGTTCCTGCTTGCCCCTGTCACTGTCGTGCTTTCTCTAAACTGAGGTTCGTTTTCTGTTGGATTTTTAATCAATTTTCATTCTTTAGTTTAATGATGATTGTTTCACAGCTTACATTTCTTACTTTTTGGGTTCATCCTATAATCTGATGCAAATTTCCCCCTTTGCCCATTTGAGAAGTGCTCCATCTTTGACAGTGGCGGATTCAACGTGGTGTCAGTGGTGTCACCGGACACGCCTCTTCAAAAAAAAAAAGTATATGGTAGAAATTAAAAATACGTTAATTTTATATAAATACATAATAAGTAGAATGCAAAGATGAAAGTGCGATTGGCCAAGCAGTGGAAGCTAGCCCGCCTTTACTTTGCTTTGTTCTTGGAGGTCATTGGTTCTAATCTTTTAAAAGTAATTTTTCTTCATTTTTATAATAGTTTCTGCCTTAGAACTCCTTGCCCTCCCTCGCCGTTCGGCCTTGGACACACTCTCTTACGTTATAGGTTAAATTGTTACTTAGGGCTTGTTCTTTTCATATGTAAATTGAGGTGGGTAAAAGGGTGAAATAGGTTGAAGTAGGTTGAAGTTTTTTTATTTGATAAATTGAACTTTGTTAAAATAGTTAAGGTGGGTTGAAAGGGGGTTGAAGTGAGTTGAGGTTGGTATTTTAGAATTGACCCACGAAAAGAACATGCCTTAGTTCCTCAATTAGTAGATTAATTTATTTTTATTGTTTGATTTCTGAGTTTATGTACCAATTTCAATTCTAAATTTGTTTAGTTATAGATTTAGTTTCAATTCTAAGTTATTTCTTTAATTTGTAGGTTAATTTATTAAATTGTTTGATTTATGAGTTCTTTGCCAATTCAATTCCAAATTTGTTTAATTTATATGTATAGTTTCAATTCTAGGTTAATTCTTCAATTTGTAAATTAATTTGTTCTTATTGTTTGATTTGTGAGTTTGTTTGCCAATGTCACGTCCAAATTTGTTTAATTTATAGGTTTAATTTTAATTATAGGTTAATTTTTCAATTTGTAGATTAATTTGCTTTTATTACTTTTATTTACTTATGTGTGTGTGTGTGTGTGTGTGTGTGTGTGTGTGTGTATATATATATATATATATATATATATATATATATATATATATATATGTATGTATGTATAGGTTTGCTTATATATGTGTATGTATGTATAGTTTTTGAAGATACTATTATTACTTACTTTGAAGATAATTTGTTTGAAAGTGTATTGTTTGATGATATTTTATATCGCTTACAAAATATAAGGTTTCGTAGAGGACAATGATATTAGATATAACGTATTAGTTATTTAATTTCAGTTTGTGACTGTTGTTGAATTTTAATTGTATACTATTAATTTCGACACCCCTCTTCAAAATTCCTGGCTTCGCCACTGATCTTTGGTCTTGGAAAGTTTAATTTGCTGGTAACTGATATGTTAAAGACAGAAATGTCTTATTTGGTATTGACTTGGGTCTTCTTATATTATACATGGGGAGGATTTCTAGATGCCCTGAAAAGTTCTCGCCTTCTAGAAAGCTCCTTACCGTTCATCTGCTGGAATTTTGTGCTTTCCTCAAACATAAAAGAGGAAACCTTGATTGTTATCCCCCCCAAATATTTGCTGGTGTAAATAGCAAGCACTTACATCAGAAGGCTAGCTAATTTGAGCAGAGCGGGCTGGTCATGTTTGGCAAACAATCTTTTGAATGCCTCTTTCATCCAAAATAGCTTTTCTTTTTCTTTTTTTTTTGGTTGGGGGGGGGGGGGGGGGCCCGGTCAGCTATTTGACTTGGTCAAGCTATTCTTTAGTGTGGTTGGTTAGTTAGCTTTTTGTAATTGGGTTTACAAAAATTAGCTTGTTGTCTCACATTTCTTTGGAAATTTGCTAATTCAACCAAACATTCTTTCTAGAAGAAAGAGGTGATGCAAATAACTCATAGAAATAACTAATACAATAAGCTATAATTAGCTAATGGCTACTAGCTCATGCAATTTGCTAAGCCGCTGTGTTCTCTGCTCCACCTTAGGTGCCTTGTGAGAGGTACTAATGTAATGCTAAAGTACAACAACAAACTCCCAGTGTGGGTCCCGCTTTCACGGGGTCTGGGCTAATGTAATGCTAAGGTACTTGGACTAAAAAATCTTCAACATTTTTCTGTTTGAAATGATATGAACGCCCATGTCAAATAGTTGAGTGTATGAAGTTGAATGTATGACACGGATACCTGAGTTAGAAAATGCAGTCGATGTAACATACAACTTAAGTGATCAGGTATAGAATGTTAGTGAATCCGATATTTATTTACTATCTTATTGACATAGATGATCTATGTTAGTTGAGTTGCACAACGGTGAGATACTAATTGCACTCTGAGTTAGTAATTGAAATTTAGAAGTAGTTGAGATTTAGAAACTGTATTCCCCATAGAATGTTGTGTAACTTTAGTGATCAAAATTGTGCCATCCAAGGCTTGTATCACCTGCCCTACCCTGTTTGTTTCTCATATTTTCTAGGGGTTGCCACATATCACTAGGATGTTTGTGTATTGGAATTACGTTCGCTAGTCCTGCAAAAAGTAAGTAAACTTGACAAATAGGCATACTATAAGGCTATTATTAGTTTCTTAAGGATTTATTTTGACATGTATCATCGTAACTTGGAAGATATAATGGGACTTGGCTTTATTGTAGCAGTGTAGTCCAAATCAGATTATCAAATAATAAGACCCTGCTGGCTAATAAATGTAAATTGTGCATTAGTGACTGATCCAGATTTGAGGATACACTTTCCTCCAAGAGATGGTCTTTAGAGTTTATTTTTAAAATATTTGTTTTGATCAATGCATGCGTGTTTAATAAGCTTTTGGTGTAGTCGTGTAGGTGAAACTGAAGCTAACAGATTAGAACATAAACATACGGTGTGCATTCAATGGAGAGCCTTTACTTGGTAGTAACAATTTTTCCCAAAAGGCCAATTTCCTGCCATCCCATGTGACCCTCAAATGCAACAGTCCTCTTGTGTCTCTAGTCCTTTTGAAGCTCACTCTCTGGATGCTGCTTGATATTTACAAGCTAGTATTTTGTAACTGATAATGTGACGAGACTGCTTGGTGTTGTGGTTTGTGCAGCAAAAGTCTCTGAGACAGTTTGGGAAATGGATCCCAATGAGGCATGCAGCGTGGAAAATGGGATCATCAATGGCAAAAGCAATGGGCCAAGGCTTGTTGGGACAGCAGATAATCTGTCATCCTCATCTCTTAGGAAACGATCTGATCGAGGCCTAGTGGCACACACAGTGTCTTCCTTGTTTAGGCAACTCCTGATTAATCTTAAAGTGGTTATCCTTGGAACTAAGGTTTGGCTTCTATTTTTGGCCATTCCTCTAGCCATCATGGCCCAACATCTTGGCCATGGAAGAGTGAGTGTATTCTGCCTTGGCGATGCTACATTTGTTTTCCCCCCCCTTGATTATTAAGAGCAATTCTAGTGCAAAAACTTTTGGGATTTGCTGTTAAGTTTTTCAGAGAAGCTTCAATTTTATATTATTGACCCAAGATTTGTAATTTGAGTCTTAACAGCCCTGGGTCTTTGCTTTGAGTTTACTTGGACTTGCTCCATTAGCGGAGAGAGTTAGCTTCCTCACTGAGTAAGATCCTACAATTTAGTTCATTTAAGTCTGCATGATGAGCTCGTAAATATCTAAAGCCTTGATGTGTTTGACACTTTGGCATTTTCTCTTTCCCTTTTCATGTCAAATTGAAGGCAAATTGCATACTATACAGGTCCAACTGGTATGACTAATTTCGCTTCTGATCTTTAATATGTAAGCTTTTGTCGTAAGGGATTAATTCGTCCATAAATCTGCAGTTGGGGGACTCATAAATGCAACATGTGGGAATGCAACCGAACTCATAATAGCCATATTAGCTCTTTGCCAGGGGAAGATAAATATACTGAAGTATTCTCTCCTGGGATCGATCCTTTCAAACCTTCTTTTTGTTCTTGGTTCTTCTCTTTGTTTTGGCGGATTGGCCAACCTTAGCAAGGAGCAAAAATTTGACAAGGTGAGACCTTGAAGCAACTTGGTCTTCATTTTACGTATCTTACACACCTTTATGTATATGTCCTCAGCGCATTGATGACTAAACTAAAGAGATGATGTATTATAGAAAATCTAATTATTTTTCTTTTTGTCTTGCATTAACAGAATGAAGCTGATGTGAATGTTCTTCTGCTCTCTCTTGGAGTTCTTTGCCATGCACTGCCATTGTTTTTTCAATATTCTACGGAGGCTAAACTATCTTCTGCCAATGCCAAATCTATGCTTCTGCTGTCAAGGGTTAGCAGCATAGTTTTGCTTGTGGCTTATGTTGTTTATCTCTTATTTCAGCTGAAAATCCTCCAGCACTTGTTTGTAGCGGAACAGGTAATCTTGTGGAGGATTCGAAGTTTCATGAGTTCCTTCATACCAGCTGTATTTGGTGTTGAATAATGCATGCCCCTAGAATAATGCAAAAGAGACTAAACTGGCAAATGCCTAAAAAGCTATTGGCTCCCACCTTCTACTTTTACGATTTTCTGAAGAGAAAAGGCATACAAGTTTACTTCCTAGTGAGATTTATCACGTGGAATGCTAACTCTTTCAAGGTGGAAATTCTTAGAATGTCAGTGAAAGTGAAGAAGAAGAAGAAGAGGTGGTGATAGGGTTTTGGAGCGCATTTGGTTGGTTGGTTGGCATGACAGTGCTTATAGCTCTGCTGTCTGACTATGTTGTGAGTACAATTGAGGTAAGATTCATATGAGCTACCAAATATCTCTTGTTCTTGCACCCGTCTTCTGGGCTTATATTAACTTTAAATGTATTCGAGTTCTTGGGTAGGCTGCTTCTACCTCTTGGGGAGTTTCAGTTGGCTTTGTTACGGTAATTTTGCTACCAATTGTGGGAAATGCAGTGGAGCATGTTGGTGCTGTTATATTTGCTTACAAGAACAAGTTGGTGAGATGTCTTTAGAAAATAAACAAACAAATCCTGTCTATTAGAATGCTTGACATAAAACACTACGCTTTTACTTGTTTGTGTCAGCTCCTCACGCGTCTCTGGTTATTACTAACAGGACATATCCTTGGGTGTTGCCTTGGGCTCTGCAACCCAAATTTCGATATGTGTGGTAAGATCTGAGACTGGAGATAATAGAGCATGGCCCATCTTTTCTTTTCATTTCCTTTAAAGACAGGAAAACATTGCCCTAATTGTCTGTTAAATTCAGTTTCCTCTATCTGTGATCATTGGATGGATTATGCATATGGAAATGGACCTTTGCCTTAGTATCCTTGAAACTGGCTCCTTTGCTGCCTCCGTTATTATTGTGGCCTTTGCTTTGCAGGTTGGTTACTGATTTGATCACCATCTTCTATTGCACTTCCTATTCCATTATTGCTGTAACTTAGACTTGGATGTTGGTACTCATACAGGATGGATTGTCGAATTACATGAAAGGAACTGTTCTTCTTTTTGGCTACGTGATTATTTCTGCATGCTATTTCATCCTTGATCCTTCACCCGGTAAGTTCACACCAGAGCCTTATAGACAATAAAATTAAGAGGAAAGAAAAGAAAGGGACCTCTCGTGGAATTTTGTCAGGTATTCCATTTTACATATGTTACTTGGACTTCTCATTTTGCCTCAAATACCCGTGTTGGGCATTTGATATTCGGACATGGTATGGACACTTGACCATAAATTTCAAACAAAAACGGTACAGAATTTTTCAACAAATGGGCAAGTCCGGCACAAAACCCATGTCCGACACTCAACACTTCAGCATGGGTATGGCAAAGTCCAGGCAACATAGCATTTTACTAATCGTAGGACATAAGGACTGGCTTGTTCTCAGCAATCTGATCAAATGAATGTTAATGGATCAGGACTTGATTCATCCATTGTGTTCTCTGCCGATTGACTGGTCTGGAAAAAAGGGATATTCATTCTGAAGATATTCGCTTTGTGGATATATAATTTGAGCTACATGGCGTGCTCATTTAGCTGATCATCGACATGGATGTGTGATTCAGTTGATAGAGGCCATTTGATTGGAGAGAAGGCTTCTTCCGATGTAAGGAATAATATGATAGAAGAGATCCCTTGCTCATAGTAACAGTGTGAACAG